>CALSBZ010000172.1:2281909-2350313 GCA_943591055.1 Gobionotothen gibberifrons
ACACACACACACACACACACACACACACACACACACACACACACACATATACATATTTAGGTTTTGAAAATGACCTCCTGACCACTTGACGTTTGTTGCTGGGTAGCTGTTGTGTGTATTTATAGATCAGGTTTAACACCATAGATCCACTGCTTTTCACAGAGGCACTGGCAGCCTGGGTGCTCTCATGCTAGCTAGCTCCCCTGAAATCAATATCCACCTCTCACTCATCTCTGGCTTAATGTATATGGAGATTCTGCTAGTGTAAATTCTGCCAGCTTTACTCTGGACTAAGTCTTCTTACTTTGTGAAACATTGTTGGCACAGTTGCAAAACTTCCCAAATGTGCAAAAATATAAATTCAATTGTGCAATACCAGTCACATGATCCAAAAAAGAGCTTTAGTGAGCAGATGTGGGCGCTTAGATTTGGCGAAAAAGGCAGAATAGATATATTATTGTGTCATTGGATGATAGGAGAGTATTCTGACTGATGGTTGTCAGTGCTATTCTGATTTATAATGTGTATTTTTGATGTACAATGACCTTAAAATACAAAGAGGGAACAAGCACAATTGTCCTATCACAATATGTTTTGGTTTTATTCTGAGTAGCAGGCCTTGCTAAGAGACTTTGCCAGTCTCTGAATATGATTGGCAGTGTGGACACCTCATGTCAAATGCTGATAATCTGCAGTTTCAAGAGATAAGCTGCAGTGTCTGTGTTGAGTCTACAGCAGGGTCGTTTTAGGTTTTTGACATAATTTTATTACAAAAGTTTTATTATGTAAGAGTTGATGCTGAGAGATCCTTATTACGTCATGGGTTTACTCTCGGCCTGTTAAGACCTCTTTGGTCATCATAGTGCTCTGTGCTGACTCGCTTTGTTTCTGCCTGATGATTTTCTCACGTTATGGCAATTCTTTGACGAAAGACAAGTTGTTAAATAGCTATCATTGTAATGTCACAGAGATTGCAATTGTAATTGCTTCAGAATATTAATAGCCAAGCATTGTATTTTTTAAGCAGTAGTGTGTGTGCAGTCTCGGTGTTCCTAATAGAGTAGTCAGGTGAGGGGAGAAAGTAATACTGTGCTAGATTACACTAAAAGGAAACTTGTGACACTCAGTCGTAGTTTTCTTTGCCAAGTAATCAGGCATCGCCTTAACCTTTTAAGGAGACCTCAGGTTTCAGACCAAGGATGGTTTCCATGACATGGGAAAATCACCTGACTTCACTCTTAAAGTGATACTCTGCCCGAAATATATCTTTTGGGTATTCAACTATCTTTGTATATGAACATTTGGCTGTAAAAAGGTGTTTTATCTGATAGCAGCCATGAACAGACGACAATGCTACAATGGCCTCCAACAGTGACTAGGTTGCACACAGGAAATAAACCAAAAAAGGACCATAGAAACTAGGGCTGTACCCGAATATTCGTTCGTTGGAGTACTATTCGGGTTTCAATTTCGTTATTCGGATATTCTTTATTTATTTATTTTTATTTGGCCAAATTGAATTTATTGAAAACTCCAATATTAACGTAAGAGCTTGTGCCTCTTCGGGGGGTGCTAACACTTAACCATAAACGTTATTGTTTACTTTCTCCGTCTTTATATGTAGATATAACCTTTTCTCTGTTAATCTCCGTCAAGTTGTTTCCATAGGAACAACAACTTCCTGTCAACAGCGCTAACTCTCCTTCAAAATAAAAGCATGTCCATACAAAAAGGAAGCCAAGCCAAATTACACTTAAGACATATACAACTGCAACTACTGCTGCAGGAATTGCTTTTCTGTACTGCCTCACTTTAGTCCTCATGACTCCCAGCTTCTAGCATTCCTCAATGCACCCCCCATCCTCAACCCCCCAACTGTTATATTGTGTTCGGGTACATACATCTTGCTCTGATCTCTGTAGTGATGCACAGGGGTGACATTGATATTCATCCTCTCATCTAACTTCTGGTATGGAAGGGTATTTTTTTTGTTTTAATGTCATATTGCTTTAATCCACAATACATATATGTTGATGATGCAGCATTTGGCCACTAATTCTATTTGTACCTGCAGCATTTATACAAGATATAAAAATAAAAAAAACAGGGAAGCTTACCAGAACATGAGGCTTGGCATCACTATGGGAGATACCACGGCTACTGCCAGACTTGGAGATATCATAGAAACAACCAAACGGTAAAAGCCTTCTGCTTCTGTAAACAACAAATGTGTAGTTGAACTACAGTTCAGAATCTGATGGCTTTTTCCTTGTAAACCCAAGCTGTTGATGTAATTTTGACAATGTTGCAATAATGTGGTAAGTTCCCAAAAACACATGTTGGATAAATCAGTTTGATGTAAATGACAGTTTTCAGGCCATACAGCCAATGATCTGTTGATGTTATCTTATCCAGACTCAAACAATGGCATCAATGCTAGAAAAATATTTAAATCGGACGTAATTGTTACCTTCCTAAATACAAAGTCAAATTAGATTGTGGATTTGGAAAATCTTGACATCCGTAGAGCTTATTCGAGGCTGAGGAGAACAATGTCATACCTTTCATACCATGTCTCCTGTTATACAGTCTGTATTAAAACACCCCTGTTCTCCCCTTGATGACTACAACTCTTACAGCGTGCTTTCAGTTGCACTTAAGGTCTGAATCATTCACTAAACAACCTTGTTATCAGAGCCTAATTTAAAGACCCAGTGGCCCACAGCCACAGGTTGCTCATGAAGATAAATTGACGTTCATGTTGAATATTTAGGTAATTCATATGCTGAATGTTGGGCTCTAAATCAAGTGATGTCGGTTACTGCTTGTATTTAGAACATTCTTTTAATAGTTTAATAATAGTTTTTTTGAACGAAAGTTAGTGTAAAACAGTGCAGTGAAGTAAACCTTCAGATATATATTTCCAAAACAGTCAGTTTTACCAGTGTACCCCTTTTATAGACATTGCGCAGGAAGATATCATTTTGTTAAATACACTGCTCTACAGCTCTGTTTGTGTACCTTGCTTCACAACGTTTGTTCTTTTTCTTTCTAGGGTGTAATCTGTAAGGCCTATATAGGATAAACCTTATCTTTTAATATGTTTAGTCTATTATCAATTCATTATTCATATCATTATCAAGGGAACGGTCATGCGTACAAAAGCATTGGGACATGAGCCCCATGTTAGATTGTTGAATATCGGTCCCATGTTGCTTACTTTTATTGTGCCAACCCATACTTAAACCTAATGGCACCGACAATACGCCCCAGAGTAAGAGGTTACAGTATGTTGTAAAGCTTTTCAGTTTATTTAATATTAAGTACCCTTTGACCTTGTGTCATTCCTGTCAAATCTAATCTGCTATCATTATGAGCAGTGAGTGCTTAGTTTCTCTACCCGAGTCTCAGTCTTCTGAATATCCAGCCTTTTTGCAGTGAGGATGATAAAGCTTATGGTCTGTTTGTCCCGTGTTTTCACTGGTCAAACAATAAACCCTTTTATAACCAGTGGCACCCATCACACTCTATTTTCCCTTTTGATAAAAAATTGATTACAAATCTAGATCCAGAAGGACATGAAGGACATCTAGCCTCTAAACACACACTGACCTATATTTAGCTTTTGATCTCCCTTCATTGCATAGCCCTGTGTTACCTGCCTACAACTTGCTTAAAAGTGTTTTGATATTATCAGTGATTTGCCTGCAATGTGGTGTTAAATAGATCCATACAATCTAATATTAGATGATCAGGCTGTTGTTATCACTGATCAGTTTTTCTCTGGATCTAGACATACTCATGTAATTATTCATCACACCCTTCCTATTGTTTCCCTTAATGGAGCCAGAGACATAACCATAAATCAGTGGGCAGGACCTGGCCTTGTCCACTCCTATGAGTCAGTCTTGGCTCTCTTGCTGGGAAAGTTGGCGCTCTCAGTGCTCGGATGCAAATGTTACTTACTTGCATGTTTGAGTTATACAATATGCACGAGGCAGTGTTTCAACCATCAATAACCATATAGTTTTCAATATCAGGGCTTGGGTGGCTGATAGCTCCCAAGCTGTATTTCATTCGACTCGTTACTTAAAGGAGGGGTAGGTAAGTTTGAGAAACCGGCTCGAGATACACTTTTTGTTATATTCCATGGAATGCTCTTAATATCCTGATAGCAATGCATATTCTAAGTGCTTTGAAAAAAAATCCATAAAAAAATGTCACGTTCACCATGGCAGAGTTTGCTTCAACATCGTCTACCGGTCGCAAAAGAAAAACTGTAATGGAGCAAATTATGAAGAAAAAGAAAGTGGAAACTAGGAGAAGTCAAACCAGAGTCAATATCGGAGTTGCTTTTCAACTATGGCGACTATTTACGGAGCACACCGAGCTGATATGTAACGTTATCGGCGCAGCCTGCTCTCGCCAGCCAGACGTAACATTTGTAATACATTTTCACAAAACAAACATGCTAGCTTCAAAAATATAAGCACTGACAATAACTGTGTTATACATTTGTTTTACATTCATTATCATGATCTTGTGCGCGTTCATGTGTGTTGGAGGAGGTGCTCTGTAGGAAGTCTGAAGGAAGGGGCGGATTCTTTTCGGCTGTGTACTTTGGAATTTTTGTGCACTCCGAGGCGGTTTCTCAAACGTACCTACTGCTCCTTTAAAGCAGAAGTAGAAATTGATAGTAGGTGACTTTGGCAATCTCACACCAGGGTTTTAAATGCTGTTTTTGTGGGTTTATTGTTGGACAGCATAACAGAGGTAGACGGGAATAAATGGAAAGGGATAAAGGCAATCTCCTACTCTTGCACTTTTACATGGCATGTTTTATTGCAGTGCGAATCGATCCCAAGAACAGACCTCAAAGCCTGGTCAGAGTGAGGAAATGTATGTAGGACAGCTGGGAGTGTGTATTAGAAAGTCCTTTTGGAATCCTTCCATTCAAACCATGTCACTTTCTGGGTCAGTGCTTTCAGTTACTTTTGAATCTTTGTTCATGTCATAAATGTTGTTCTTGTATCATATGCCATGCGTTTCATACAAATGCTTCTTTTGTGTGGGACTAAATGGGTAAATAAATAGATAATAATGCTGTTTTAGTTAATATGAGGAAGTCATGGTTCTTCCTTCCCTCTCCACCAAGTCTCTCTGTTTTCCTTCACTTGCTGTCTGTGTTTTGCTTACATCTTCTCTCAATACCTCCCCTCTTTGTCTTTGCCCCTTAAGCGCTGTCAGCTCAGGGATTCTCTCTCAGTTCACTTCTTATTTAGGTTAGACGTACTCAAGTGTTATGGCTTCCTCGTTTGCTCAGCGTTTGGGATTTAAAGGCAAAGATTGCGTCTCAGCTGCCCAACCCATTTTACAGTTGTTGGTTTTCCGTTAGATCATTAACTGCGGTGTCATAGGCAGAGATCCATGGCTTTGCATTATACTGATACTGAAAACCTTGGTAGGTATTAGGGATGTTTGAGTAAAGTTCTTCTACCTGTGAAATGGCAACAATCCATCACAAATATTCATGTTATAGGATACTGTTGCAAATATTGTTTAAATGTCATAGAGACAAACCTCTTGTAGTTACCATTATATTGCAATTGTGGATGTGATTTTTTTTGTGAAGGATTCATATTAGTGTCAGTAGTTTACTAATATATGTGTGTGTTTTTTTGCTGCTTGTTGTTTTTGATTTGGTTTTCCGATTTGTGGCTTATCGCACATCCCAGCTGTTGGAGAATGCATTGTTCTATGCACGGGCAGGATTTTAAAGCATTTTAAGGGAATACAATAAGAAAAAAACGTTTTGAAAACAGCATTTGTATCGGTAAACAATTAACAATATACTGTATTTTAAGTAGAAGCATTTAGAGTGAGAGTACATTTTAAGATTCAAATTGGTGGTGTATTTAAAATACTGTGAGATTCCTTCAGTATTCCTGGATTCACATCCTATTAGGGTGTGTATTTGTTTTGTGTTTTGAGTAGTACTCCTTCATGTTTCTGTTGACTAAGTAAACACAAACTGAACAGAATCCTTTTTTCTTAACATGAAAAAAACAGTTCTTCTTGCTGCAGTGATCGGTTATACTTTCACTTTCGATTACCTTGTTGAATTCGATGATAGATTGTCAAGTAGTTCCTTAGTGCTAAATATATGTTAGCTGGAGACTGTCCGTAACCATATGTTTGAGAGTGGTTTGTGTGCATGTGGTAAACAGACGTTTGGCCCCGAGAGACGTTAGCGGCTCCCTTAGGAGGGAGACTGGGTTGGGTGGAGCTCCACCCTCCTTCACACAGTGGTGTGACCAGGGGGAGCATGGGAAGGAGAGACACCGGGATTCAGGCTGTCGGTGTGTTTTTACCGTGTGGGTTAAAGTGAAACCTTATTCTTACTTTTGTTTTTCTGCAGGTGAGACGAGCTGCTCCCACAAAGGCTTCTGGATGCGGTGCCTCCTGCGGCTCAGGTGAAAGGTAAGCTGAGCCCTCGCCTGCGGGCACACTCTTTATTGTCTTAATAATGTATTCGCTGGGTTAAGGTTTGCTATCAGTTTGTACCTAGAGTTAATCAAGTGGTTTGCATGCTTTATTCACATGTCATTTCCCAAGTGTTTATCTATGAACCGGTTTTCTCTCATGCGTCAGTCTACTTTCAAAATCTGACATAAATGCCGGTTCACTTTTTGAGCAGAAGAGAGAATTGGACCAAAGTGTGAAGTAGATCTGTTTTATGCCGGTTTTTACAGTACAGCTTTTTGATCACAGTGTCAGTTATTGCTGTAAAAGCTTGTTGACTTCTGCATTCCCAAGTGAGCAATTATGTGTCGGCTACAAAGTTGAAGCCCAGGGCAGCATTGAAAGAAGATAAACGGTTTGACAGAACTGAGAGCGGCAGCTTACAGGGTGTGTCAGATTCGTTTGGGTTAGAAGGAGTAAATGTTTGGGTTGCACAAGGACAGTCGGCTGCAGAGTGGTACTTCAGATGGATACGCAAAGCCCTATAACCGGTGTTTGCCTGGAGAACATGTTGATCTTTCATTCAGTGGCAGAGGAAGTGTAATGACTAGTTACTATTTCTTTTTTCAGCATTGGATCCTGAGCACACTGTGTATTTTGCTCTTTATGGTGTTTGTTGTAAAAACAGGACTTGAGTCATTCAGCTGTGTGACACATCTGTCAATGGGGCGTAAAGATAGAAACTAGGTGATCTTATTCAAATAATTGTTAAGTAAAAGTACCTTCAGTTGTGATAATATTAGACTGATAGACACATTGAACTTGCATTGCTGTAGTATCTGGAGTTTCCTGCTTTGCTGTTCCATACAGACCTAAGGTTTTAGCAGACTGTAGCCATGAAAACATACCACCGGCCTGCTCATATCAGTCAGGAAGCATTTTAATTCAGCCTTGCCCAAGTTGTTTATCTTGGCATGTGTTTGCTGCATAGAGATGCATGAGTTTGAAATGACAGATTAACCAGGCAGAATGTCTCAACCAGTACCCATCTGCCCACATCTGGGCTACTTTAGTCCCACTTTTTTGTCTGTCTTTGAAAGCACATTCAGACTATCTGATTTACTGAGATAATGGTTATAAAAACATTATAGTTTATGTTTCTGTGCAATGATTGAGTGCTTTCATAGTTCTCTTATCTGATTTGTGCTTCATTAATAAGCCTTAGTTTTGACCACACAATGTGCACATAATACAAAAAATCATACACTGGGTCAACAGACGCAGGATGTTTTTATTTTTCTTCATGTTCCCAATCTTTCAAATCAGCAGTGAATCACTGTTTGTTTCAGATACACCATACACACGCTTTGAAGTTAAAACTGTGATCCCAATTTGGTCTTTCTCTTTTTTTAAACAGCATAGTATTCATTTATGGTTTTAAGTGCAGCGAGAGTAACGTGATGGAACAATGAGATGTACTGCTTGCGGCATACCCTAAATTATCATAGGCATTTTTAGTATATGTTTGTCTGGACCTGGTCAATGAAAGACTCATATATGAAGGGCATGACCTTTTTAAAAATGTATCTAAAGGACAAGTAGTTCCAAATGGGTTGACAGGCAGAATAGATCAACAGGAGGAGTACTAGTAATGCTTAATAGCATCTGCATTGAGAGTACCTCAATCTCCTTTGATCGGCATGCAAAGCGTAATATAATGAGATCAACACTGAGGGAGATTTATGTTTATTTATTGTGCTGCTGGAGAGACTCTTCCTGCTTATTGACACATGGTAACCAATCTGGACCCCCTATTTCTCTTTTTAAACGGCATAATTAAAGGCACATTAAAATGCTGACCTCTTACTTATTGGGGCGGAATTAGAAATCTATTTAGTGGAGATCTCAAACGTTGGCCAAGACAAAGTCTGTACGCACAGATAAATACCAACAGGGGACAGTTTGAAAGCAAAATGTTCTGTTATTCGGTTGTACTGATCCTCAAAGGGGCAATTTGTTAGCCGACTGGGGCCTTTCTGTCTGCAGTTTGCATTTTCTCCCTGCACCTGCATAGTTTTTCCAAAGCCATGCAGGTGAGGTTAATTGGCAGCTAAGGATGTGAGCGTGGATGTTTGTGTGTCATCATGTGTCAGCCCTGTGATATTTTTAGGTCTTCTGCTTCAAAGTAAAAGTGGATATAGGTAATGGATTTAACATAAAATAGCATCTTTAGGAGAGCTATTACCAATTGTCCATTCTTGCTTATAAATCCAATAAATTGTGTGAATGATTAGCACTCTGGCGAGGACAAGCCTGTGTATTTTGTCAGTGAAAAGCCTGGGAGCGGCTGACAGCTCCTATTAAAGTGTCTGTCATTGTGGGATTGATGAAGGGACAGAAAGGCGACAGGTGGTAAACAAGAAAGTGAGGATGGACAGGATGTGGGAGTTGTTGATCTGTTGACCAAAACCTTCATTATATTTGTCTAATGAGGCACCCGGTCCTAGCAAAATAGTGAAGTGAATGTTGAATACAGCATCAGACAGATGGATAGATTGCCACTTATACTCTAGGGTTGCCAGATGTGAAGAAAATATGGTAGTAAAATACATTTTGGTGGAGAAAATAATGTGTAAAACATGGAAACCCCTTATAGGTGTACTATATATTGTTATTCTCAGAACATTTTGGGTTATCCATCACAACTAAGCATGCAGTTAACATTTGGCACTATTCATGCACTAAGAAGCTGAACAGTTTTTTACAAAAAGCTTTTATACATTCATTATTATCTTCTTCAAAGGGATAACAGCCTGCTGAAGTCAGGCTGTGCAATCTTTTGTTTTGCATATATTATGGCTTTTTGAGAAACCTAGTGACTAGTCAAAACGTTTGTCTCTTGTAAATAAATACGGGAATTGCTATGGCAAAGAGTATTTACATAATCTTGACTGGTATTGTAAAAAGGGGCTGGAGGCAACTTTAGTTTTTGCTATAATTCAAAAACCGATAGATTTTTCAATTGTAATTATGATGTCAGAACGGTTTGGATACACCCTGCAATAGATTAAGCTGATTTCACATAGACAGCAGTAGAAGGGGAGCACAGTGGCTGTTTAGTCATTACACCTATCAGAGTTCCCGTTAGAAAAAACGTGTGCCGGTCACCCTGTCCGTTAGGATTGAAATCTTCAGGACAAATTGGAAATCAAAGGTCTTCTTTGTTATTTATTGAGCTTTAAAACAAATTGATAACAACTCTATATTAAGGATGAAATAATCAAGACATTCAGATGTATCTTTTATTGAAAAGTGACTTTTAATAAAAGTTCAAACAAGTTCTGCAAATATCGTGCGTAACGGAACATAAATAAATAGCTATAGCCTATATTAGGCAAGCCATAATATAATAAACAAAAAACCCATGTTCTTCAGCTTTAGGCCTACATATAGTCGGATAAAATAAAACATATAACGATTATTATTTGTTCACAAACTAAAAGAGTATAGGCCCGTCGTGAGCATTTTAATAAAAGCTTGCAGCTGCCGACTTGTTATCAAATAGCCTTTAAACAAATTGTAACACAAACTCTTTGACAAAACTAGAGCAAAATGCCTAGCTTATGATGTTTTTAGCTACTACTTTCTGCGCTTTTTCAGACCTGTGAAGTGGGTAGCTGCGGATTTAAAATCAAAGGTCCCGAGTGTCTCTCCACAACTGGCAATGTGCATGAGCCATGTGACCTTGTTCTCGCCAAGCCGACTTCGCTGCGCTGTTTTTATTCTGTTCTGTAGAGAGAATCCTCTCCTGGCCCACTCAGGATAGATGTTGCCTAAATCTCTTATGAGGACTTCGCAAGCCGTTAAGAAATGCAAGCCTCCGTATCCGCGGAGTGCTGTCATCACGGGGATGGCATCTCTGTGGGCGCTTGTGGCATCAATGAGAGGGGCACTGGCTTGCGCTGAGTCATCAGTAATTAATCAATAATTTTTAAGCTTAGCTTGTTTTGCCATGTCCGATTTTTCTCATCTCTCTGTCGTCCTGTTGTTATTGTGCGCCCACTTTATCTTACTGAATGAAACAAATGTAACGGGTTCGTTCCACATTACGCCGTGGCCTACAGTGCGCTTGCCTATTAACACAAGATAATTTAATTTAAACAAACAAAAACAAAAATCTATTTATTGTTTATTTGAATACACTTTATATTGCGCTAAGGGCAAAATATTTGTACAGGACATGCTGACCGGAGAGATTTAGATTTGCCGGACTTCCGCATATTTTACCGGTCACAGTCCGGTAATTACCGGCTAACGGGAACTCTGACACCTATAGAAAGGTTTAGCCTCATTACGTACATGTAGCTCCTGTGGTGGCTTGTTGTGACACAACTATCAAGTGACTGCTTTGACTAAGAGCAGAACTTTTAGCTAATTGACCCAATTACCCCTTATTCAGTGTTTCAAATCATGAACACGGCTTACTGTGACGGTATTCATTTATCTTTGGTGTGAGAGCACCGAGAAGTCCAATATAGACAATCGGCCAACTTGTTCTCCTTTTGGTAAGAATGTATGTGTTGTGGTGAGATAAGAGAGGCTTGGAGTTTGGTAATTGGTGTTAGTTGGCTTTTTTTGGATGTATAAACCTGGAACTAACTAACTATGCATTGAAATGCAGACAAACAAAGCTGCTTCTAGCCAGCAGCATTCACCAACCTTGTGTGTGCTAAATGTTTCTGTGTAGGTGTGTGATAGCTAAGAATCTTTTTTTAGACTTCTGCTCATTCCCCCACAGTCTCTGCTTTGCTGTTTGTTCATTCATAAAGTCCTATAGCTGCAGTATAGGCAGTTTTTCTTCCTGTTGAATACTTCTCAAATGTTCTTTGCTCCACGGTTTAGCTGGCAAAGCAGGTTTATATTTATAGCCATCTAATTTGTATTCAGTTTTAAAATTAGGCAGTTAGTTTATTTTGCCAACAACCAGCTTCGAGTCGATGGGAAGGCAGAAGCAGCACTTTTGGGTTTGAAAGAGATACTATTGCAGAGATCATGAGCATCGTATATTTGCCAGTTAAAATGCCCAAAACATATACAGTGTACAAGCTATACTGTATTGGTTCTTGGCAGCTGGTGACATTGTTGACATTGCCAAACTATTAGATGGGTATTTTTATACAGTAAATAAACTGCTCTGAACACAAGCTGGTGTTTCCCAGACATACTGTGTATTCTGCTCTCACCTTAAACCATGTGAACTTTCTCGTGTTGCCTATTCTTTCTCTGCAAACTTCCTGCTTTGCCATCAAACAGATACATAATAAAGTCCTTGTTAATGTAACGTAAATTGCTGTTGATCTCTGCCCCTTCCTTGTAGCAATTTTGGTATTTGAGTGCCTTGCTGAAGGGCACTTTGTTAAGCCCCATGCCCCGGGTACCGGGGGAAAAACGCAACATCTTGCAGGAAACAGCGTCTGAGGGCTTCTTAACATTTAAAAACCTATTAATGTGTCATACCCACTTAAAGTGGACCTATCATGCTATATTTTAATAATATATTGTAGGGCCATACCTATATAAAACATGTCTGTGAGTTTTTTTTTTCAAAATACCAAACAGATCATGCATTTTAGCCATGCCTCATTTCGCTCTATTTGCTCTATTCCAGCCCTGTTTTTGCAAGGGCTGATTCTGTGAGAAGTCTTCTTCGCTGCTTTTGTGGCAGACTACAGCGCCACTTACAGGCCTGGCATATGTACTACAGCGTCTCCAGCGCTTTCGAGCGGCAGTGGCACCCCCCATTCCCCTGATAGTTGGAGAGTTGCCCATATAGGCGGAGCACCCCTTTTCTGACGTCAGAAAAATTCAAATAATAATCAGCTCCGTTGCAGCCCTGTTTTTAGAGATTTGGGTATGGAGGAAAAGAGAGAGGGTTGTGTTTTCTGACACTTGGTGAGTTCCCTGACACACCGGGACACATATTCATGTATAAAAGATGTACAAAAGTGCATTTTGGATGATAGGTCCCCTTTAACGGGAAGAAACTCAGCTATCAGACAATATTAACCATTTTTAGCAAAACGAAACATAAGATTAATAACAAAGCCTCTGAATTAGCCCGGAACGAAAAAATGCTAACACACTTAGCACAGAACTCACGTTAAAATACCCTTATTACTTATCGTATCTGCACAAACAAGATATCGATTGGCAAGCTGAGATTCCACAGATTCCAGACATATATATCAATATCATATGAGCGATCAGAACTCACGGCGAAATGACAACAAACATCAACAACTAAATTAGCTTTACGGGACCAAATCGGAAAATAAGTCTTACCGTTGCTGTGTTCTGATCAAAAGTTGTGTTCAATGGCATTAAAACGATAAAAACGCTGCTGAAGGTTAATCCATAGGTTAATCCAATGTGTCTGTGTCACTTTTAAATGTTTACTGATAATCCATCATTCCATTTTATGTCAATAACGGACAGTGGCGAGCCATGAATTTTATACCTAGGCCCTCTGACCCCCCCCTTCCCTCGAAAAAAATAAATAAAGAAGAGTTATTACGTCACCGCGTATACTTCAGCGGAATATCAAAACAACGGCCCGGGGTGCAAAACGCATCAATGACAGCGACCCTCTACCACACAAAACAACACCATTTATATAAACACCTATCATGGCAGGTTACCCACAGCCAAGTAACAATTACAAATGAATTAAGTCGGCACGGCGGCCCACATTGAAAATGACTTGGGCCTACCTTCGATGATCAAATCACTTAAACACAAAGTCCATCCTCCTGTCCTTTTGGATGAAGCACTTGATGGCGGGTCATGCAGCTGATCCTTTGCCACTCCAATTTATCATTGTAACTCAATCTTGAAAATGACTCGGTTAATAATTTAGTTAGTGTCATCACTATCACTGACATGAGCCATCATGAACAAACTTATGCTAATCGTAAATCTATCGATCATAAATCTATCGATTAGAGATTCATGATTCGAAAATTATAAAAGTAGGGTAGATGTGGATATTATCCGGCTGAATAAAACGTGCATTTATCGAACAGGTTCGTTTTCCACAGACCTTATTTTGATCTATTTTCCAAAATCCTATGGAGAAATCCCATTGCTTTTTTGTCGAGGGAACCCGAGCGCAGCTTACTTCCGGGTTTTAGGACGTGTCACTGCACCACTATAACACACAATCATCAACTTTACAGCGGGCGGAACTTGTCATAAAGTCCGCGAAAATAAAGCCCACCCATTTAGAGGGAAGATATGATTGGTCAATTGTACTGTCATTTGACATTACTCTCTCGTTGAGTTACTATAGTGGGCCCTCTGTGAATTTACAGCAGGACCACCAATCAGTTCCTATCTTCACAGTAAACTCGCATTCAAATAGAAACTGAACAGGCAGATTCGAAGGATTTATTTCTTTGGAAATGTTATTTTAAATACAATTAAATCAAGTTATTTTGGTAAAACTAATGAAAAAAATATTGGGAAAAAAATGTTTTTTTTTTGTATGTTTTCAAATATTATTTAGAATATCTTAGGCCAGGACTTCTCAAACTCCGGATCAAGGTCCGTATCAACCCTGTGTCCCATTATAAAAATTATACAAAATAAAAATGTTCTGATTCTGATGTAAATTAATGTATATTTTCTTGTGTCTGACGCGTTGTGAGAATGAACGTGCATATATATTTACTTGTGTGCACGAGCGTGACACGCATTGCAGACCCTAAGTTAACTGCAAGTTTACCTTGACTTTCTAATGCTTCTAATGCCTATTTTGCCGAGGTTCAAGGCATTGGCTACAGACAAACAGTGCCATTTCTCCCACTAGTTCAAGCCACCATACTGTATGTATTGAATGTGTGTGTGTATACAGGGGCGCCGTTTGCCGACAGGCAAGGCAGGCAAGTGCTTGGAACAGAAGGGGGCCCCCAAAGAAGGTAGATTTAAGAAGGTCCACAGCATGAAACACCCTTTAATTTACTGCAACGACACGTCGGGAAACCCCCTCAAGGGGGCCCCATGCATAGCGCGCAGTAAGAAACTGCTTCTTAATTTCAGTTTTGTTGCTCCGCTCCGCCCGGGGAGGGCCCTGACGGCTTGCCACTGATAACAGAATGTTCATATAGAGCTGCTGCGATTGCTACTAGAGCAGGGGTTCTCAAACCTTTTGTTTATGCGGACCACTATTTATTATCAAGGGTTTTCGCGGACCACCTCATATGCAAACCATACAAATAAGTACATATAAACGTAGTGTTAAAACGCCGATATTTTTTTATAGTTAATCATAGACAATCAAAAGTAAATTGAAGCCTATCTGATACTTTTGTGACCGGTGTCTGTCTGCGTTGTGTATGTTTCTCAAAGAGGACGGCGGACGGTATTTTAATTAGGTTATCCCAAACAATGCCACAAGTCCGCACGCGCGCAGTGCACTCAGAAAACGTGCAGACAGGTCTACAAAAACTACCGGTATGCTTAGTCCTACTTTAGTTACTGTGCTGCAAAAAGCAGACGGCGCTGCGCTCAACAAACACAGACTCAAAACCATGGACACACCAGACAGCGCTGCTTCTCTCTCTAATTAACTGTCTCATCGATGTTTGTCTGAATTAATATGTAATATTAACTATCATATTATTCCTATCAGCTGTCAATCACTGTTATGATGCGGCGATTACCATCTTGTTCAGCAAAACGCCTCACAAACAGATCAACAGCTTTAGTGCGTTTTGATTCAATGCTGAGTACAGCCAAACTTGACAGTCTCTTCTCTGTCATTGTACACTGCAAATACCTCGTTCCTTCCGAGGTCCGGATGATTCTCGTTTTGCGCCATCCTGTTCAAATGAAATCGCCGGCAATCATATTTCCACGCTCGCGCAAGGGCCGGAGGAGGGGTTACAAGCATGGTTACAAGGCTCGTGTCTTGTGGTGCATTCACTTGCACTCGGACATTAGAGATGTTCTCTCATAAATGTCCGATGAGCCCAACGACCACTACCCCACTGCCTGATATCATTAGAAAGCTAGGAATCTCCTCTTTCAAACAGTGTATACAACTCAAAATGTGTCTTCGGGTCAATGTGACTGACTTTGATAGAGCTAGTCACATATGAGGTGGTCCCCGAAAATCCTTGATAATAAAAGTGGATTTTATTTAGCTTTTTTCCACGGACCACCTGCAGGACCACAGTTTGAGAACCGCTGTACTAGAGTGTATGACAGCTTCCGGTTCCGGGGCATTCTGGCTACGCATCACTCATTCACCAATGGGTAATGTTTAGATGGATTTTAGGAGCTTCCCCTCGATTCTATAGGCTCTAACGGTTAAAAAGAGGTGTCAATCATCAAAATCGACCGACGGGGGCCAGAGATATGGAAAATCCACCCAAATGACCCCAGAAGTGTTTTTTTCTTCTTCTAAACCTCTCTAAAAAGGTCAAATGGCATTTATTTTGCATCAATCTTGATACAGGGTACTTATTATATGTTATAGTTTGGATTCCTAAAGCTTTTAGTCTACTATCCCATCATTCAAGGGTGGTTTTCACTAGAAGTAATGTTTTTTTTTTGGACGGACACTATAATTTAATTTATTTTAATATGTTCAATCTGAATTTACTTTAAAATAAAAACAATTATATATTGATTCTGACTCATCTACATCCAACTCACAGGTTTATCATTGCTTTGAGAAAAAAGATTATTAATTTACCCCTTTTTAGAAGTGAAAATATAGTCATTTGTTCTGGGCATGTCATTTTCGAGCCCGAGGCCTGAAAAACAGGCTCGGGGCTGGTTACGGTTAAGAAAAAATGGACCTCCTCCAATTAGGTTTTCCCAGCGAGGCAGGAGATTAAGATCATGAGCTTTGATGTTTCAAGCCCTCTTATTTTGAAGTTAATTTTAAAAAAGTTGATGCCACTTCATTTTAATCTCCACTTTTCTCTTCACAATCCACTTTTTCCCTTTTCTATCACACTAGTAATAAGAAAAACAGTCCTACTGACCGTGTGTAATACTGATTGAGTAAAAAGGTAAGCTGTGCCAACTAAAGAAATGGACCCCTTGTGAATTCCCTACATTTAATAATTGTTTTCCAAATTGACTCATTCATTTATAGTGTATAGCCCCCCTGGGCCTCAACAAACATCTTAAAAGATATAAAAATACGTTTTACAAGGTTAAGCTCAGGCTAACTTTCAGTCATCTGGTGCTTAATACAAGTTTGGACAAGTAACACAAAATGTCCCATCGACACAGTGAGATGAACTACAAAATGTCTTTAACCCAAGAAAAGTAATGTTTCAGTTAATCCTGTCCTCATATAAAAATGACATTTCTGTGACATGAGTTGGAAAGATCCATTCATAAAATATCAATTTAATGAAATAGTTTAGTACAGGGAAAACATCCTCCTGGCCACTGAGGAAAACATTTGATTTAGGTTACTGCTGTAAAAGGTCTAAGTAGTTTTAAACCAAGGCTTCACAATCTTTTTCCAACCTGACTTTAGTTTATCAAGCAAATAATGTAGTACACCAAAGCATGCCTTTTTTAATTGAATTGATGTAGCTTATCCATTATGCTTACTTTGAAGAATATCTGACCCTATTTTACCAAAGACTGAATGGAAATCCAAGGGGTACATTTTCTCTTTCTTGGCACTGTATGAATGATATGGCATATACCAAAGTTTAGTAGAACTCCAAAGGAAGAACACTCAAATTGGTATGAATAAATAAACTGAACAACATGCATTTCAAATAGCAGAAGTATTTACTTAGGGAGCCAAAACCCGCAAAGATTCTTTAAAGGAGGTGTAAGGTACATGTTTGTAGGATGAAGGATATTTTGTAACTGTCTTCAATATATATATTCCAAAAGAAATAGATAACATCAATACATATTTACTTGGAATATGTTTTTATAAAGTCACTCATTTTCATGTATTATACATTTTAATCAGCGTTTCCGCCAGGGAGGCGTCTTGCCATCATTTGTCCAAAAAGAATAAATAATTCGAGAGAAGATCAAGAGTTTTTATCGCTTGAAATGATGAAAAGGAAAAAGGACACGGACATCCCTCTGTTGGAGGGGCAAAGGAGTCTGGTGGGAATCTTTTCAGAGTATTGCTGATCGTTTCCCCGACATCGGCGGTGCCTGCCACAGGACAACACGAAACGTGCATGATTTGGACGCGATGAGCGGGGAGGTGCTAGTGAAGCACGCGCGTGAACGAGCGCCGGAGCGAGCGCCGGAGCCTTGCAGTGGCGAAAGTGAGGCTCCGTGGTAAACTGTGGTAACTTGAAGAGCCGTTTGGGAGCCTAGAAAGCCGAGCCGAGCCAAATGATCCGTCTCACTAACGTAAAGAGATAGTATCTATAAGGGACGGCTCAATTCAAAATTCAAGCCCCCCTGCTCTCGGGGTGGACGCCCTCTCAGCCCTGGTATGGCGGAAACACTGGTTTTAATTCTTATCATTTATATTAGAACAGGCCTACTTAATGTTCCTGATATTTACTTTTGCTCAAAAAACTAATATTCTCAAATAAATACTTGATTTATCATCATGATGATATTTATAGCTGCAGCCCCACCACGATTGTTGACTAAGTCAATCCACTCTGTATCCTTCATACTGTCATGGCTCTGCTGCTTCCTCTGGCTCACAGCTGTATGAGAGTTACTGGAGGTCTTTGTCACTTTGTGTTTGTGTCTCTTTACTCGGGGTGCATGTACTGCGTGTGGTAAATCAATGTGCTGCTGATGTTGATATTCAGCCAAGTACTGTCAGATATGTGTGTTTTGTGTACATCTTCATTGCACTGACACTGAGGGTTCAGTTGTGGCAAAGTGCTACTGTACTGTGAGTGTCCTCAATGTTCCAAGAAAAGGAACACCATGAAAACAAACAAGTGAGGGAGGATGTACTTGTGCCAATCAAAGTCATGGCTGCAGCCTCTCAAAGTGAGCCAATGAAGTCTTTTGATACTAAACATGTAAATATAGTGTTTGTCGGTCCATGCCTATATGTGCATGTGTGTAGTGTAACAAAGTGGGCATGCCTGGCACCGCTGCATTCATCAGCACAGCCTGGCTCAGCCTGCTTAAGGCTGGTTCTCACACACAGCCACCTCTAGCCTGTGTCCAACAACACAGACAGCCAGCTGGCTCGCTCTGTCTACCAGGTCAAATGGTTCCAGTGCCATAGATTGAGATTTCAGGTTTTTTAAGCAATAACACGACTGCTTTATTAAAACAGTTGGGTATATACACTTGAACATGTTTGTTGGCGGACTGAGCTTTGCTTTACACTATGGGTATTTGTCTTATCACATCAAGATGACAAGATATGTGAGATATGAAAAGCAGGACACCGAATTAGCATTGTTTACCAGCCAAATGCAGATAGAAATATGGTAGTGGTTACAATATTTGCTTTTTCTAACCAGCCAAGCAATAATAAGATATTAAATGACTAGTCAAATCACTTGCCATTTGGCTTGTGGCTTGTACATTTTGCATGCTGAGATAGTACAGATAACATTGGAAGTAATATAACTCTCATGAACATAGACTGTATATAAAAAGTCGACATCACCGTGAGTTTGTAGACTGCTGTTTTTCAGCCTTAAGTTTGGCCATTTGGCTGTCACTCACCGTCTTGGGTTTTTCGTCGTCAACGTCTTGGTTTCTTTTTTTAACCATTGGAGGATACATGAGGGTTTAGCTAAGTACGATCCAACACTGAAACAGACGTATACTTAATGAACTATTGACACAATGTAAAGGATCAAAGTAAGTAAGATGAAAACAAGGACAACACCCAAGCTAGATATTTAGTTGGAAGCAACCTGTCAATCACTAGGTAGATACGCCCTAAAGCATACTCTGCTTCATGGAACCATAATTTAAATATTATGTTGTATTAAAGAAGACTTAAAACTAGTGATTGAGACCATTATCTCATTAAGTAATTGTTTACTGGGGAAATAAATCAAGTAAGGAGTAGGGTCATTTTCTTGTAGGCTTCTATACAATCTGACTTATTTTTGCAATTATTGAAGACATTTTATCCTGTGTGATTATTTGTTCCAAGAAGTTGTCTGCTTCAAGTAGGGATATGATTGGAGAAAATACACATAAACAAACACTAGAGGCAGAGGAACCCAGAGAGAAAGATGTTTAAAGATCTCTGCTTTTATTTTGATAGAGCCTTATCTCTGGCTCTGTTTTCAGAAACATGTTGGTTAATATTTTTGCTGAAATGGAATCGGTGCTCATTTCCCACCCCTTGTAGAGAATCGTAGGTCTCATTTTCAGTCCGTGTTTACCTTGCTCTTTCCCTACTCGCTGACACACGTCTCTGTTCCCAGAGACACTGTGTGTACGCGGTGAGGTTGTGTCTCCTGCCAGTCTAACCTGAAACACATTGAACAGTGAAGGCACCCCCCCCCCCCCCCCAACACTCAGGTCACAGCTGAGCAAAAACGTAAACAACCTCGCACAACTTTCCTGGACTACATACAAGCTGCAATTCCCCATCAAATGAGCTAGACCTAAAGTAAGTTAATAGAGGTTCATGGACTAGGAACGTGGTCTACTATTCCCAGATGCTATTGCAGCATCTGGGAGGTGCATGCTGGGTAAAGCACGGAGAAGATTGTGACCTTAAGGTATAAGTGGAGGGAAGGTTTACTTTTGTAACGGACCTCACACAAGAAAGGGAGTTTCCTATTTTCAGTAAGATCAAATGGGAACTCTGTCTGGAAGGCATTTTCTCCATTTAAGTTTCTTAAAATATACTCGCACCCCCCGCAAGACTTGGAATAGAACAACTAAACCACACATCCTCCCACAGAGTCCCAAAATTAGCCTCCTTTTTAAATGGTAACAGCTGACCTAGTTCTGCCTCCTTCGTGTCCTTCTAGACACAGTAGTCATAGCTTTAGATTTCTTTGCAGTTTTAATGTAGTTAGAACTGTTTTAGATCTCAGTTTCTAAGGCTACTTCTCCCATTTCTTAGTCAGGACAACAGCTGTAACACTCACTTAAAATATTTATATTGCCTATGCCTGCTCGTGTTATTCATTGGGACTGACCCTAGGCCCAGTGTGTACAATTGTATTTTGCGAGATTTATTTGAATGACCATTCAGATGACGGTGTTGCTCTGTTATGAATGAGGCTAAAATGGTATGCATTTACATGTTGATATAGGTGTCAGTTCGGTTTTTAGTTAGGTATCCTGTTTTTCTTAACAATAGTTACATGTTTTACAGGACATGTCAGTAGATGATGAGAAATTACATCCTGTTTCTTTTGAGGAAAGAATCAAGCCAACCGAACATGTGGATATTGTAAGTATAGTAACTATGTCTGTGAGCAATCCTGCAGCGGAGGCAGTGGTTGAAATGCACTGCACTTAAGCAAATGGAAGAACACATCTTGCTTGTGTGTGAATCCCCACTCCCTATGGTTCCATTTTGAAGAAAAACAAATGGTCTTAGTGCTGCAGTGTGTTGCAGAGTTCATTGTTGATGCACACACTGTACTTGGTGTGCCTATTGGTGTATATCTAGGTCATAGGGCCATCCATTAGTCCTTTCACTGGAGACGGGGGATAACGGGGTTGGGGGTGCTGAGGGAGGACAGATGGGAGTGATGGAAGGATGAAGAGAGTGTCTGGACTTAATCTGGGCCATCATATTAGCAACAGCTGGCTTGATGATGCCTGTCAGAATTACAAGGCTCTCACACTTACACACTCAAGCTTAGCAGATTATGCAGTTTGCACATTACACGTTTTCTAGTCAAGACCACAAGAAATTTGGTTGAAGAAAGTATGTCTTTGCATATTATATAATTATTCCCGTATTGTGCAATATTTTTTATACTAAATATGTGTCTCGCTGTACATTTTAAATCTGTGAAAAGTGTATCAGTCAGGGCAAACTTGTTGAATTATGAATATGCATGATGAAATCCCATAATGGAGTTAGATGAAGATGTTTCACAGCCCTTTTAAATCGACTACATTGCCGGGGTGGGGGGGGGGGGGGTTACATTTTCCCTTCTTCTCTCAAACTCTTAATGTTATTTGCTCATGTAAGCTAGCTTTTTACTAGACTCATAGCTGTGATGCTACTAGAACACCACATGGGTAAAAGAGATGTTAAAGAGTAGTTGACAGGGATGGGGTGAGGGGACAACATGCCTTCTATATCAGGGATCCTGAACTCTATATGACACTTCCTCCTTTAAATGCAGTAGTGTTGACAGGTTGACAGCGTCTGTGGAAATCTTTTTTTACAAGAGGACAATTTATTTTTACTGTCATTTATATCGTTTTGTTTTTTTGGTTCAGTTTTCACACCATACTAGTGTAAAACCGTTTACCCACAGTAGCTCCTGCAGTGCTGCTTTGAGACAGCTGATCTAATCGCTATTTTTACTTTAATCTAATAATCTAAACATTGATATAGTTCAGAGTTGTTGAGGCAGAATGTTAGCACAGTAATGGACGGTTGACAACTTAAACCCAACACGACACCATGTTCCCAGCTGCTCCAGTGTGCTGTGAATGTGTACTCAATCAATTGAGTAAACTCTCTCTCAGGCAGTGTTTTTTTGTTGATTTTAGGGTTGTGGATTTAGATAATGTGTAACTTTAGTCCTCTCTAGCAATAATATATAATAATGGCCCATATCCACATGTTGCCTTTTCTGAGGGCTGACATTTCTTTCAGTTGATTCCAATGAGAATGATTAAAAATAACTGAAGTAAAGTGCCAGAAACCTAATATAGACATTAGCGGGGACAAAAACGATCATGATAAAGACCAAAAAGCCTGTTGTTTGAGAGGATCGTACAGGCAGATGCAGAGTATTTCTGTAGGTTAGTGCTTCATCTCCTCCTTACTCTACAGCTGTCAGACTGAGCAGTTCATTTCGACCCAGTGTAAGAACAAGCATCTTACAGTGGGTGTTTTTGCTGAAAAAATAATGTCAAACAAATATATGGTAGCACAAAGATATAGTTTTAGCCTAGTAAGTCTGTCATACAACAGTGGTAGTATGTTGCCAAGAAATGGTCGTCATAGAAACAATAAAAAAGCACTGGGATGTATTTGTTCTGATTAATTGCCCAGGAGCAGGTGCCTTGCCAGCACCTTTCTACCAGAAAAAGGCACCATGTGCACACAGGCCCTCAGACAGACTAGCCATGGTTACTGTCAGACACTCTTTCCCCAGCCCAGCCTTGTGTGTCCCTGAGAGAGCATTATGCCTGTTATCTCAAGTCAAGCATGTTAACAACATACAGGTTAGAACATGTCAACATGACTCCTCGCTCTGTTTTCCCTCCCTCCTCCTCCCAGTTGGTGAAATGATTACTAAAAACGAGCGTGTCCCATGTGACAGCAAGAAGTGCTTTCACCTCAACAAGGTAACTGTGGGTCAGACACTTTTTGTTGTTGTTGTGTTTTATCCCGCCTACTTTTCATAGTTCAAGGTTAATGTGTGACACAGGAATGTGTGTTATTGGCTGCCCTGCTGCCGTTATCTTTTCCACAAGTCGTTCCTATCACTGGGTAAATATTAGCTGAGCACCAGCCTCGCATTGGCAGTTGTAGATTGAGTCTAGGTTCGCCTAGCTTTCCAAAGGTTGTGTGCATTGTGGAGTGAGTTGTGAGAGTGGAGGTGTAGTATATTAAATGTTGTGTTTCAGTATTAGTTGAAGGTCAGTTAAAAGTTACAGTGGCTGCTTAGAGAAGCAAAAAACTGCTTGAATTTGTCCTTGATTGCCATTGCACAGGATCCCTTTTATATTTTCTCCTTTGCCAATATATTAAATAATCATGAATCTTGAAAACACCTTTCGACCAGCATACATATAATATATATATTAGATACTGATTTTAGGCACGCTGATAAACCCAAATGTCCTTTTGCTGTTCATGTTCAGTAATGCTTCCCTTCACAGTTACACTTTCTCAATTACACACACTTTATCTTCTCTTTAATCTGTAAGAAGGCCATTACTGAACTTTAGATGAGACGGTACCCTCATGTTTTCAATATATTTGTACTTGAAATCATTGTTAAAATCAAGTATTAAATATTATTTTCTGTCGCCTTAAACTTTTAACATACTCACGAATAGCAGTATTGCAATGAAGCAAATATTGTTAATTATAGTGTGATTTTATAAAATAGATCTCTGATTTTGTTAGATTGTATCTCTCTGGACAACTGCTGGTGTTGGTTCTGTGCACTCACATATGTGTGTTTGTGAGTAATGCACACTCAATGCGGCCCGCTCTGCCGCTGCTGCTGAGACCGGGGATGAGCATTTTCTCATGTGTAATCCTCCCTTCAGTCTGCAGCAACACACATACACTCACGGCCACGTATGCACATCCACACACTCATTTATTATGCTTACGTCATTCAACAAACTCCACACAATCACCAGTGGAATGGCTTCTGTTTAGGCTCAACTGACAGGCCCACACGCAAAACTAACACATGAAGCATGCGCCGATTCCACACCCATGCTCAGTCTAGACTGCGTAATATGCTCACACACATAGTCCCAGGGAATCTCCGCCCTGCAGATGTGACAACCAGCTGTGATTGGTCTTGTCCCGTCGCTCTGCATGTCTGCCCACATCTTGACCCGCCCTAGGCCATGCACTGTACGCGGTATTAATTCTCCAATGTGTGACTTTCCTGATACAGTTTGGCCGCCCCTTGCAGGTACTGTGGTGTCATTTCAAAGCTTCATGCTCTTTTCCACAAAGCCTACATCACACTCAGGGTTCCCAGCACTCTCCTACACATGCACACATGCACTGCAGCATCAGAAAGCTATTTATAGACCTGCTCCACAAGGACGGAAAAAAAATCCTCCTTTTTCAATAAGAAATAATATTCCTTTTCCTCTCTCATATCTTGGTTGTTCATAGCAGCCTCTTTGAAAGGACAAAGGAGTAGAGGGCAGGAGGAAGAAAGGCACAGCATATCAGAAAGGAGAAGGGAGTCAGGAGGCTGAGGGAATGAGTCACAGAGGCAGGGTGAAACAAGGAGGAAGGCAGGGAGTGGCGTGTAGACGGATGTGTATTTTTAATATGTGCATAGACTTTAGGTACTTGCAGAGGGAGGGTACAGTTTGTTAACTGCCAGGGTGAGGTCCTCAAGCGCTTCATGCTGTTTTCAATTTGAATTTCAAGTATAAGCCTTTGTCAACCCACAGGTTTTATTTCCATCAATAACCAGTACGTACACCTTAGCGAACGGCACATTCCTCGTGCACTAGAGTAATCACAGTTGAATGGTGTGGGAGAGCTGAACGATGAATCAGTCTGTGAAAATATTCTATGAATGAATTGAATGTAACGCACTGTTCTAGGTTATTATAATTGATGGCTCGTAGGCGCGACTGCTCTGTAGGCTGGGAGACAGTGGGACTTGTCTCCTGTGTTTGTGCACTTAAAGAAAATGAATGGGATGATATTGATCAGAGCGGAGAGCAGTGCGGCCGCGCAGACAGACCCAGGTGGTAACAGCTGCGCCCCATTAACCTCAGCAGTATACCGTCAGCTCAGGTTTGCTCTGATCAGCCCAGCACCCAGTCGAACAAGCGTACTGTTTAAATCTGTCTGGAAACAGCCGTGACCCTCAGCAGTTGTTAACAAACGTGCTAACAATAGTTTGCTACCTCAATCGTTAAATAGCTCAGCAGAGGAGAAAACAAGGCACCAGAGATGGTAGAGAAACCGGGCAAACTAATGGAACGGCATTGTGTCTTTTTGTATGAAAGAAGATAAACATGCCTGGCATTAAATCCACAAAGATGTACAGAGGCTTAAAGTCTTGACACAGTGTTTGTCTCTTGTTTACTGTAGGCCTAGTCAAAGACCCGTTTGGTGTCTTTTATGAATGGATGGGATATAGGATTTGTTTGTATATCTCATGATTAAAAACGTAATCACAATGGTATGTTCAGTTAATAGAGAAGCTGCCAAGTGAATTATCATGATCAACTAAACAATAATGATTTTCTTTTGACCAAATGACCATGTTAGAAAAAGACAGACTGACTTAATGTTGCTATTTATTTGTATCCTTTGTTTATTCTTAGGGGAGGCTTAAGATCTATGATTACTTTTTTAAGACTGATCTTTACACAACAACACAGGATGTTTACTCCAAAAAAAAAGTGTTTCCAGTGTGTTTTTAACAGCCGTTTATTTTTAATTAATGAGGCACATCTGGTAATTGTTTTATCCAGGATAGTCATCCCATGTGTTTTTATAAGCATTGTAGCCTTAAATCTGACTAAACCTCTCTTTGTTGTAAGATAACAACATGAAGCCGCAGAGTCTCAGCATGATCCGGCCCACCTCTGCAGGAGCTGCATGTGGCCCCCTTTTGTGTGCCGAGATGTGCATGTTATAAGTAAATGGGAATCCTTGTGGATATCAAGGGATTTAGTGAAGAAGCGAGCAATGGCCTGTTGAGGCAGGCCGACATGGAGGATTTGTGGCAATGATGGTGGGAGTCGTGTTGAACACTGAGTCTCTGTAGCTGAGTGACTGAAGTTGTTTAGAGACACTAACCGTCATATACACTAACAATGTGCAGACTGATCTGCTTGTCACTGCCACGCACAGTGCTATTATGTAGACAGGCGGACATGTCCTCGTACAGTAGGTCTTTGTTAGTGTTAGAGAGGAGAGAAAGGGCGGGGGTCCAGACAGAGCAATATATACACAGAGAGAGAAGGAGCGAGGGTGAAGAATAAGAGCTTTAGAGATGGTGACGCAGGGCGAGGGAGCAAATACGATTACATTCGATAGAAGAAAGCGGCAAGGACAGGATGAATCACTTGTATTGTTTTTAAAGCCTAATAATAGATGAAGAAATTCGTGCAAAAATTGTGTTGAAAATTGCGTTCTAATCATAGTTTTCTTTCTTTCTTCCTTTCCTCCTTCATTTCCTTCCTGTTTCCCCTCTGCCCTCTTCCCCTCTAGAGGACGTGCAGGCTGTCAGGATGAAGGAGGAGAATTTGTTCCATCGGAGGTTTTCTCTGTGCCCCAACGCAACCTCCCCACCCAAAATTGACCCCCGAAGCCTCACTCGGAACCTGTCTTATGGAGGAGACAACGACCTCTACAACCTCAGCTCAGGTACCAAGAGGTTTAAAAACTGACAACAGAAATGTAAATGTCACAAAGTATGATAGTCCAGGTGTGTGCCACTGGAATCCAGTGTGTGTGAAATGACGGTGTACTGTGACACACCTCAGCTGGGGCTTATGATCTGCGTGTGTGGCTGCCCTGCTTTAATTGTCTGTCCGCAGATGTATTCACATTTGTATGTGACTGTGTGTTGTGGGTTCCCACCAGGCAGTGACACAGACAGGAACGGTCTCTCCATGCTGAGTAATGAACTTAGTCCTGCCCAATCACCAGGCAGCAAGGTAAGAACACAGTTACTGATTGGGCAGCTCAATCTGACTCATTAGGTGAGCTTCTTTCCTTTTGTATTCTACGATGATTTATTTTCCTCTGCAGTACAGATCCTAAGTAGACAAACCTTTTCATAAAACACACAAAGCCGTCACATCTGTGGATTTGAAATGGAAACCAGAAGCATTACTTTAGTCAAGAATCAGCAATACCCAACGAGGAATTAATAACATTATTTAAGTCCAGGAACTGCACCAAAGCTTTGGGATTGAACTTGTCGGGGGCCATGGTGGGAACTGTGTCTTTAGCATCACATGCCATGTATTTGACCCAGACCCTAAATGTCCTGGTGCTGCCTTTGTTGCATTAGTTCTAACACTCTGTTTCCATTCCTTAAAGTAATAATAATTAAGAGTGGTAATTCAATGTTTCCACTGGCAACTGGCCAATCTCATTTTGTCTTGTTTCCTCTCCTTTTGTTGCTTCACCTCACAATATTGCTTATTTATACGTGGAATAATTGACAGGCGCAGCTGCATCTGTGGCCTTTTGCCCTCTCTTCTATTCTAAAAGCCCTTATGGGACAATAGGAGACTGAGCACTGCCTTAACACTTGCATGTTATCATTTACACAGCGTTGTTATATTGTACTACGCTTTTAAGAATGGCTTTTTGAACACATAAAGATAAGACTTAAGTTATGTGTGGGCTCACCAAAAAATATTGTGATTGTTATTTGTTTTAGGGCATTCAGATCAAGTGGTTATGCAATTTAAACTGAGAAACGGCAGCAAAATCTAACACTGAGATTCTAATCCCTTCTGATCAGTGGAGCCCATCAAACAGTAAGGGCCCTTTGATGTCTAACCAAGGAAGTTAGTGGGTTTGTGGTCACACTAGCAGCTGCTTTGAAACGGGCCACCCGCCTGCTTCATACAAACTTGTGGCAGATCAGATGAGCTACGTGGCTAAGGGAAGAATAAATCAATGTGGGGTTCAAGAAGAAAGCAAGTCTTGGCACGTGTGGGGTTATATCACAAGAGCTAACTGTGTATTGTTTGGGTGATATGTCTTTTTTAAATGACAATACATTTCAAATGCAGTTCTAGAATCTCTGCTGTGTTCTTGCGTAGCTTCTCCCTTTTCTTTATCCAAACTGACTGTTTCCTCTCCTCCCTCCCTCCCCCAGTCTGAGTCCAGGATGTTTAATGGTGTCGAGTGCCCCTCCCCCACAGAGAAGCTGGCCCGGAAGGAGTCTCTCAAGGTACACAAACATCAAAACCTTCACAGTTGTGAAACATTTGAAGCATTATCGTGCAGTTTGGAAATACTGTTAAAGGGCAGGTCATGTATCTCCTCAGTATCTGTCCGTCTAAACTCAGTGAAATAAATGTACCATTGTATTGTTATTTTAAATGTGTACCCTCTTGTATGTGTCAAATGATCAACAATAAATCCTGTTAATGACACCGAGAGCATGGTTGCTAGTGTTTAGTTGACTCTGCTTCCACCTAGTGTCGGTACGCTCAGATCAGTCCTCTGAGCAGTAACCACTGATGACTCATCTGTGTGTCATTGTTTTTTCTGTTTCACAGGTTCAAAAGCAGAACTACAGACAAGAGAAGAAACGGGCAGCCAAAGAACTGTTCACTGCACTGAAGGACCCCAGTGTTGTCATCATGTCCGACTGGCTAAAGGTGTGGGGGGGGGGTTCTATAAGACGAAGCTACTACATTGACATCAAGAATAATACAAAACATATTCAGGCTTTGTATCTTCTGCCATAAATGCTCTTTGCTTATCATCATTTGAATAGTAATGTCCAAACAAAGTGTGCCTTTTAGCACCTTGCAAGTCAACCCTGTAACAACATCATATTTCTTGTCCTCGCATTATGCTCTAATACTAACATGTCCCCCTTTCTCTTCTCTTGTCCTTTTAGATTCGTGGCTCTTTAAAGAGTTGGACCAAGCTGTGGTGTGCTCTGAAGCCAGGAATTCTTCTCATCTATAAGACCCCCAAATCGGACCACTGGGTGGGCACCATCCTGCTCAGTGCGTGCAAGCTGATCGAGAGACCTTCCAAGAAGGACGGCTTCTGCTTCAAGCTCTACCACCCGCTGGACAAATCCATCTGGGCTGTCAAGGTCAGACATGTTTGTTAGCTCAGCTGTAACAAAACAGACTTTTCAAGGGGGCTTCGTAGTTGTCATGACTGGAGTTTTAAATACCAATTTGGTTTAGTTGTGCCAAATGAAAAATCAGGGCTTAATGCACTGCAGGGTTAAAACAAAAGCAAAGTTATCAGTAACCGTATTTCATTCCTGCGCATTTCATATGTTGATTGCTTTTCTGTGAAATGTGCTCTATAAATAGACTAGCCTCTTCTTGTAAGTGTAACCTTTCATTTGTATTCACCCAATAGTTTTCATTTTTAAGTGACAATTATCGTCTTCAGTGCTCTATTATGCATATAGCCCCTGAGAGAGCCATTTGCTTCTGTTGGTAAAACATGACTAAAATGGCATGAAGCGCGACTCATCGTTTCATCCTTATGTTCAGGGTCCCAAAGGAGAGAGCGTTGGCTCCATCACGCAGCCGCTACCCAGCAACTACCTGATCTTCAGAGCAGCGTCTGAGTCTGATGGTGAGGCTTGTATGTCCTTGCTTCAGTTTGAATTGTGCTTGTGTATATCTAGCATTTTTGATTTCATTCTTTGTACAAGCATTTATTGAAGGGTGCTCTTTCCCGTCTCATCAGGCCGGTGCTGGATGGATGCTTTGGAGCTGGCTCTCAGCTGCTCCAGTCTCTACAAGCTGACAGCCAAAGGTGGGAAGGAAGGGGAGTTCAGCACATCCTCAGACTCCTCTCACATACTCCACCTGCTGCAGTCCTCCACACTCACCGAGGCAGAGCTGCTACAGTAAGTACATACTTGTACAGCTGCATACACTGAAAGCATCTCGCATATAGTTTATCTCCATCTTACACTTTCTTGTTGTTGTCATTTGGTGATTAGTGTTTTCTGTAATCACACTCCCAAGTTGTTTGTTGCGCTTGCCAATTCACTCACAAGACTCTTGGCATTCCACCAAACACATTTGTGCCGTCTTATTTATGCACTGAGAAACTCCCAGCTGGTAGGTCTAAAATATAGTCTCTGTGGTTCTCACTAATCAACTCGAAATAGCAGCTGGAGAAACGTAGGGGTGCACCATCCTTGTGAAATGATTTAGTTTTTGTTAAACGCTTTACAAACCACAAGTGCGATTTGAGATCATGCAGTGCCTTGTGAATATTTGAAAGGGAGCATATCAAACGTAATGTTTTTACTGTATACATTGCATGCTACCTATTTGGACACTAGAAAACTGCCTCCTGGAAAACCTGGGACTGTGTTGTGTAGGGCTGTGCAATTTAATCGATCCTGCGATATACATCGATATTTTGTTTCCCGAGAAAGTATCGATATTTCAGCCGCGGTTATCGATACATTAAGTCCCATTCAAATCCCCCGTGTTCCGCCTGGCACTTTGCTCGCTGCCCATTCCCCCCCGTTCGCTTTGCATGAAGAGCGATTACGTCAGCCAGCCGAGCCGCTAGTGTCGCTGTAGAGCATTTCTAGATACACAGACGCCGGTGTCTTCTTCTCGCAGTGTTGTTGTCCTCCTCCCGGCGTCCGGTAGAAGGTGAGCAGCTGCTCTCAGCGTTCGATAAACGCAATGAAAAATGTCCTCTTGAATAACTCCAAAAAAGGCTAGTTTTTGACTATATGTAGAGGCTAAGCCAACGCTTTAAGCCTCTGAGGATCAGCGTTGTGGGTGTAATTGACGCACACAAAGTTTGCTGCCGAATAAAAGTCAGAAACAAAGTTTCCAGTTCGAAACGGTCCATTTATTTCCATTTTTACTGGTTTCCATTTAACTTGCTTCTTTCCATCATTCACCACACGATATTACCGTTTACACAATACCTTTTGCATTTGTTTGTAATCCCGTGTGTGTGTTCTCCGTGTGTCGTCCGTGTGTGTGTGTTCTCCGTGTGTGTGTTCTCCGTGTGTCGTCCGTGTGTGTGTGTGTGTTCTCCTTGTGTGTGTTCTCCGTGGGCCTTTCTCATTTCAGCTAACCCCCCTCCTCGACTCCCCTCCTCGACTCCTATCCTCGATACTTAGTCCCGCCCACAGGAGATGCGAGCGGAGGAGCCGAGGAGGGGAACCGAGGAGAGAGGAGGGGAAGCAGCAGGCGGTTAGAGAAATGAGAACTCCTCTCCTCTGAGCGGTCATTTTAAAGAGACGTCCATTAATGATGACAGGAGGCACAGCAGCCCTCTGTCTGATGGACAGATGTGTTCATGACGACTTATATATTTACTTTGAATTCATTCACAGTGCGGTATAATGATTTTTTCCGCTGCTCTCAGCTCCTCCGTTTCCACTTCCTCATTCTTCTCCGTCTCAAACATTCCTGACATTCCAGAATGCACGCTTTTATATATATATATATATATAACAGGCTACAGATGCGGACACACACACACACACACACTTACACACACATATTGTATATTTATATAAATATATACAATTTCAGAATCAAACGGAGCACTCTCATAATAACGTAACACTATCAGAGACATATATCTCCCCCCCCCCCCCCTCTGGTCGCTACAATGAGGAAAATAAATTACGGGCCAAAAGTTGTATTTACAAGTATTAAAAGTAAGCAGAGACCTGTCTGTCCGCTGCATCTACGCACACACTGTACCACACACACCTACAGCTCCTAAAGCATAATCAGGCTACAGCCGTTGTGTATTTTATTATGTGAAGCACTAAATGGTTTTAGAAAAATATCGACTCTTTGCTTGTAGATATCTACTAAAAACTACAGCAAATAAAGAGAGTAGGCCTGTTACACTGAGTGATATATATTTTACACACAGCTCTGCTTTATGCACGGACCTCACAGCTGTTCTCACTGTAAACATCGCGACGCGATGAAAGCAGTTAATCAAATAATATCCAGGGGATGCATGCAGAGCTGTGATTGGCTGAGATAAGTCCGGCCGTGCGTCACGACTCTCTGAAACATCTCTGTTCCCGGAAATGCATCCACGAAGGAGCCGTGGAGGACCCATCAGTGTATCCTCGGTTATAGCTCCTCGACGCTCGGTGCTCGAAGTGCATTTAGAGAAATGAGATGTCCTTCAACATGGCGCGCTGAAATTCATTTCCGGGTCACTATCGGAGGACCGAGGAGTCGAGGAGGGGGATTTGATGAAATGAGAAAGGCCCCGTGTGTGTGTGTTCTCCGTGTGTGGTCAAAAAATGTATGGCCAACAACAAACATAGGTTCCTACCTTTATACCCACAGTGTTAATTGGCTCCTACAGTTTCAATAAATGAAACAAATTTCCTCACCACATCTTTTGATTCATTTTGTCCAGCATTTGCAAGCTGTAGACTCTCTGTCTAGTCAGAGCCATATACTGTATAATTGATGCTTTCAGTTTTCAGTTGAATGAATTCAATCCAAGTCAATGGAACACTCACAAGATGTCACCAAAATCACACTGTCCCTTTAAAATCTTTCAGAAAATGATGTAAGTGTATCGAATTATATCGAATCGTATCGAATCGTATCGTTGGCTGAATATCGTGATATATATCGTATTGTGAGCTGTATATCGTATCGTATCGTGAGATTAGTGTATCGCTACAGCCCTAGTGTTGTGTCTATGTCTGACCTCTAATCATTTAAAATGCAAAAAAAAGATGCAAAATAAGGTTTATATGAGAAACTGCAAGTTATAACACAAAGACATAGTCAATCAATATACTTATTTTGCTCCCAGGAAACTTCTCCCTGTGCTGTTAGCTAGTTTTAAAATGGTGTCATAGAAATAATGATTGTTAAAGATACGTTCATACTGGGAACAAAATTAATTTAGACATAAGTCTGTCTTTGGTTTTCCCAACACAGTAACACAATGCCATAAAACTAAGAGTTACAGGAATTTACATAATCCAAACGGTAATATAAACGTGTTGACTTGTCTGCAATGTCCCTGATGAACTGTGTGAGGAGGAACGAGGTTCACCTGTGCTGTCTAGAGTGAACTACACAGCACAGGTGAGCTGAGTCAGAGCTCTAATAAGGAGGAGGAGAAACATCACTCTGTTTGCCTTGCTACCAACCAGACCAGTTTTCACACACTCTGTGCAGTGTGCCAACAAAGTGAGTGGCTCTTTAAGACCTATCAGTTTGAAAATGTCTTGTCTGACACCGAAAGTCTTTTTTGCTTAGGAATGTTCTTAACTGAGTGAAATGACCCAGTATCTAAGTGGCGGCCTTGATGGGAGCTGAATTGTATTAATGCTAAAGAAAGGTGCTTCAATCCTTTCTTATCTTCCTTAGCACCGGGAACAATGGATCATCCTTTACCAAAAGAAAACAACAATCAATTGATTGCGTGTAGCTGTAGTCAACATTTAAGGGCACCGTTTGGCTGTCAATAACACCTGCCACTGCTCTTTACTTAATATAGATGAATTGTTACCGTGCTTTTAAGGAGGTGTGGTTGTGTTAGTGACCGGAATCCATTAACCAGCATTGAGTTATTCGCTGCAGCGGACTTGTTTTCTATTCGTTATGAATAAAGTTGTATCATCGTAAATCCAAATCGTAATTTAAGCTTCATGGTTGTCTTAACATACATCCTTAGGAATGTTTCTTCACATTACAGACGGACAAAGATGTCTTGCTTTATAGTTTGATTTCCATTCAGTCTTGAAGACTCTTCTAAAAACGATCTGCTCTCGGCGCCTTGGTGAGGAAGCTACTGTAGCTTCTTTATGTACTGGAGCTGATTCATCCTTCCCTCCAAACAGAATCTAAATATAGCATTCTTGTGCCAAAATTAGTCTGCCACTGTTTTATTTATCAGTGAAGTTGAGCCGAACTTACATTTCCAGCTATGTATAAGCCTAATGGGTGTATTGTAGTGCCGAAGGATATGGAGTCATGAGGCGGTGCAATTGAGGAACAAAGCTGGCTTTATTGAGCAGCAGCAAAGCAGGTGTCATCGGGTCGCAGCCCGGGAAGAGAAGAGAGTAAGTCAGGAGGACACAGTATATACACAGGAGGTACCATCAACAAATGTGTCCGTGCGGAACCATACTCTCAGCCTCTAGTTCTTAGATTGAATTATGAACAGTGCGGTAATACGTGGTCACCACAGTATATACTATTTATGATACAAATAGAAAAGTGATGGCTTAAAGAAGATGTAGGTGTTTTTTTTGAAGTGGTGTTGTCATTCATAGATGTAAATGTGTCGTAGGTGCAGTGTCAAAATTTGTCCTAGTCAGTTATCTTTGTTTGGATTAGGGTATAAAGTATCTAGTTAAAAATCGGCCTTACTGACACACAGAAAATAATGTGGATGCTGTGCAAGTGCGTGCTCCACTTTGTCAATCCATTAACCGTTGACAACTGTTGTGTAACAATAAAGCTATTCAATTATCTGCCAGAGGCACATTTTTAAAAGCAATCTCGTTTGACAGTGTTTATACATTTTTTTATACATTCCATTTAATACGTGTGCGTCGCAGTTTGTGTGCTGTTTACACTCTACATTAGACATCCCTCCCCTCCTCCATGGCTCTACCCTCCCTCTGGCCATCCACCCCAGCCCCCCCCTCCTCTCCTGCTCCTCTTCCAGCCAATCACAGCAGCCCACCCTATCACATGACTGTCAAAGGAGCAGGAAGATGAGATAGAATGAGAATCATACACCGCCCAGAAAGAGACGGCAGCAACACAGCCGTTGCAAGCTCACACACACACACACTCTCACACGCAAATACATTGGCACACAGTCAGAAATATGCACACACACATTCAGGAAGCAGCTGTGCTGGAGTCGAGGAAAAACCAAACTGCACGTTTTAGTAAATAGATCTAAAAGATTTCCGCACGCACAGGAGATGAGATAACGACAGACTGGGCTTGTGTTTGGATTTCCGTCGGTGGTTATTTGACTCCTGAGGAAGAGTTGTCTGTTTCTCTGTATGTCTTTGAGGTAAGGAAAGCTGCCTCTGTTCCAGGGCGTGTTCCGGGTTAATATATAACATCAGTGCTCAGTCAGTGATCCACAGAGTGCGCAGGAATTTGACTGTTCTCGTCTGTCGAGCCCGCAGGCTTTTTGAAATTTGAACTCCCTTGCGCTGTTGTTTGTGCACATAATCTGTTTCCTTGTTTTCTGGAACCATAATCCCTTCTGTGAACGTGTTTGTGAGAGCTCGTGACACAATTATCTTCCACTGCCCTTATGTTTGACTGTGTTTGATCATGTGGAGTATTGTGAAATAGCAACACATAGTAAGGAGAAGATCCTGCTTTCATTTCTGTCTCTACGTATGTGTCCTTGTGAATGTGTTTCGGGACAGGCCCCCACCAGAACACCCAGACGTCCACTGTCTGACTTGTAAAATGGCTGTAGGATTGGAACCATGATGTTCCCTATTAGATCGATTTCACCCCGTCTGTCCCTTTTTCCCCGCTTCTCCTTTCCTTGGCTTTTTTTACAAGCTGATTCATGACTCCTTAAATCAGTTCCCCTTTCTGTTTTTAACTTTGCTCTGGTTATTTCGGTGCTGACAGATGTAAGATCTGGGTTTGATGTTTCCAAGACTGAAAAGTTCCTTATTCCAAAGCATAAGCTCTAGTTTGTATCTCTTTAAATATGCATGTTTTTGCATACATGTACAGCATGTGTCCCCTCATTTTTGGCCAGCCACATTCAGACCAAATAAATGGGGAGTGGCCTAGTTGTCCTGGCAACCAGTGGGTCAGATTTACTGAATACAGCCAGCCCTGCCAGTTTTATTTATCTGATAATCTCTAATGCAATGAGGAGCACAGCCGTGGGGACGAAACGGTTCGATTACAGATTCAATAAACATTTAGAGGCCCTTCAGAGCCTTTAAAGTTCACTTTGGGTTATTTCTGTCTTTCTCACAAGTCTGTGACAGGTTTTTGGAGACAGCCTTACTGATGAGCTAATCATAAAAGCTTTGACAACACTCAACTATATTTAAATAAGATGTTTGTGATGCAACGTTACTCTTCTTTAATGTCTAACCACGGTCATTAACTCCCTTATGCTTCCTCCCCTAATTGAATGCTCCCTGCTGATGACATGCTGGCATTGTAAGAGCCACTCATTACACCAGTTTAAGTTGATTAAGATACAACCTGTCAAAGATCAATACACACATTTATTTTACAAGGGAACTGCCTCATTAAATCCTGTGATTATTCTTCATATGTCATTTATTACATCACTTCCAGACGAGGAAATCCTCTTCTACGCTGCAGTAGCAGTAAAACTGTTGAATATCAGGCTCTCGCTTATTATAATTCTAACCTTGGTGTTCTCTTCTCTTGCCATTAGGTTAAATGACACTGTGCTGCTGGGCAATCACCACATGGAGCATGACGGCTTTTCAGACAAATCGGACCGCGAGGCTCACGATGACTGGTACACCGCGGCCAATGAGAACGGTGGAAGGGTGACAGAAGAGAGCGACATGGACCAATCAGACGAGCTGTCCCCCGGGCCACAGGCCACAGCCTATGTGGAGCAGAGCACAGAGGAGATGGCTGAGGTGGGTTTACCATTGCATCTTTTATGAAGGAAGCTCTGCCATGTTTTATTGGAGTTACAGATCCCTAACAGCAGGCTTTAATGTTTTAAAAAGGCTGCAAGAAAATGTAAAAACAAATGCATATTCAGTGTTTTGAAGATTTGGGTATTCCTTTGTGTTCTGAAGCCATGTTTGTAATACTTCAGGGATGTCCTTCATAGAGCATGTCCCTGGTGTCTCAACCCAGGACTCTGACCAGAGTTGAACCAATAAGGTCTCCTCACTCATGTCTGTCTGTTGTTACTTCAGGCTGGGGAGGCGTCCCAGGTAGAGACCGTATCAGAGGAGAACAAGGGTCTGATCTGGACCCTGCTGAAGCAGCTGCGCCCCGGCATGGATCTGTCCAAGGTGGTGCTGCCCACCTTCATCCTGGAGCCCCGCTCCTTCCTGGACAAGCTGTCTGACTACTACTACCACGCTGACCTGCTCTCACAGTCAGTCACTTAAAGTCACTATACCTTGTGTGTGTGTGTCTGTCTGTCCATAAGAGTGCACACATTTGAGCATTTTCCTTAAAAGTCTGATAAAGACAAGCTTTATTATGTCTGCTTTACTTGTTGGAATTTGTTTGTCTCATTTACAATCTCTCTTGCCACAGAGCTGTACTCGAGGAGAGTGCATATGGTCGGATCAAGCAGGTGCTGAGATGGTACTTGTCCGGTTTCTACAAGAAGCCAAAGGTAAGATTTATTTTCACTATTGTACCGGATGGCTTGTTGTGGCCATCATATTGGACACTCTTGATTAAAAGAGGCACCAGCTTTTGACATTTCAGAGATGATGATGGCAGCCATACCATATGTACCTCTAAGTATAGTTACGTGAAAAAAATCTGACACAAACAAAATAATTACTATTTTTCCATTGAATTGTTTAGTATTACTAAATAAAATAGAGTAAACGTAGAAAAACTACAGCTTAGGGGTCTATCAAATTCCATTTGACTATTTCAGCAGTAACCAGTGCCAAAGCACTCTGTTTATTTCTCCATTCAGTTTTTTCAGTTTCACTTGGAAGCAGTCATTTTAGGAGCCCTGGGAGATTTTCTCTTTGTGTTAGCATTTTTTTAGACTGCCCTTTTTTTGGCTTCACATCCTCTATCCTTGGCTTGCCCCACAAACGACTGTCCTGGGTCGATGTGTGCAATGAAACTGACAGCAGAAGCTTGTTTCTCTCTACTCTACTCGTTAGGAGTTTATATTCTCAGTGGCAGCAAAATCACCCATCATGAGCCTGCAGCTAAGGCCTGTAGATTAAACTGGGCCAGCTCAACATGCTTTGGTAGAACTAAATCTAGGAAGTTCCCTGAAGGTGGATGGGTAAATGCTTAACAACCTCTGTAACCTTTAATCAGTATTGGAACATCCACAGGGCCTTCTCCCTGCAATGCTGTACACGTTTTCAATCTGATACCAAAGTGTATGTATGTATTTCAGGGTCTAAAGAAGCCTTACAACCCAATCCTGGGGGAAACATTTCGCTGCTGCTGGCTTCATCCTCAAACCGACAGCTGCACTTTCTACATAGCTGAACAGGTAAAAACCAGCCTCACTCCTAGAATAGCTTAAATGCACACCATTATTGCTTTGTGTCATATCTTTTCACACATTTTAGCTGTCAGAGTGTATCTGACTCCTTTTTTTCTCACACTGTTGCTCACATGTCTCTCTCTTTCCTCTGCCAGGTGTCCCACCATCCGCCCATCTCTGCCTTTTATATCTGCAATAGGAAGGACGGTTATTCTATCAGTGGTAGCATCCTGGCCAAATCCAAGTTCTATGGTACACAATACAATATGTAATCTGTTTGTCTGGTGCGACCAAAACACATTCACACATTTCAAAGTCATGCAAGGACAAAACAATGTATAAGGAAATATTATTCATGTGCTTCTTTATTGTAGGTAACTCTCTGTCAGCTATTCTGGATGGAAAAGCCAGGCTGCTGTTCCTGGGAAGAGACGAGGAGTATGTCATCACCATGCCGTATGCTCACTGCAAAGGTAATACCCCTATAGGAACATGTAATGAACTTCCCCACTAACTTGTGTGTTCAAAAACGATTTAAGGTCAATTTGAGTGTTGTTGAGTAATGTCCCTCTTAATCCTGTATTGTTATAACAATCAAATGTAGTTATTCAACATGTAACATCACCTTCACTGTCCGTTTGAATAATATTTGTAAAGAAAAATGTTGAATTTCTCACTAGGGTCCTTTTTTATAATTTTGTCTGACATCTAATAAGAAAAATCCGAGCCTGCAAAACAAGCTATTTTAGTTTATGTAAACCCAAAGATTACATTACAGCCCGTTTTGCGGCTAACTTCAAAAGCACTCTCGATGAATACCGGACACAATTCAAAAAAAATGTCCCCATTAGTCACTTAGACAGAAAGTCTTACAAAAATAAGGTCAGGGATAGAAAATACAGACGATTTTCTTAAAAATAATAACTGTTCTTTCATGGATGCGATGGATTCTGTGTTCTGTGACAAATCATGTGTGGGCTGTAACTTTTGCAGCCATCTGTTGTAGCCTAATGTGTCTGAGCTACTGGAAATCAATAGCACTCTGCTCTGAACATGAACTCTCATGTGGCAGACAGCCAACATTAGAGATGGATGCTGAGTGCAAACTAAGTCGGGTCGGGTGTCCATTTAGACACAGAGTGACATATACGGTCATGTTGTAAATAACAGTCTTTATCTTGTGTTACAGTCCGGCCACTCACTACCGTACCTAGATCATGAATTATTTTTCGAACAGCACGTCAACACAGGCAATGTTACTGATCTTTTGACTGCCAACAGGATGTAGTTGTTCTCATCTATGTTGTGTTTACGGATCTGTCGCACTGTATCTGTCCTCCTGTAGGTATTCTGTACGGCACTATGACGCTAGAGCTGGGTGGCAAGGTCACCATCGAGTGTGAGAAAACCAAATGTTTCACAGAGCTGGAGTTCAAACTCAAGGTACGCTTTTTATATATATATTTATACATACTCTGCATTATGCGATAACAGCATTTTCAGTAAAGATGTTCACACTTTGTCTGCAGCCTTTCCTTGGAGGCGCCTGCTCTGTGAATCAGATCAGCGGGAAGATCTGTGTGGGAGAGGAGCAACTGGCCACCGTGGATGGGCACTGGGTGAGAGCTTTTATCCAGGTTTTAGCACGCTAATCCCCACCTCCAATCTCAATCTCCCTTTTTAAATTAATCCTTCAGCATCCTTCTCTGCCACTTACTCGCTGCAACTCAGTATTTAGTGATTCTCTGTTGTAAACAGAGGCAGAATAACTGGTAGTAAGAGGAGTCCACAGGGGGCTGCAGGACTAAGTAAGAACGCGTTGTATGGTTTGAAAATGAATTTCATCTTTTTACAATAGATTAGTGCAGGGATGACATATTTTTGTAGGCCGACCCGAAAGTAAGCTACGCATGGGTTCCCTGGACAAAAAAACAATGGGATTTCTCCATAGGATTTTGGAATATTGTAAAAAATAGAATAAGATCTGTGGAAAACGAACTTGTTAGATAAATGCACGTTTTGTTGAGCCGGATAATCTCCACATGTCTACCGTACTTTTATCATTTTCTAATTATAAATCTATGGATCATAAATCTATCGATTTAGATTTATGATTCGAGAATTATATTGTACATACATACACGGAGATTATCCGGCTGAACAAAACGTGCATTTATCAAACGGGTTTGTTTTCCACAGATCTTATTCTTTACAACATTCCAAAATCCTATGGAGAAATCCCATTTGCTTTTTTGTCGAGGGAACCCATGCGCAGCTTACTTCTGGGTCGGCCTACAAAAATACGTCATCCCCTGCACCAATATGTTCCGGATTTCCCCATGGGACAGGACTGAACATTGTGTTGCCTTTGCTTTATTCAGGACGGTGAGGTGTTCATCAACGAGAAGCGCTCGGGCCAGCAGGAGACGTTGTGGAACCCGAGCTCAGACATTCGCAGCAGCCGCCTCAAGAGACAAGTGGTCCAAATAGAGCAGCAGGGAGAGTTCGAGTCTGAAAGGTAAACGGAACGTGCTTTTATCTCAAGTCAATTCTTATGTCAGACAGTGGCATCCTATCGGGTGTGTCAGTGAGTTCGTATACACAATGCCAGTGCTCTGGAGCTGGCACACGTAAATAGATCAAATGCATCCACATCTGTGCTTGACAAGGTAAAATAAAAAAGACTACAACACTGCTACTCACTTAAAAAAGCACTTAAATGTAAAATACAGTGGTGGTCTAAGTGCTGAGATCCTTCACTTAAAAGTAGACATTCCACAGTCTATATATACTCTTTTAAAAGTAAAAATCCCACATACAAAATGTTACTGAATGGTAAATGGACTGTACTTATATAGCGCTTTATCCAGTCTTTAAGACCTCAAAGCGCTTTACATACTACATGTTGTTCACCCATTCACACCCATTCATACAGAGCAGTACCACTTGCTCTAGGAACTAACATTCACACACACATTCACACACCGTTGGCCATGCCATCGGGAGCAACTCAGGGTTAAGTATCTTGCCCAAGGATACATCGACATGTAGACTTGCTTGGGCTGGGATCGAACCCACAACCTTCTGGTTGAAAGACGACCGCACTCCCTCGCAGCCACAGTCGCCCACAACTGAAGTAAAAGTTCAGACGAATTAACAGCACTATGTACTTTAAAGTACCCAAAGTGAAATAACTCATTATGCAGAAAGACATTTTTATCCAAAATTTCATATACATTTTTGAAATGTCACCAATGAATATATATTGGAGGATTTTGTTGTAGTGGTTTGGAAATTTGGAGCCAATTTTATATCATATTTTCTTCTTTTTTTTTCTTCGTTACTTAATGTTGAATCACTGTAGTATAGTACAAGTACGATAATTCCCTCTGAAATGTTATAAATGACCTCAGACGTGTACTGAAGTATAGTACTTGAGTGAATGTACTTAGTAACATTCCATTGCTGTTCCAATATACGTCAGTGTGCTCATGTCTTTTCAATATGCTCCGGCAGACTGTGGCAGCATGTGACCAGCGCCATCATGGACCGGGACCAGCTGCGGGCCACCCAGGAGAAGTTTGTGCTGGAGGAAGCTCAGCGGACCGAGGCCAGGGAGAGAGGAGACAAGCCCTCCACCTCCAGACTTTTCCATCAGGACCCCGTCACCTCCGAGTGGACCTACAGGCACATGGAGTATGAACACACTCACAGAAAGCAAATAAAACACAGGAGATGGCACTCACTGTTTTTCATTTTTTTAGCCTAGATTTTTGGTCAGTATATTGTTTGAGCTGTAGATTAAGAACATGGAAATAATAACATTTAAATTAGACTGAATCCAAAGCTTATTTTATTTTTGTATATTTGGCAGCACTCGACCATGGGACCCTGAGCGCTGTTTGGTTCAGTTTGAGAAGGACGGAGTGGTTCAGACGCACGAGAGGAGCCAGAGGCAACACAACGGCCTCTCCTACAGCCACAGCTGGGCCAGCCAGCAGAAGGTCAGTCGGAACAATCACTCACCTTCATGCCAGGGCTGTGTTGATCTATTATTCAGTGTCATTGACATTTCACCAAAAGGAAGTCTGTACTGTTCCTCTCTGTTGGGGAAATATTGTTCCTAGGCCCATAACTTTGACCCAGTTTATCAGTTTGTACTCCCCTCACTGAGCACAGCTGCCCTCTCAGTGTTTTGTCTCCCTGTTGGCGTCAGCTGATCGAGGTGTTATGGTTTTATCTTGTTATGCACAATGTTGATTCTTCTCTCAGAACTAGCTATAAATACATGGGTCTGGGGTAGAGATCTTCAGAATTGGTTTGGCAACCGCTGTGTCAGCTCGTGGCACACGACATGTCTTGTGGTTTCTCCGGCCGAAGCTCCAAATAAATCATCAGTATTTGCCATCAAAGTTCCTGCTCTCCCCGTGTCTCTGAGTTTCGTCTCCATTGCTTCAGACGTTTCCATCACACTCTCGAGCCAGACTGCATCCAGTATTTAGTTGCTTCAAAACCACCGACAGGCATGAGGAGCCTCTTTTTTTCGTACTTCTTGCGCACACAACTAAAACATATCTTTTCTGCCTCCTCCCAGGCCGAGATGAATGGGAAACGAAGGAAGGCCAGCAGCCAGCCGTCCAGCTGCAGCCAGAACACGGAGAGCAGCAGCACCACACCAGAACCCACACACGAGTCCTCGGACAACGAAGGTGAGGCACACGCACACAATGGAAACTAACAGTCTTATATCGAGCTGCACAAGTCTCATTTTCTCGTCTGTCATGTTCCTCAGGATTCTCAAACCAGTGTGCACGGTGCAATAAAGAGGCGAAGGACATCACCTTGATAGAGGCTTCCATCACATCCATACAGAAGACACAGCAGGACATCCAGAGGTGAAAATGACACACACTGACCTGCACACACACATGTAGGGCGTAGCTATATTGCTTTTTCTTTTGAATAAAAGCAATTTTTTCCCCTAATAGAAGCATTTGTAAACAAGCACATATAGGTTGAGGGTAAGGATAGGGTGGGGAAATGTTTCAGTTTTTGTTATTTAAAAGCAGAACTGGAAACTCCAACTTTTGCTTCGATCATTGGTTGAATAGAAAATGGTGTCAGTGCATCTGTAATTAAATACCCATAATTATAAAATATAATAATAAAAAATGCACAACTCTAAATAAGATTCATTCCTTTTTAAAAGGGTTGTTTTCAACATATTTCATATTGATTTAACATTGTTTAGGCTTAGTTCCTGCTCAGCATGTTCTAACCCGTGTTCACCCCCCCCCTGTAGGAACCTGGTGGCTCTGAGCCGTCAGCTGACTCGTCAGAGGGCGACAGACGACGGTGTGTCGCTAACGGGCCGTCACTGTCTCGTCCTCTGTGTCCTGCTCCTCTCACAGCTCCTCCTCAACTACGTCTTCACCTGAGCCCACTCTTCAGGGACAGGTTTCCCTCCAGCACTGATCTGGCATCAGATCCCACCAAAAAAAAAAAAAGCACAGACTCCAATCAGCAGATGACGGCAGAGACCTCAGATCAGTGATTGGAGAGCAACTTTGTCCCCTTTAGTTTCCTCTGAGAGGGGAGGAGCATAGACACTAAAGCAATAAACACAGCCACAGCCACCGCCTGTCAGTCATCTGAGAGAGGAACAGCACCCCCTGGTGTAGCCAGACTGAAACAGCACCGGCACCCACGCACTTTGGACAGGAAAGGAGGGATGAGAGAGCACGGCTGTAAAGATTTTGATTCAAATAAAGATGACATGTATGATGAAGAATGATTTTGCAAAATGACAAAGAGGATGTTTCACCATTCCTTAGTATCTTTTTATATTGCCCTGCAATACTGTTTATCTGTCAGTGTGCCTGTATGTGTGTTGTTCCTACCTACAGTACAGTAGGCAGATATGCCCCTTCCACTCCAGATTTGGGCCTTAACGCTGAAGCCAAAAAAAAGAAAAACTAAACGGAGAAGGAATATCTTCCAACAGTGCAATTCTGTGTGTTTTGTATGGATGTAAGCTCAAATACACTCCGTCTCGTCTTTTAATGATGATGATTTTACCAAAACAGTATTTATAATCCGAAAGGACAAAGAGTACTTGTTTACAGGAAGCACTGTGTGTGTTTGTAGTGACACATAGGAAGGACACTACTGGGAATGAGGCATGGCAGAGAGTCACATAGAGTGTCTTTGTATTTGTGTGCCTGTAGTAAAGAGTGATAATAGCATAGCACTGTTTTTGGTCTAGACCATGACACTAGTGTGTATACAATCAGTCACATCGAAGAGTAGAGTGATGATGGAAGGAATGCGTGAAAACACAAGAAATAAAATGTAATATTTCGGCCTAATGGAAGGATTTTGTGTGCATCTTGGTCCACACCACGTTCAAGTGACTGTTTTAAGATGTAAACACTTTGTTGTTTGTTTTTTCTTTTTAATCAATTTGTATATATTTGTCTCGAGGACCGTGTTTCAAAAAGAGATTTCAGAATGTATTTATTGGGTGATTAACCTTGACTTTCCTAATCTAATTCAGCTTGGAGGACGGAGGCCAGGGGTGACAATCGCTCTCCCAGGGTGTGGGTTTGTCATGTGTGTGTGTGTACGTGTATGTGTGTGCGTGTGTGTGTGTGTCAGTGTGAGGGAGCACATGTGTGCGAGTAAGCCATTACAGTTGTGCTATACAAAGCCAGATCTGTGATCCTGGTTTTTACTGGTTTTTAAACCCTTACATTTCAGTCTCCATTGCCAGTACTGATAGACCCAATGGGAGAGAATCGGAGAGCACAAGAAGGAAGTCGACTCTTTGAATGCTTTTATTTACACCTTTTAATTTCTTTGTTCTTTTCATTCTTTATTCCGTTTTCTACTCTACTGCCATGTTGTGGGGATTCTACATGCCAGATATCTTTGTCATACGGAACAATACCACAGAGAACATAATGTTGCCCAATGTTTTCATTCATACCTGTTGCATACTGTAGCACTACAGTAAAACATTTTAACCCTGTCACTGCCTTTTCTTCTCATTAATGACCTATGCATACAGAAAAACTCATTCACCGCGTTTCAGGGAAATATTTTACTTTACAGACGATAATGGTGATGCTATTTTTAAAAATATTCTCCACTAGAGGGAGATATTGTTGTGGGTAAAGAGAGGTCTCTAAACTAGGACTGCTTACCAAGTATTTTTTCATATTTACTTTTTACACGTTTTTACGTTTTAAGTTAATATTTGTGCCACCTTGAATAATGACCTTATTAAATTGTTACATGCCTATTGATATATCAATATTTATGAGCCAACACTTTACTTGCATAACACTGACAGTAGCCACTCTGCATTATGAGTACTTTGGATACATTTTGTTGCTATTACGTCTAGTTCAGGATCACTGAAGTGGAATTTTGAACAAATTACTTAAGTATTTCTATATTGAGCATTGTAACTTTGAAATAAATTATTGGAATACTTCTTTCACCACTTGCTTAATATAAGAGAAATTGATAAACCTAGAAAGCAAATAAAGGTGACAACTCTCCCTTAAATATAACAAAGGTGCTTACAGCAGCTTACACACAAGACGTAACAACATTGTTGGCATGTTCTGTGCTGTGAAAATGAAGATGAGCGGTTGACTCGGTAACCACAGATCCCCTCTGGGCGTGAGATGTGAACCTGAGCAGGTGAAAATCTCTCGGTAGACGCCACATGGATCAACGTCTCTGCCACACACACAGATTTAAGCCCCAGTGAGGGAATCTGGATTGTGTTCAGCAGCTCCCCCGAATAGTAGAGTGGCTGATGTTACCATACACGGCTTAGTTTTGATAGTCTACTTTATTTAAGGGAGAATTAAAAGTGTTGCATTAGTAGAGAATATTTGAGAAGAGCTACATATCATATTTTTTTATTGTAAAAAAGTTTTATCAGAAAAAAATTGTATTCTGTCACACAGGTAAACTTCTGACCACTTGTCACACTTCTCGGTGAGATGTTGTGAATGATTGCAAAGTGTCGTTCATATCCACTAAACAGAAAAAGCCTTTGAAGTGTGATGAGACGAATACTCAACATATCAAAGTGTCAAGTCTGGCCAAACAGATTCATGTTCACATTTAGGTATGTGTTTGTGGTTTAGCGCTCATTGTAGCTATACCTGAAGCCTTGATGTGTGACTCAATCTCAACTGTCACTGAACATATTTAATTGTTATTACAAACCACCAGCCCTGTGCTATACCTGTCTGCAGCGATGCCACATTGTAGTATTTGATTTGATCTGATTTTTTTCTAATGTGTAAAACAATAATACAAATGTTTAACATGAGAATTATTATAAAATACAGAGTCAAATTGATATACAAAAATATTACTCTACTTAATTACACACCCGAAAAGGGGTGGGAAGAAGTTTACACAACAACTAAATAAACAGATAAATAAGCAGATAAATAAACTGACAAAAAAACTAACAAATACACAACAGAGGTAAATGATATTTAAGAAAAGATAAAATAACAAACTAAATAAATAAATAAACTGCAAACACCCAGTTATAATTAAAAGGCGTCATCCCTGTATCTTGTTAAAATCATGTCCTTATATACCTTTTTTTAAACAGTTTTCAGTTCAGACATCCCTTGAGCTCCTCATTTAAACTGTTCCAGAGCTTCACCCCACAAACAGAAATACAAAAACCTCGCTTGGTTGTGCGCACCCTAACATGTGTGAATTGGAATAATCCCCGTAAGTTATAATACCCTTGTCTTTTAGTGAAATGTTTTTGAACATTTTTGAGTTGATTGTTTTTTGCTTTAAACATTAATTGGGCTATTTGAAATTCAACTATATCTGACCATTTTAATAAGTTTAATGATATGGCCATATCAAAGCAGATTTCATAAGTTGATGTTGCTTTAATGTAGGCCTTAACACTGCAGATGTATGCTAAAACAAGGGGATTGAAACCACACAGCATCTCAGATCTATCTTCTATTTAAAACAAATCCACATTTCTACCATCTCTTACTGGAATCCTAACAAGAAAGTCATGTGATTTGTTTTGTATTGCCGCACCAGAGTGGGCAGATTGGTAGCGGGGTAAAGATCAAGGGGCAGTCTCCTCCCCGTGGTTTGTTTCTCTCCTCCAGGGTTAGCTGGATGTCTGAGTGGGTGCACACTGGATCATTGTGTAGTCGATTGTTTGCGTGGCTGAAGGAAAGGGGCGACAGTCCAAATAGGGCCAAAGGAGAGTGCGCGTGTGTTTATTTTCCAGGCAGTAAGCACTCCATCAAAGGACTTGTAAGAGTTTCCCTGCCCTGGAAGCCTCTTTGTCTCTCTCCAAGTGTGTTGATGTTTGTTTACTTCTCCTGAAACTGGACTGGAAGTGGTGTAAACTGCTCAAACAGTGTCCCACCAACTCTGAAATTTAGAAGAAACAGTTCCACATTTTTGAGAAGGATGTTTGTTTGCTATCTTGCCCAACATGTGGATAGCCTATTAGCAAAAGTTAGCAAAAAGCACAACGCGGGAACCAGCTAGCCTGACTCTGTCACAAAATATGCCAACAAGCACCTCTTAAGCATTTTAATAAACACAAAATAAAGTTGTTTGTTTAACCAGTATGAAAACACACACTATGAGATTTCTTGGCCTGGACCAGTTGCCATGCTCCAGACCAGGCAATAATGTTTGTTCATTTCACCAAATGAACAAACATTATATCCATCACATTATTTAGTGAGCTTTAGAGTTGGTAGGCAGATGTTTTAACTTAGTTAAATCTGACAAAGCCAGACTAGGTGCTGCTTTTCATCTCAGTCTGGGAGGCGTGAGGCACAGTGGGTTGTGCATAGGTGTTTGGATCAGGGGGTCACAGGTTCAAACCCCACTGCAGTCAGCATGTCCCTGGGCAAGACACTTCACCCCAAATTGCTCCTGTGGGGATTGCTCACAGTATTGAGTATGTAAGTCACTTTGGATAAAAGCGTCTAACAAGTAACGTATGTCTTAATGCTACGCTAAGCTAACCAGTTGATAGCTGTAGCCTCAAACTTAGTTTAGCTGGTATTTTTAACTGAAGGTCTTTCCAGACCAAACGTGAATAAAATGTGTGGTTAAATTACATTTCTATATGAAACATCAGACCCATATCTCTATGAGCCTTTCCACCTTGTAGTCACAATCAAATTTCACAGTGAAGGGTTTATTTGCTGTCTGATTACAAAAAAGAAACCAATAAAAAAATCTAAAGTCAAACTGATCTTATTATGCAATAAAAGCAAGATATTATAACACGTTTTTTCTTTTAGATTTTTAAATCAGTTCACTATTGAAATGTCATGTTTTGTTTATTTAGCTTTAGTACGGAGCCACTTTGACAAAAAGTCTCCTTCTATGATCCTTGGCCTCTGTATTTTCTCCCAAGGTACTGAGGTACTGAGGCCAGCTGCACATTGGCGTGTCTTGCTTGTTTTGTCTGAAGGGAAGTTGGAGTCAGGTTGGATGTTTTCGCTGTGTGTTGCCGCTGTGTTGCAGTTCTATCTCACTCAGGCTCCACCCTCTACTGGACTCTATGGGTACTACTCTCATCAATGATACGCGAGTGTTCACACACTGAAGTTGTATAAACGTAGCCGGCCAATCAGGGCGATGAGCGCGCTCACGTGAGTGTAGTAAACCGCAGGAAGTGCCGTCAAAGCACTGTGCGGTCAAGGACACTATAGTTGCTGTCAGAAAAAACACCTCACCTGTGCTCCTTAGGGACCAGGGAAACGTAGTGCGCAGTGCATAGTCACTTGCGCTGGCACCTGCTGGGTGGAGCTATGGGCTTATTCAGACCAATTAGGCTCTACCCAGCCAAGTAAGCTGTGGCCTCGACTTCTCCACGGTCACAACCGGATGATAGGAAGTTGGGGTGTGGTGGCTGTTAACCAAAGGCCGGTGTCAGGGGCAGTGTGGTGGGTCGACGTTGTAGGACGACAGGGCGTTTATCCATCGGGGTTCCACCCACTGTACCCATAGAGTCCAGTAGAGGGCGGAGCCTGTGTGAGATAGAACGGTGGGTTACATATTGTAACCCTAGTTCTATAAGCACAGGCGGAGCCCTCTACCTGGGGGCCCTGTCTTTCCTATGCCGCTCACTGAAGAGGGTGTAGGATGACAGTCAGGAGGCGTACCTGCCTTATATACTGTGAGCCTGCGCGTGCATTCAGGTAAGTTCGCCCTGATTGGCCGGCTACGTTTATACAACTTCAGTGTGTGAACGCTCGCGTATCATTGATGAGAGTAGTACCCATAGAGTCCAGTAGAGGGCTCCGCCTGTGCTTATAGAACTAGGGTTACAATACGTAACCCACCGTTCTGGCCTGTCCTTAACAAGCTACAGGGAGGCAGGGACGGGACTTGTCTGGACGTGCCTTTCAGAGCAGAGGAGAGGACTGAGGGAGTCTGGCAGTCTGGTGCACCCTGAGGCAATGTGTGTGTCATGTCTATTTCTTTGTACGTGCTGAACGTGATCAGATGTGTGAGGTTAACTCGACATAGTCAATCACTGCAAAGATATGATCATAAAAGTATTTTAATGTCTTTGAACTATCTTAGCACTGCACCTAATTTGCATTTGAAAGTACCGGTGCATTACTGGTTTATCGCTCTCCTATGCTACTCTATACGTCTGACAAAACAGTGCACTTTCTGTATCTTTTAACCCTAACACATGGTCTTCATTAGCAAATAAAACTTGCCCTTTTGCCATGGAACAGCAGACATTCAAACTTGATAATATTCTGTCCAATTATTCTTGAGTTAGTCTGCCCTTTGAGAAGGTGTCATTGTTGGCTTTATAGTTAAAGTTAGTTCCACTTAAGGTTTATTTTCTTTTTTGGTCTGCAGCTTTCAACTGTCTTACAAGATGATGATGCATAAGAAGACAACAATACTGCACTCGTCATACCATACCATATACTTGTACTCCAATAGACTTTAAAGTCAGTATTGTACTCTTAAATGACTGTAATGACTCTTAAATTAGTTTTTCTTACTACTTTTCAGAACAACGTAAAAAGGATAAGTGCTTTGATCACATGTCATGTGAATGCAGCCCCTTCCCATTTTTACTGGGTGCAAATTTGAGAAAGTTTCAATATTTACGTTATTTTAGTATTTTTATTTAAGCATAATTTTAAAATGTTTGAATTTAACATTGTGATATTGTTACTTTTACACATGATCCTGACTAGACACTTCTTCCATCCCAGGACCACTCAAATAAAAAAAGTGTTTTTCAGTCCTCACAGTTTGATTTCATTCTAATCTTCTCTAAGCAAATGTGTTGTCCCTATGTTCACCTAAAGTCAATTCAGACATCATGATAAATGCTAAAGACCTGGAAGACATTGTTCAACACCTGAAATCCTCCTCCTGTAGCCTCAATATTATCCCGACAGGATTTTTCAAAACAGTTTTTCATTGCTTGGCCTCAGATATACAACACATAGTAAACAAGTCTCTCCACTCAGGTGTTTTTCCACAGGCCCTGAAAACTGCAGTAATCAAACCACTCCTAAAAAAGCATAATCTAGACGCAACCGTAATGAATAATTACGGGCCAATATCAAACCTTCCCTTTTTAAGCAATTTGATTGAAAAATTTGTCAACAGTTGAGTAATTTCATGCTTTTAACTGACGGTTTTGATGTGTTTCAGTCGGTCTTTCGACCAAACCACAGCACTGAGACTTCTCTTGTTAAGGTCTTAAATGACATCCATTTAAACACAGACAGTGGCAGAATATCAGTGTTAGTATTATTAGATCTCAGTGCTGCCTTTGATACTGTTGACCACAACATATTACTAGACCGTCTAGAAAACTGGGTGGGAGTTTCAGCAACAGCTCTAAATTGGTTTAGTTCCTACTTAAAGGACAGAACAAACTTTGTCTCAATAGGCAATTACAAATCAACCCTGACAAATATGTCATGCGGGGTTCCTCAAGGCTCCATCTTAGGACCTTTGCTTTTTAATATCTATATGCTATCACTGGCTCAAATTATTAAAAACAGCGATCTAAGCTATCACATCTATGCAGACGACACCCAGATTTATTTTAAAATTACACCGGGAGACTACTCTCCGATTAGAACACTGAGCAAGTGCATTGAGCACATCAATGACTGGATGACTCAGAACTTTCTCCAGTTGAACAAACAAAAAAACTGAGATCATTGTTTTTGGAGCAAAGAAGGACCGATTAAAAGTAATCACAGAGCTTCAGTCGGCAGGCTACAAAGTAACTCACAAAGCAAGAAATCTGGGTGTAGTGATGGACTCAGACCTGAATTTTAACAGTCACATTACAACAGTTATTAGGTCTGCATACCTGAAGAACATATCTAGGATTAAAAAACTAATGTCGCAACAGGATTTAGAAAAACTTGTCCATGCTTTTATTTTCAGTAGACTCAACTACAGCAATAGTGTATTCACAGGGCTCACAAAAAAATCCATCAGAAAGCTGCAGCTGATTCAGAACGCTGCTGCTCGAGTCCTCACAGACACTAAAAGAGTGGATCACATCAGTCCGGTTCTGAAGTCTTTACACTGGCTTCCAGTCGACCAAAGAATTTATTTTAAAATACTATTGCTAGTTTTGAAATCACTAAATGGCTTAGGACCGAGGTATATAAACGATCTCCTGCATAACTATGAACCATCCAGGAGTCTCAGGTCCTCTGGGTTGGGTCTGCTCTCTGTTCCAAGAATAAGAACTAAACATGGAAAAGCAGCGTTTAGCTATTATGCCCCGACAATCTGGAACAAACTGCCCGAATCGTGCATGTCCGCTGAAACACTTCCTATTTTCAAATCCAGACTAAAAACATATCTATTTGCCGCTGCTTTTAATTGAGCTGTTCATACTCACACTGCAGTATGCCTTTTATTCATGTATTCTGTACCTGCTGTGCTTATTTATGTATTTATTTCATTATCTATCTTCATTAGCTTTTTTTATGCCTGTTTTTAAATGCCATTTAATAATGTGTTTATGCTGTATTTATTCTTAAATGTCTTTTGTTTTTATTTTGTAAAGCACTTGTCTCGTGCTATATACATAACATAATATACATAACATTGCCTTGCCTTGCCTAAGGTTTGACACATGCTAAAGTCAGGACAAAGCCCATAGGTTTATGATTTAATGTGTTCAGTTTTAGTCATTTAATCCAATAGTTTATTTGACTAACCTTTTATGTTTCATTATTATTCACTGAGTCCGACCATTTCCTCTACAAGTGATAATGAAACCCAAATAAAAAGTTTTGGTTCCATATAAATTGACTCATTATACTTTACCTTTGATGATTCAAAGTCTGAATCATTGAATGCTACTAATAAAAGAACATTTCAAAGGTGAGTACAGATTTATTTGGTGAGGCTGCAGTAGCAGTAATTTCAAGATGTGAATGCAGGGGAAAAGGATATGGGGGGTCATGTGCAGACTGGTAGATATGACTTGTTAAAACACAGAGGATGATTCAGATAGGATCTTATTCTTCTTTTAACTCCCAACTGAGATGAAAAGTATTGAAAGCAGCAAGGTTTGATCATTTAAAGTCTCCAGCTTAGTTACAGTGCAAGAACATCACAACCAACCAGCAATTACATAACCTGTAAAAACTCCGGTGGTGCAGTTTCATGCTTTGATTTGTTGCCATGGCGTCAGCAATGCCCGCCTCTGTGGTTTCTATGTAAAGCAGCAGTTCTTGTCTAGTCTTGTCCCGGAGCACTTAGCCCGTCCCACAGTTGAACGAGACAAACACAAGCCCCATCATCACCTGACTTGCTTGGAAAAATGGGCCATCATGTCCTGTCTGGTCAAACATAATTAAAAATAAGTATTACTCTGAGACCACATCGATCATGTTTATTACATGACCTTTGACTTATACAGCTTGCATGCAGTTCTGCAGCTGTGTGAGGATGTATAGTATCTAAATATAGTCCAGCATTATGTTTGTGTTTGATCCTGTTTGTGGGTTTCGTATTTTAAAAGCTACTGTTGACTGATCTCTGCTTCCTGTCTCATTGTTAACTCCTTTCAGCTTGGTTCAGTTAGCTCAGGGATTGTTGTGCTACCCTCTGATTTACAATCCACGTTATTCTTTCATTCTCTTCTCTTCTCATATCCATACGTCAGTCACACAGTTGCTCATGATCTAATAAACGGGAGAGTGAAAGCTGTGACAAGGGGTCACAGCTGGTGTGTACATGTGTGGCGTTTGAAATCCTATACAGACGTTAAACTTGCTACCGGGATAATTGTCGGCATTACACAGATCTGTGACACAGAGGAGTATGTTGCCAGCAGGTTGTTGTTTTGAACAAACACATTCCAGAGGAAGTGACTTTTAAAGTCATTGGGAGACCAAAAAACCCATCAAATTACGTTGTTTTGATAACGTTTTGTTTCGTGTCTTTATTTCTGTCTAGTAAACAGAGTTAACGTCAGGAAATGTGTCTTTTTACAGACTGCAGAGAGAAGTCGATTATGTGTGTTTATATCAGTGCTACAGACAATGGTGTGTAGCAATGTTTTGTGAAATATGTTTACATCTAGGGATGTATGAACGACTATGCATGCAGGCTTAATGCTAACGACTGGCATGCCATGATGTTAGCAAAATACACTTTCAAACTCTTCACTGACATTTTTTAATTTTTATAAATAGAGCTGTATGACATTCAACCAAGGCAAGCCACTAAATGCAATGAAATAGTTTGTTAGCTAGTAAGCTCATTCCAAAAGAATATGCTTATCATAAGGGGAAATAGGAAGGGTATATTTCACGCTTGTTATACAAATAAGTTATTTTTTTCTTATCAAGTTAGATTTCTTAGGAAATGTTTTCAATTATAATTGACTGAATTATTTAAAAAGTGGGCTTATTAACACATGAATACTGTGTAATATATGTTTATATATATATTTAAGAAGTACAATACAAGACAAGCACAAGTTTCATTTGTGGGCCATATTTCATTATACTTTCAGAATTTGCTGAGGGCCGATTCAAAATGGTCCGAGGGCCGCATTTGGCACCCGGGCCGTAGTTTGGACACCCCTGGCTTAATCCAACACTTCAAACTTAATCTGTGTTTAGGCATGCACACACAGACAGACATACAACAAGATGGCGTTGCATTCACAGACTCAAGTACACCGTACAAGCGGACCGATCCTGACCCTAGTTAGAGAGACAAGAAGTGTGTTTGTGTGTATAAGTACACTGTACAGTATGTGTCCTGCCCACTCAGCTCTTCCATCCATATAGGCCCAGATTCCAGTGGACCTCCCTGCTCTGGTTTGGAGGGGGCGTTGAGGTTGGAGAGCAGGCTTTGAAGGAGGCTCCAGTGACTCATTACCCAACAATCCACCCACCCTCCATGTCCTCTGCACCCCCCCCAAACATCTCCATCCTCGCCCAAGCCCCTGCCCCTGCCCCTTGTCCTCTGGCACAGAAAGCCGACACACATGTCAACGTGCACACACTCGACGGCGGTTGACTAAAGAAAAGGGATTCTGTTACAGCAGAACTGGGTGGTGTGTGTGTGTGTGTGTGTGTGTGTGTGTGTGTGTGTGTGTGTGTGTGTGTGTGTGTGTGTGTGTGTGTGTGTGTGTGTGTGTGTGTGTGTGTGTGTGTGTGTGTGTGTGTGTGTGTGTGTGTGTGTGTGTGTGTAGATGGTGTACTGCCCTTGCACTAGCTCATCTAATATTTCTAAGTTTGAACAGAACTGATTGAGTTTTATCCGACAAGATCTCAGTTTTCATATTTAATGTTCCAACCTGACATCCTACTCTCTGCCTCTTTTGCTCCTGCTGGTGTCATTTCATCACGTTTCCCCGGGGGGTTTGTAAACTAACACCGAACAACTCCTGTCCCCACAGCTCACGCTGGTTGTACCCCCACCTCTAACTGGTGTGTGAACACACATGGGAACCTCGTGGAGACCAAGCCAGACATCTGCGCAAATGTTATAGCAATTGGTCCAGTAGATGTGTATGTTTTTAACATACTGCTGACTGTCTGTGTGCAGCGCAGCTCATTTAAGATGACATCCGTGGGAGATGACATCATTTTTGTCTTCCTGTCTGGAGCACAAAGAGCAGAATTGCATATCACACACTGATTCACAAAACATTAGTTCATTTGCCTTTGCATTTATGGGGAAAATGAAAGAGTATGAAATGTAACGTGAAACTCCCGCCTCGTAGTCTGCACACACATTTTAGACTTCTTCAATGTAAAACAGAACAAAAGGGGTCAGTGACGCCGTTGACACATGAAGGTGCATTGCATGGGAGAATAAATCACTTTTAGTGCCTTTCAGAGCATTCAAACCTTTTTTGAAGACTTTTTGCTTTCCAATAAATGCCACTTCTCAAGATAAAACCCTTTTTATTTTTTATTAACCAACCACAACTACGCAAGTAAGGATATCAGGAGTAAGAAACCTCTTATGGATGAAGTGTCAAATTTCCATGGATATAACGGGTCCATGCAGATGTATAATTTGTGTAAAATGCCTGTGTTTACATTGCTAAAGTGTGCTTGCGCTGCATTTGAATCATGCTCGGTAATTTGATTTATGCTGACCTCCAATACCACCGTAGCCTTTTTAGCAAAAGGTTGGCACTGTGCTCAGTCTCAGGGCAGCGTGTTGACAGAGAGGACCATTGTGAGTCCCTCTGCTCCTTGGGAAAGACCCTTGAGCCATGACAAACAGGATTTCCTCTTATTTCAGGCTTTGGTTTTCCCACTTCCTTCGTCTGCAGGGGGTTTATAAAGCAGCCACTTACAGCATTGTAATGTCACATAATGTAACTTCCAGCACCAGCGGGTTTGATGAGGCTGGTGTAAGTGAGATTCTTTAAAATATATAACAGACTTACTTGTCATAGTATGAAAAACACAGTTGTAATGAATGATATAAATAATGTATGCACTTTAAGGAATCAGTTCTTGAGAAAAACCTATGAATTTTTTTTTTGCCATGCATGTTGTTGCTTTTAGGGCTGCAATATTTAATTTGGCGATATACTAAACGGTGAACTGCATAGACAGAGCTATGAGAAACCTCCTAAGAGAAGCTCCCATGAAACTTGGCGTTGGTGTGTATTTCTCTGTTTTCCTTTGTTTCCAGCTCCCTGCCCTTCATCCATCCATCTGTCCATTCATGGATCAACCCACTCAGCTCCTGGGTGGCTGCAGAGAGATCACATCACCTCAGCGAAGGTATGCAGACTCGGAAACACAAGCCCACACCCCGATCAGAAGTGATTAAGCACCCACTGCTCCGTCTTTGAACAATACGCTCCTGTTGTGTCCTGCTATGATTGATGGAGACGTTTGGTGATGGGTCAATACCACACTGCTGAAGTGATCATTGAGCTGGAGCCAAGAAGAGAAACAATACATAGGATCTGCAGGAATGCATTGTCTGAGAACCTGTACTCTAATAAAGGGACTTTCAAGATTCCTCGGCCTGCTCCTCGCGGTCCTATCAGTCTGAGAAATACTTTTTCATACAAAAGTCCCTTTTGAACACTAACCATGAAGTAAAATACAATATTTTCCAAATGTTTCACACAAAACTCTCTAAACTAAGGTACATAATAGACAGCTCTTATCATTGCTTTCACACACATTCTGAAACAAGAAATGCCATGTAATTATAATATTGACAAAATATCATGGCTCAGGAGAAATGAAAACAGAATGACGATAGAGTAATTGATGTGTGGTGGTTTCTTTCAAATATATATTGTAATTTAGTGCATCTCTAACCCATATTTCTGTACACAAAATGTAAAAAAACTGCCAACTACCACACAGGAAATGTCACATATTACTTGACTTAATGACTCAACATCCATTTATAACACAGTGATTTATCTTTCTTCAGAATGTTCCATGTCTTTGCTCATGTCAAAGCATTTCCTAATGGTAAATACAGAGTGAAATATAGATGTAAAATCTTTCAGTACTCTGTTTGTGCAGGGTGTAGCAGCATGTTGCATTTTCAGGTAATTAGATCATACCATTTTGTTGGCTTTGGTGTGTCATGGGGAAATTCCTGAATCCATTTATTGCCCTCATATCTCTCGCTAACTCTTCTTCTAATGTTTCATCTTCTGGAATTTTCCCTCTCTCCCTTTATGCCCTCATTTGTCTTTCTTTCTCTTTCACTTGCTTTCCTCTTGTGCAATATGTTCCTGCTACTAATTTCCCCTCGCCCTGATAATGGCTCAGGACCCGGGGTCATCATTAGTGGTTATTACAGCCATTCATTTCACCTTCAGTTTCATGTCAGGCAAAGTTGATCATGTTGCTGCCTTATTGGCTGCACCCACAGTCTGATGTAACTTACTGTAACTCATTTCATTTACGATCAGCCGCTGTGGAGCTATTCAGTGGCATGATGTGGAAATCACGTCACACTGTAATCCAGCGCATTGCACTCAGATTTCCACTTAATTTTCACAGCACATTTATAAACGATTTTAGATCGAGCCAAAGTGCTGTACATATAATAAAAATACCCTACAGTAGGGACACTTTACAGCTAAAACAACAGCACAGATTGTTCAGAATATCAGTATGAGAAAAACTACACCCTCTGTCCTTAGACCCTCACATCGTACAAGGAAAAACTTCCGGGCAAAACCCACAGTTTTAAAGGGGAAAAAATGGGAGAAACCTCAGGGAGAGCAACAGAGGAGGGATCCCTCTCCCAGGACGGACAGACGTGCAAGAAATGCGGTGTGTAAATCGAAGAGATAATACATTTTACAGCCTATAGACCGAATGTTAGGAAATGCGTATGTCTGTAATAAGAAGATGAATACACGAAGATGTCAGCTACAATCCTGTGGAAGCCATCAGGGAAGCAGCATGACAAGACCCAGGCAGGACCGCAGAGACAGAGATAAGTAACAACCCGAAGTCCACGACTTAATCCAGAGCTCAGGATAGAGGATCAAGGACACAGGACTACAGCAAGACGATCAGCCTCGACTCCGGAACCCGGCCTAGATTGTAAGGAATCTTGGTGTTATATTTGATCAGGATTTATCCTTTAATGCCCACATAAAATCAATTTCAAGGACCGCCTACTTCCATCTACGTAACATTGCAAAAATCATGCCTCAAAACGATGCAGAGAAACTAGTCCATGCATGTGTTACTTCAAGGCTGGATTATTGTAACTCCTTATTATCAGGGTGTACCAAGAAGTCAGTTAAGTCGCTTCAGCTGATTCAAAATGCTGCAGCTCGTGTACTAACTAGAGTTAGGAGAAGGGACCACATTACTCCTGTTCTGGCTGCCTTACACTGGCTCCCTATAGAACACAGGATGGAATTAAAAAAAATTCTTCTCGCCTACAAAGCCCTTAATGGGCAGGCGCCATCTTACCTTAAAGAACTCATTATACCCTACTGTCCTACTAGGGCATTGCGTTCCAAGAACGCAGGGTTGTTGGTTGTTCCTAGAGTCTCTAAAAGTACAATGGGAGCCAGAGCCTTTTCTTATCAAGCTCCACATTTGTGGAATCAGCTTCCAGTTTGTGTTCGGGCGGCAGACAGCCTATCCGTTTTTAAGACTGCGCTTAAGACCTTCCTTTTTGATAAAGATTATAGTTAGGGCTGATTAGATTCAGCCCCTAGTTTTGCTGATATAAGCTTAGTTTGTCGGGGGACATCTTACTTCTTCCTTCTCTCTGTCTGTACCTGTGTACTCTCATGTTCCGAATAACCCAGCTTCCCCAAATTTCTTTCCTTTTGGTGTCTATATACGCCGGGATCCTGAGTCGTGGCTGTGCCTGTTGCTGTGGTCCTGGATCATAAGTCCTGGATGGATGTCCTCGTGGATTCATCTTCTTATTATAGACACATGCATTTCCAAACATTTGGTCTACCTATGTTGTAAAATGTATTATCTTTTCGATTTACACACGGCATCTATTGCACGTCTGTCCGTCCTGGGAGAGGGATCCCTCCTCTGTTGCTCTCCCTGAGGTTTCTCCCATGTTCCCCTTTAAACTGTGGGTTTTCTCTGGAAGTTTTTCCTTGTACGATGTGAGGGTCTAAGGACAGAGGGTGTCGTATTGTCATACTGATATTCTGTACAAACTGTGAAGACCACTGAGACAAATGTAACATTTGTGATATTGGGCTATATAAATAAACATTGATTGATTGATTGATTGATTGATTGATTGATTGATTGATTGATTGAGTTAGTCACTTCTTTAATGTTTGTTCTTTCTGATGTAAAGTCAAGGTTGTAACTGTTTGCAATGAAGTCGTGGGGCACTGAACTGTTCCTTTGAATCTTTTGAATTTTGATATGATAGTCATTCAAATTTGAAGGAGGGTGAGCAAGCATCTTGAGGAACATTCATCATTAACTCCTCCAAAAAATATAGTTTATTGAATAATAAATGAATATGTGAATCATAACAGTGATTGACAGCTGATAGGAATAATATAGATTGTTAATATTATCATATTAATTCAGACAAACATTGATGAGACAGTTAATTTATGTACTTATTGCAGCAGTCTGCATATATTTGGTACCCCTGCTGGTCTAAGAGTGAGACAAACTCATTCAGTTATTGCACTGCAATTGAAAACAGCTACTGTATCTCCTCTGTGTGATAATGATCATTTCCCCCCCTCATCATTCCTCTGATTCTGATTAGCTAAACTTTTTTAATCTTGTGCAACAGTCCTGGGAGTGGATTTTAACCCACAAAGAAATAATATATAAGAATGAAATGATATTTTCCTAAATGACCCCTTGATTTTGCGACAAACAAACTGTATTGTTTGCAGAATTCAGACTTAAAACACACATTTTACATGTGTCAACACAGGCAAAGTTGATGAAATAAACCTTTGATTTGCCATAATGCGTGACAAAGTGAATACAGTGCAAGAGACATCAGCTCAGCTGACCTGTTTGTATCGACACACACCTGTTGTCCCTCTGGAGTCGCAGGTCTCTGAAGAAAAAAACAAGCCTAACTATACTGCATGGTTTCCTCCGGTAATTGCAAATAACTACTTAACATCAACACGTTGGAGTTGTGAGATTTCCGGAGGCTGCATGGAGGAGAAAACACATCTAACCTGACAGCCTGGAGATTAAAGCGAGGGCGGGATTAGGACAAGAGAGTAAAGTGGTTATTATCAATATGGGTAAATCACACTATATTCTCATAATAGGGATTAATTATTTTTAACGTGACGTTTAGGTTTACCTTTATTTAATTATAATTCATTCATAGCATGAAATTGGAGGAGTTGTTCATGTTTGCATTGATTCAAACTCTTTAAAGCCTAATCATATATGCATATACCTAATTAGTTGTGCCAAAAGTCCTGAAGAGAGGACATTTTGGTAAAACCCATAGACTTAATGGAAAAAACATATTTACAATGATACTAGGCCTATAATAAAATAAGATTTTTTTTTGCATTTGTCTCCATCTACTGTCTGGTAAAATACACTGCATTCATGTTCAACACTAAGCATACATATAAATAAATATGATCTCTCTTTACTTGACACACGTGTTTAACAATAGATATACCAGAGGAATCCTGTAAATGTTGTTGTTATAAACTATAGGCTACATTTTAAATTGGGAAAATATTGTAATATTATATTATTAATCATAGATCTTAAATTGTAAGATTGATCATCTATAAGTATGTAAAAAGTGTCTAGACTGTGACAGATGCAAATTTAACTGACAGATGCATACCTTTCAAACTGTTAAAGTTATTTCCCCCCTTTTTTCCTTATATTGCTGTTGCTTATTGACTTATTTGTTGTACTATTTTTCAATTCTTTATATTTTTCATTCAATTTTTATTTCAAATATAATAAAAGTCCGTTTTCGTCGCCATCTGTCGGACAATGATGCTTTTTACTTTCTATCAGCCCGCCCCTTCCCTTCCTGCTTCATTTTCGCGCGAGTTATTGCAGGGGGCGGGGTCACGTTGAGTCACGACACATTCTATTGGACAGCTTCACGTTTACCCGCGGACTATGTAAAACGTACGTGCCAAGGTGACCAATCGCGGTTGACGCTCTACCCGCAGTGGCGCGAAAACCCTTCAGTGCGTAGTTTGAGGGCAGCACAGTACACACCGTACCGACTTCCGTGCAGAATTTCAAGATTTTAAAGTAATATAAATAATTGTTAAAAATGTCAACCGACGTCGTAGACGACCGGGAGATGAGAGAGGCTCAGAGGGATTACCTGGACTTCCTGGACGACGATGTAAGTCCATATGTTATCATGTTTAAAACTTTGTTATGGGATGAAGAGAGAAACCATGCGGTCGAAACAAAAGAAATACCCATCATTTATTTAGTTAGCAAGAAATATGACATCAGTTAGCAAACGCTATGTTCCTAATCCTATTATGTTCTGTGCAACAGTTGTCTGTTTTACGTCTATTTGTGTTTTAATTTGAGTTCGCTGCATAACTTTTCTTAAGCCTAGAGAAATCATTGGCAAGTCGTTTTGGAATCACAATGAAAAAACACCGTTATTTTGTCCGTTTTCTGCAGCAAGACCAGGGGGTTTACCAAAGCAAAGTCCGGGACATGATCAGCGAGAATAAAGCTCGACTCATCGTCAACATCAACGACCTGAGGAGACGCAACGAGGCCCGTGCTGCAAAGTAAGGACTCTTTGTCATGGTAGTAGATCTGTCACTGCAAAGCCTTCATGAGTTATAATGCACTCTAAAAACGTTTGGGAAAAAAGACAGCTGATCTAAGAACATTAGGAAACACATTTTAAGTGGCATATTCTATACTGTTGTGTTAAATATTATACTGTTTGAGCTAGGTTTACACATTAAAGCCTGCAACAGTCTCACTTTGTCTCATTTGACTTGTATTCTGTGCAAAAGTTGACTAACAAACATTGCTTTAGTGATATCAAACGCATGAAGGAAGTGGTGTTGTGTAGCATCATGTAGAGGTCCTTACCTGGGGTTACATTGGGATGTGTGTGGGGCCAGGTGGTGAGCTAGTTGCATGAAATTGATTTAATTTAAATCCTACATGTTATAATGTACACTTATCTTTTAACTTATAAAAGTATCTGTGTATTCACCAAATACACATTATCCTGCACGTATAAGTAGAACATGATTATCACCCTTATTCTGATCAATATTAAAGCCATGATCATTCATCACAATTATCTATTGGTGTAAATACTCTGAGGAAGACGCATTTTCAACACTTCTTATAAGCATATATATTTTAGAAGATATTCAAGGCCCAGCCCAATTTAACCAGAGGTTTTTACACATCTTGACCAAACTAATTGAGAGTATAATTTATTTTGCCGTGTTATTTTTCCTGTATATGACACATATATGACGTTGTGTGCATGTCTCACGTCCTCTTGTTTCTGCTAGGCTGATGAACAATGCCTTCGAGGAGCTGCTGGCCTTCCAGCGGGCTCTGAAGGACCTGGTGGCCTCGGTGGACGGCACCTACGCCAAGCAGTACGAGGAGTTCTTCATCGCCCTAGAGGGCAGCTTCGGCAACAAGCACGTCACCCCCCGAACCCTGACCTCCCGCCTGCTGGGCAGCATGGTGTGTGTGGAAGGCATCATCACCAAATGTGAGTTTATTTATGCCCGTCTTTAGGCTCTAACAACCAGTACAGCTTTGCACTTGATGTGTCCGAGTATAGATGTCTATATAGTGTGTTTGTATACAGAGAACAGGGAAAGAGCTTTGATCAATCAAAAATAAATAAAGCACCAAAATAAATGTACGTGTTATCGAAGTTGCCTTCTTCCTCTTGGAAAAAGGTTTTGCATTACGCGTAGGCCTATATACAAAGTATTAGGGTAAAAGCGTTTACAAACTGACTTCCTTTGGTATTGCAGACGGACTTCCCTCAATAAGTCACTCTGCATTAAATCAATTATTATATTTTTGAATATCGTTCGTTTTAAACAAACTGTATTTCAGAGAAGAATTTATCTTTCCATTTTATAAATAATTTATTCTCAAATGTGTTGAAAGATAGATTCTAGATCTTTCTAATGATGATCATATCAAAGGCTTAAATGAAGGAGGAAATATCAAGATATATTTCGCTGTATAGTTTAACATTGCTGCCATCATAGTGTCTGACTGGGCAAATACAAGTCTTAAGTTCAAATAAGTAATCTTATTAACAAAATATTTGGACTTGGAAAAACCCTCAAATGTGGAAATAACAAAATGTTATAATTTTCTCCGAATAGATTGATCTTCCATGTATTAATCTGAACATTGTCTTTGAGTTCATTATGGCTCTAATGGTCATATTGCCAAGTCTTACTTTAAAGGTAGTATTAAAAGCATTTACATGAATACACCATTCATTTCTTCTTCAGGTTCTCTGGTGCGTCCTAAAGTAGTGCGCAGCGTCCACTACTGCCCGGCGACCAAGAAGACGATGGAGAGGAAGTACACAGACATGACCTCGCTGGACGCCTTCCCTTCCAGCGCCATCTACCCCACCAAGGTAAGCATACTTTTGACTATAACGTGCTCAACCCTTAGGTCAAAGCTTTTTTGTGTGTGCTTCTTCACACTTCTCTTTAATATCTTTGTCTCTCCACAGGATGAGGAGAACAACCCTCTGGAGACAGAGTTCGGTCTCTCTGTCTACAAAGACCACCAGACCATCACAGTGCAGGAGATGCCAGAGAAAGCCCCCGCCGGCCAGCTTCCGCGCTCCGTGGACATCATCCTGGACAACGACCTGGTGGACTTGGTCAAACCTGGAGACAGAGTGCAGGTGGTGGGGACGTACCGCTGCCTGCCGGGCAAGAAGGGGGGATTCACCTCTGGCACATTCAGGTAACGACTGATGAAGTGGTAGCAACTGCTGAAGAGTAAACTTTTGTGATCTTTGCATTCATTTCCCACTTTTCTCTGCTCAGGACCATCATGATAGCCTGCCACGTCAAACAGATGAGCAAGGAAGTGTCCCCCAACTTCTCTGCGGGGGATGTCGCCAAAATCAGGAACTTCAGCCGGGCTGGAAAAATGGTGAGGCTACAATCTTTCCGGTTCTGCTTATAAGAAAGTTAAATGGAACAAGAACAAGAACAAAAAAACAATAATTGTGTGCTTTAAAACAGTTTTAAAGCCTTACATTATACAAAAAAAACACAGTTGAATCTCATAGACAGGCTCCAGTATGTCCAAAACTGTGCTGCTAGGGTACTCACAAATACAAAGCCGTGGCAGCACATCACTCCCACCCTCATCCACCTCCACTTCAAGACCCATCTGTTTACTAAGGCCTTTGGCCCCTAATCTATTTGGTTTTTTTGTCTGCCTTTTTGTTTTGTTATGTTTGTTTTTGCCCTGTTCTAAGAACATTAGGAAACACATTTTAAGTGGCATATTCTATACTGTTGCGTTAAATATTATACTGTTTGAGCTAGGTTTACACATTAAAGCCTGCAACAGTCTCACTTTGTCTCATTTGACTTGTATTCTGTGCAAAAGTTGACTAACAAACATTGCTTTAGTGATATCAAACGCATGTGCCGCTATATAAATCCAAGCTATTATTATTATAAATAATAATACATTATTATTAGACAAAAGAAATGCAATCTACTGATGCAACTTCTAACCTGCAAGTGTGGCTGTAGGCAGTTTCCAACATTGGAAAAGGTGGCTACACATCAGTGGTCGCGTTAACCAAATATTTTCCGTCTGACCGTTTTTTTAAATTCTTTTAACAAAAACCTGATAGCAGTCCGTCATTTTTGACAGATTAGAACAAACTCGGAGCAGCGCCAAATCAATCGCCAAATCATTGAAATGTCTGAGTTTCGGCTTTACGCTGTGAGCGCTCCCGCGAGGTGCAGTGGGCATGCATCACGGCGCTAACAGTTCACGAGTGTTTTGCTGACATTTTAAATGTGAGTGTAGAATAAAGTGGTATTGATAAAATATCATCATCCTAAACCTTCAATTTGATTACGCTTTCTGATTAAATTGTTAGACACACATGATTTGTTAATTCTGTTGGAAATCTGATCAACTTGACGATCCGATTGGGTAGTGAAAATAAACCGCTGTGGTTGAGTGGGTTAAATAAGAAATGAAATGTCCCTTTTCTGTTTTATTAGGATGTGTTTGAGCAGCTGTCTCGCTCCCTGGCTCCCAGTATCCACGGCCACGAGTACATAAAGAAGGCCATCCTCTGCATGCTGCTGGGCGGCGTGGAGAAGGTTCTGGAGAACGGCTCGCGCATCAGAGGAGACATCAACATCCTGCTCATCGGTACCACCGTTTTCTTTAGCTAATGAAACTTGAACTAAGTAACTTTTTTATCTTTTATCATTCCAATCAATCACACTTTATTTATAGAGCCCAGTATCACAAATAGACATTTGTCTCCGAGCCCTTCACAGTGTGCACAGCATGCTACACCGGAGAAGAGAGGGGACAGTCCAAAGTCCCCTGACAATCTAAGCCTACAGCAGCATAACTAGGGGCTGGCTCATAGTATGCCTGAGCCAACCCTAACTATAAGCTTTATCAAAAAGGAAAGTCTTAAGGCTACTCTTAAAAGTGGAGATGGCCTCAAAAGAGCTCCTCTTCTGTGTTTCGTATTGCCAAGCTAACTGCAGGAAAATATTTTTGTTAAGGAGATTTTGTTTCTGAAATATGTTTAATGTCTTGTTTATATTTATGTTGCATTGTTGGAGGAGCCTGGACCTTAAGATGTTCCTTTCCATATCTACACAGTAGCTGCTCTGCCTATGAGAATAAAGCCTTTGAATTAAGATGGGTGTTAACGTTAGTTTTCTCATTTGTTCACCAGGTGATCCATCGGTGGCAAAGTCCCAGCTGCTGCGCTACGTGCTCCACACGGCGCCCAGGGCCATCCCCACCACCGGGCGGGGGTCCACTGGAGTGGGTCTGACCGCGGCAGTCACCACCGACCAGGAAACAGGTATGACACACAGACACATGTAAACACCGGCTCACACACTGGCTCACACACTTTCAGCTTCTACTTCAATGTTCTGTGTTTTCCTCCCCAGGCGAGCGCAGACTAGAGGCGGGGGCCATGGTGCTGGCGGACCGAGGCGTGGTCTGCATCGACGAGTTCGACAAGATGTCCGACATGGACCGCACAGCCATCCACGAGGTGATGGAGCAGGGCCGCGTCACCATCGCTAAGGCCGGCATCCACGCCCGCCTCAACGCCCGCTGCTCCGTGCTGGCTGCGGCCAACCCGGTCTACGGCAGGGTGAGGGAACACGAGAAGCTGATTGCTCTTAACGGATATAACCAGGAAACTTCCCTAGTTAAAAACCCACATTAAGACAATAACTGTATCTATTTCAAGTTTCTTAAATATTATGTTTAATAATGCAAATAAGACATTATCCTATTAAATATGTTCTATTTAAATGTTTTTAGAAGGGAATTGTAAACATCAAATAAAGCCATGTTAAATGTTAAATGTGTATATATTTTTTTTAAACAACCACCTTTCATCAAAACAAAAAAAACTATTTTGGATACTTATTTGATCAAGTTATCTGAACTATTTGGGTTAAATATGCTAATGAGGCATTATCCAATGCTAACTGTTGATGTATTTAGGAAAAATGAACACACACAAACCGACAACGTGAGTCCAAATAAACCCCCAAATATGTATTTCCTCTCCATTAGTCAGAAGGTTTTTATCTTAAGGAAGCAGAATAATGTACAGTGTCTAGCGTTACTCTTTTCTCCCCGTGTTAATCGTGCTCTGTGTTTGCAGTATGACCAGTATAAAACCCCCATGGAGAACATCGGCCTCCAGGATTCCCTGCTGTCCCGCTTTGACCTCCTCTTCATCGTCCTGGATCAGATGGACGCGGAGCAGGACCGCGAGATCTCAGACCACGTGCTGAGGATGCACCGCTACCGCAACCCCCGAGAGCAGGAGGGCACAGGTGCGGTGACCCGAGACTTCTTAAACACTGCATTCTGCTAGACTTTAGTATTTCTTTAACGGTGTTCATCCCTACTTTGTGTTTCAGCCATGGCTATGGGTGGGACAGTAGACGTCCTGGCTACAGATGATCCAGACACAATCGCAGAAGAGCACGAGGAGCTGCAGATCTATGAGAAGCACAACAACCTGCTGCATGGAACGAGGAAGAAGAAGTACGTACGCATAATCCTGACTTAAAAACCTTCAAATGTCCCTTTTTGTCACCAGAAAACTAACCAAACAAATGATTTTGTTTTAGGGACAAGATTGTGAGTAAGGAGTTCATGAGGAAGTACATCCACATCGCCAAGGCTGTGTCACCTGTGCTGACAGAGGAGGCAGCCAATCACATCGCAGAGGAGTACGCCAGGCTGAGGAGCCAGGAGCAGATGGGGGCTGATATCGCCAGGGTGAGGAAAACACACCTTTTATATGTACACACACAGATGGGGGGCGTAGACTGAACTCCTGTTAGAGTGGGGTAACTTCTGCCTTTATCATTCTTCTCTAGATCTTTTAACTCTTAAAGGTCTCCTATCATGCAAAATGCACTTTTATGTCTTTTATACAGAAATATGTGTCCACAGTGTGTAAGGGAAAATAAAACCCTCTCTCTTTTCCTCCGTACCCAAATCTCTAAGAAGTACCAGAGTGTAGGAATACTCTGTTACAGTAAAAGTCCTGCATTCAAAATGTTCCTCAAGTAAAAGTAAAAAAGTATCATCATCAAAATATAGTGAAAGTAGCGACAGTAAAAGTAGTCATGGTTTGATTGGTCCATTTCAGAATAATATATATGATATGTTTTATAATGATTGATCATGAAAGTGTTCTCAAAGCTGGTAAAGGTGCAGCTAGTTTGAAGGACTTTGTATACTGCAGGGTAGCTTGTGGATTTACTCCAGGTGGAACTAAAGTCTGATTTAACACTTGATTAGATTTCACATCATTAATCCACATCTGTGAAGTAACTAAAGGGATTAGATACATGTAGTGGAGTAGAAGTACACCATGTACCTCTGACTTGTGATTACTGCCAACCTAAAA
>CALSBZ010000172.1:2382764-2432414 GCA_943591055.1 Gobionotothen gibberifrons
CATTCACACACACACACACACACACACACACACACACACACACACACACGCACATCCTCTGCTGCTCTTCTGCTCTTTGGTGACATGCCCTTGTGATGAGACTCCGCAGCTATTTGAGGCATTGTTCTGATAAGCCCTGTGTGTGTGTGTCTTTGGCCCCGCTGGCATTCAGCAGCGTGGGAAAAAGAACAAATGGCTGATGAGGCCAGCTCACCGTCAATCACAATGCTGCAGTAGGAACTTACAGTGAACAATTAAAGCAGACGAAGGAACTAGTAATTAACTTATGAGAGGAACTAGTAATCAGCATCATAACCTAATACGGGAATTTGAAACAAGTAGTCATCCTGCATTGGAAACATTATCAAAAGTTCTCATTCTGCAAGTGGCTGCTGTCAGAGTACACTATATTCAAATTAAGCTGAACAATAAGAAGACACTCCAGCTGCTAGGTAAATGTAGTAGAGTAAAAATAACAACTGTGGCTCCTTAAAATGTAGTGAAATAGAAGCCCAAATTGTACCTAAGTAGAATGCTTACAGGAAATGTATTCAGTTACATTCCTTTACTGGGCTTTTTACTCTGGTATGTATTTCCAGAATGCTGTTTGGCCAGAGTAAACTCTCTCATAAATGTCAATGCATACTAAACACTTATTTCACGTTTTGTCGCACTATCATTAGCACATACTTCAACACAAAGGTGTGTGAGCGATGCCGTCTGTGATACACACACTTCCTTCACACACCATGTGAACAATGAGCAGCGACTCCGGTTAGAGAGATGTGATCTGGAGAGTCCGCTTTGGAGAGTCCAGCAGCTCATACTTGCCAATTTGACTGAAGAATGTCAGGTATGCAGGTCTGCAATCCTTCTTCTGCCAGGAATGCAGCATTCACTTTACTGTCTGCATAGCTTCACTGCAGCTTACAGCGTAAACCTAGAGACTTTCCATCAAACCAATACTAATCTGTTATGGGAGCAGGACTGGACTTTTAGGATTGAAGGTTTAACTTCTTTAAGGCCTGTCCAACATCCACATTTAAAGGGACAGTTCAGCCCAAACATCTTCCCTTTTACATGTAGAGCTATTAATCAAGGTTGGATGTTTCCGTGACTTGGAAATATTTGAAGTTGAGATGTCTTCTTCTCTCGATTATAATGGAAACTAGATGGCACTTAGATAATGGTGCTCAAAGCATGACAAAAAATACTTCTGGAAAAACTCAACAGCAATGTCTCTAACAGAAACCATGATCCAGTTACTCAAGATAACCCACAAGTTAGTTTCACAAGGAAATATTTTCTTTCTACACCCGGTAACTGCATTTCTGCGCAGAAGGAAGCGTGCAATCACTCATGAACGAGAGTCTCATGGTCACTTGTATTGGTTATAAGTCTCTTGTGCTGGTTATGTGTGCTATTTAATCAATCAATCAATCAATCATTCAATCAATCACCTTTTAGTTATATAACCTAGTATCGCAAATTACACATTTATCTCAGGGGGTTTTACAGTTTGTACAGAATATGACACCCTCTGTGAGTTAAGGGGGGAAAATAGAAGCTGTTCATTAGACAGAACATAGTTCCACGCCAAATACATTGAAATGAATAAATCGCCCTACGTGTAAGACGATTTTTGGGTGAACTGTCTCTTTAGAGGTTTGCTGTAGAGATGGTTTATCCAGCATGATGTGCAGAATCAAAGTGGGTTTAAAGTATAATACTGACACAATGCCTCATTGTCAGATAATCCACATGAGGCCAAGAGTGACAGGGAAAAGATGATGAATGAGTTCAGAGTTTCCCCTCTTTAATAAAGCAGCAGTGATTTAACAAGTCTGAATTTGATTGGAGGTCATCAATCAAAATCAAGTCAAAACTGTCAGATATACTCAATAATTCACTTGAATTACACAGGAAAGTGTAATCGGAAATATGTGACACAATATTCTGGGTGGAGCTAAGCATCAACTACTTGAATTTCACTGTCATTTTCTGTCATGGATGTAATAACCTTGAAGCAAATCAGAGCATGGCGCAGCATGCCAGGTTTACATACATTCAAACCAGCCTTGCTTCTTATTTCCTTTTCAGGTCAGCTCACCTGGTTCAGGTTGCACTCTGTGCTCACAGGTTGAGCACTTTGATTCAGGCCAAATACACCACACCCAGTTCCCTCTTTGTTCACCGCTCCATTCATAAATCCAGACAGAGGTGTGCTGCTCTGTCGCTATGCTGTGATTGGGTGTGAAGCTTGCTTTCCCACACATACCAGGCACAAGCTAAGCGGTGATAATGCAGACAAGGAAGTTAGATTATCAAAGTTAGATTGACCATTGTCTATAGTCATTTGTGTTAAGTCAACAAGGATAAACAAAAAGGAACAAAGTGTGGTTGACAAATAGCTCAACTTTCGGATAACTCTGGCTTTCTTTTGAGTGACATGTTTTTGTTTCCCCTACAGCTCCTTCTAATGTTTCCTCACATGTAGTTTAACTGCACAGTTACATAGATGTCCTCTCTGGTTCACACAGTCAACACTGGTCCAAAGACGTGTCAGTCAGTTAGACTGAACAGGCTCCAGCCTAAATTGAGCAAATAATTTAAAAGAAATAATGTGTGTATTGTGCTCAGGCCAACAACTGTCAACATCCGTCCATATTTCCATTACCTGACACCCACATACAGCATTTTAACTCTGCAGAAGAAGATGATTGGAGAGATTTGAAAGAGTTTTGGCTTCAGACGGTGGAAAAGATATTGTGAAACCCACGCTGAAGTGTTAGTCACATCCTTGTTTGGTCTCCCTCCTGGAGGAGATTGTGCACCGCTCTCCCCAAGGACACGGGCCTTCCTGAACATACTTTCCCATGAACCCGAGCAGTGTGTGGCAGGTTTTGTTTATGCAGGGCAGGTGCTGTCAGGAGAGGTTAAGATGACTGCTGAACTCTCCCCTCTGCATGTTTATGGCTCATTCATTTGCTGCTGACCTTTGATTTAGTACACAGCATTACTGGAATTAACTTTGGCCTCTTGTATACTGTTTTTGGTTTACAGGAATTGTTCACATTCTAATTAAAGTTTAGTCAATATGTACACACTGTTGCTGAGTGAGGACGCTACTACCAGCTTTCCCTTTTGGAGTGATTTCCATGATCTAAGACCAACAGTGTAAAGCCATGATAACAGCTCTGTGAGGCTGCACTTAGGCACAGTAAAGCTAAATGCTAACATGAGGATTTATCTTGCTAATATGTTAAATAAGCAGGTATAGTGCTAGCAATTGCTAATTATCATGGTATTTTCAGTTCTCATCAGAACATTATAAAATATTTGCCTGAAATTGTAGAAATGCCTTGTACGATAACCAATTATGCCTTGAACAAAAATGCAATAACAACTATTTACTGTTATAATGACATTACTAATAATATTATGTAAAATAATAAAACATCTAAATATTTTAATGTCATGTTCGTCTTTTAAAAAGACTAAATGTGGCACGTCTTTGGAGATGTAAACTACCATTATACCATACCATAGGTTTGTGCTTTTCCTCGAAAATAATTTAAGAGACTGCTAAAAACGACGTAAGGTGACAATAAGTGTAGTTTTTTTAATTCATGCATTAGCTGCTAACCTGAAATAATGATCAAAATGTGAGGAAACCTGTGAGTTCTTGTGTCAATGCCACCAGTACTGTTATCAGATCTAAGATGTGATGGCCTCTTTAGTTCAACTCATTCAGTTCTGAACACTCACCCAGCAGCATAAAGCACCTCTCTATTTCCTTTTTTGGTGGAACTTAATCTGGCTCACACCACTTCCGACAGGGAGGAGGACGATACAAAGACCCCACACAAACGAGCTAGTTCACGTACAATTGAGTGTGTGCTCAGCACGTACAGGCTGTGCCAAAAGCACCTTGGGGCCAAGAGTGGGACAGAGGGTGCAGCTGCAGCTGGGAGGAAGGTCAGGAGAAGACTGCACCCCTCACACTCCTGCTGGATGCGGATGAGACGATGGCAGAAGGCGTCATTTAGGGATAATCCCGACCATCTGAATAGTCTCTTTGTTCTGCTGCTCTTGTCTTGTACAAAGCTCAGAGATCATCTCCCGTTGAGTCCACCAAACTCACTTCTTCTCTATGTGTTGTTTAAACAGCCTCTCTGTCCATCCATACATAAACATACACTAAACATCAAACAGCTGAGGAGTGGGGTGCAGAGCAGAGGATGTCAAAGTGACAAAAGCCTAACAGAAGTTTCTCTTTTTTCGTTTTCTTTTCATTCTCCCGTCTTACAACAGGACCAAATTAGTTGCCTTTACATTTGTCTTATGAAAGGCCTTCCAACACTGTAGGGTGACAGTGGGGCTACACCTTGGTTCACTTCTTGTCTAAACCTACTCAAATAATATTTCTCATAAATCAAACAGATTGTAGTGGACAGAAGACAGAAAGTCACATCACTTTACCAACATATAAGAATGCAATATATGCACTCCCTATATTTTTGAGAGGTAACAAATGGATTGTTTTGTAGCCCCACATATTTGGGTAAGATTCTACATTTTCTTATCTTCCCCTATTTATATGATGTCAGTGTTTTGTCTTACTGCTTACCTACTGTTCAACAATATTGTTATTACATAGCAAAGGTGTACGAACAAATATGGTTGACAGACTATTTAAATTATTTTTCAGTGCAAACTGTAAGCATTAAATCTACTGCGATGTTTCAGAAATGAGTTTTTCTGAAACAATTGGGCCCATTGTTATAGTGAGGCAATCCTCAAACCCCCACACAGCAGCCTCAGCATGAATAGTGTCTTGTTCACAGGCAGCAGAGCAAAATCCCCAAAATTACAAAAAAAGGACGGGAGAGATATTTCAGTATGTGGTTTGCCACCAGTGTGGACTGTAAACATGAGTCACTGTTGCCTACCAATTCCGCAAATCCATTTTATTTGAATCGTTTATTTGGTAGGGACATTGCACATTAATGAACACCTAAAACAATAAATGTGCCAAGCGTAAATATGCCGGATTTAGCTTTGAGCTACTTTCCATCCGCAGTCCCTCACATAAAACATTTAAGAAAATGACATTTACGAACATAGTAAATACAAATGCAATGCAAAAAGTGCAAAAGAGCAAGAGCAGAATACACAACTATTTATGACATGACAATACAATATAGCAGCATAGATACATAAAGTGCAAGAGAAGATACCCCTGTATAAAAGTGCATTTAGAGGTGATCTTACGTCTGTTTGTTTCTCAACCATTGTTGAGTTGACCATATAGTTTAACTATTGAGAGTGGGACAAACCCGTATCTCAGTTGGGAGGCTATTCCAGAATGAGCTGCCTTTAATGGAAAGTACATTTTGTCCAAAAGTGGTCGTCTGCGGTGGACTTCACATTCTCCTCTGGTTTCTATCATAGTCTTGGAGGTTTTGGTTATTCTAGTCGGTTGATCCATTAGTTGTATTAAGTTGTGATTATCCATGATCCGTTTTAAGCTCTTTCTATTTTGTTTGTCATTCCAGTTGATGTTAAAGTCTCCTAGGATAATTCGCTCTTTGTTGGAGTCACAGGAGTTCAGCATGACCTTTACCTGATAATCCACTTTAGCAGTGGGTTGTCGATACAAACAAATCCAACCCGGTATCACAGCAAGACGTGAACATGTGACAATTTACCATGCTGGGAGACGTGAAGATGTCACGATTTCGTCCCTTCAAACGTGACAGTTACACGGTATTGTTAACCCATGTTAGTGGAGAAATACCCGGAAATGCCAAGCAAATGCTACCCCGACGGTCGGTTGTTATTGTCAATATTAATATAATAATGATTTATTTTGTAATAGTCACACTCGATTTCGCCGATGTTCTTGTTGCCCCAGCTGGTCGACACCTCTTTTAGCAGAAACAAAGGCTACATGAATGTATTAAATCGATGTTAATCCATGCGTGTGGATGTGGAATTAACGGACGTGACGTTGTGCGATTGCGTTGCCAGGCAACAGCTTCGGTTCATGTTAATTTACAAACTCTTCAACTACAACCGTAGTTATATTTAAAAACATGTTAGAAGGCCTCACGAAATACTTTAATGTAAATTTAAATTTAAATGCGAAGGAATGTGTGTATAACAAAATACATCCGTCATAAACGAAACCGGAAACAGAAGTAGGCAAGATCCTCAGCTCGATGATTGGATGGTTTAGCCGCAATGCACGCTGGGATTTGGTGTTTATGCAATGTGAAATCCGAAAACATTTGAAAAAAAATAAAATAATACTTTATTCCGAGTGTGCTTGCTTTTCTCTTTGAAAGTCATCACATAACGGCATTGTAATACACGGTTCGGCTGCATTAAATATTACATATCTGCCGTAGTTCTCTATTTATAGAGCCCTGCTGAGAAGACTTCTAGACAAACATGAGGAACTGCCGCCAAAACTGAAAACGTGACGTGGATCATAAATATATAAGCAATTAAACAACATCTTACATTTATTTTTCACACAATACGTCTCCTTGCAGTATCAATACTAATTCGGCTGACTTTTATATTTGATCCAATTGGTAGATAGGCTGTATTTACACCATAACGGTGCACAGCTGATAGAAAGGGACACCTGGTGGTTAAAGCAAGTTATTGAATTTTATTATTTAAAAATATATATTTTTCAATATCGTGATAAATATCGTACCGTGGACTTTTTATCGCGATATTATCGTACCGTGAGTTTTTGGTATCGTTACATCCCTATGGGCTATTAGCTCTGCTATGTCTATTACTCTCGGGAGATATCCACCGGTCCGGGACCCGGGTCCCGGCGTCATTTCCATCAGCCTGACGGCTAACAGCCCAGCCGCTGAGCTCCACACGCCTCCAGCCAGCTTCCGGAGAGGCTGGCTAGCTGAACAGCTAGCACCACCAGCGGGTCTCTGCGGTCTCGGGCTGACGGCTACCGACCTAGCAGCAGGACCTCTAACATTTTTTTCTTTATTAAATAATACATCTGATGTGTACAGCATTTTAGTAGGATAGTAGTATTTTAAAGTGTCAACAATATAATAATCAGACCCTGCAATAGAATAAATCAAGTTTCACTTTAGTTTTTCAAGTAACTCAACTCTAACTCACTAACTCACTCACTCAGCATCATCAAGGTTATCTTTTAGGAATATGAGCATGTCCACATTTCCAGGTAGAAGCTGGGATGTTTGGGCGTTTACAATATCCCCTGCTGTGGAAAAAACTCTCTTGCTTGGTACTGATGTTGCTGGGACAGAGAGATATGCTTTGGCCATGGGTGACTGTGCATTGTCTCTCCACCACTTCAAAAACAATACAGTTTTTTCCAAGAAGGTGAGGCTTATTGACAGGGCGAGATATAAATATACTGTTGGTACTCAATGTCAATGTCTCTAGGTATGTACATGTAGCCCTGTAAATACGATGTCCTTTTGTGTTATCTGTTGTTTTATGTTCATGTTGTAACCTACTTTCTGCCATGTTGGACAGGTCTCCCTTGAAAAAGAGATTGACGATCTCAATGGGAGCATCTGGTTGAATAAGGGTTTAAAAAAAGAAAAATAATTCTTAATTTTTTTTTTTTTTTAATCGCGGTACATTTTGCCAGTCTCACGACGGTATTGAGACGAGTAAATCGCCAGAACGCCGACACCTCCTCATCACTCCACCGCTCCCATGTTTTTTTTTTGTGTTGCCATAAGTTATTCTCTCTCCGTTGTTGCGCGGGGCTAATGCTAATGCCATAAATACAATGGCGGCTTCACAACATTTTTCAGAGTTTTACAGGGCGTGGTTTGCAATTCGCCCAGCCAATAGAAATTGGTACTTTTTTGGTACCACCTCTATAGCAGGCACTAAAAATGGGGGTAAAAGTTCCCGGGACTAAGTATTCTATTTGGTGTGAACGCAACATAAGAGGCGCGTTCACACCGGAATACTTTTCCCCATACTTTTCCCATTTAGTTCCATTAGTACCCCTTATGTTGCGTTCACACGTGCCCCAGTTCTGATTGGCTGGGCGAATTGCAAACCACGGCCCGTAAAACTCAGAACTGTTTTGTAGAGCCGCCATTTTATTATCCTCGCATTAGCATTATTAGCATTAGCATTCGCCCAGCGCACAAACGCAGAGAGACTAATTTATGGCAACACAAAGGAAAAAATGGGAGCGGTGGAGATGAGGAGGTGTCGGCGTTCTGGCGATTTACTCGGAAGGCTTCAGTAGAAGCTGCTGGGACTCGAAGCCAATCCCCAACTCCGGGGACTTCCGGTCGGGGACTTCGGGTGGCAGCATATGCCGTGAAGTTGTTTGCGGCCTGCCAGTAAACCCAAAGCAGAAGAAGTGACGTCAGCAGCTCATTTGCGTAATCTTCCCTCAGGGAACTTATTCCGGTGTGAACGCGGTTGGCTCTTAGTTCCATAGGGGAACTAAGTGCTGGGAACTAAGTACGGCAAAGTACTTGGTGTGAACGCGGCTAAGGGGTACTAACGGAACTAAACGGGAAAAGTATGGGGAAAAGTACGGTGTGAACGCGCCTCTTGATGAGAAACTGTAAGAAATGATCGGGGAATCCCGCCGGAGTGGAGTCATGACGACTGGATCTGAATTATTTTTTTGTATTTGGTGGTTTGTGTTCCAGCTGTCGATCAGCAACTATATATCCATAATCCACCAGTTATACCAGGAAATACAACTAATGTGTTGTGTTGTATTAGCTGTACAATTTACCACATATGGTGTTCTTAGTTTCCATACCTCCTGTGTTTTACGAGTGACTTATCAAGTAGGCTATTGGCGAACGGCATACAACATGATTAAACATGATTGTGTAGTGATCACTTATTAATACATAATTCAATCATGGAACTACAGGTTGGGGGTGTTGTTCCGCACGGACACTTATGCTTACTGTACCTCCGGGGTGTCCTCCTTCCTTTCTCTTTCTCTTCTCTACTCGGACTGCAAGCCAGCAACATGTGCTTTTCTGCTCCTCAATAAAGTTACCTTTTGCACCTTCGATGCACGGCCTCCGACTCCTATCTCTCGGCACTACACTGGTGACCCTGACTTAAGTCTCGCAGAAGTTTCCGAGACTGGACCGAACATGGCTAGAGAGGCCGTTTTTCGCAAACTGCCGGAGATTTTTGGAGACGTCCGTGGCTGCCATGTGCACACGGACTGAGGCTCGCATGTCCAGGCTGTGTTAGCTAACACGGCTGGTGATGAGCCCTGCGCTTTAGCTGAAGAAGCTGACCGGTTCTTCCTGGCCTTAGCTAACGATGACTAACGGCTAACGTGGATGGCTAACAGCTAGCAACTAACGGCTGACTGCTTCCGTATGTTAACATCTGACTGTTAACCCTTTTTGGTGGTGCCGGAGAGGAGGTTCGACCAGGCCTGGTTGACCTTGTGTGGATCCTCTCGCTTTTTCACCACTTCGACGGCTGTCTCGTACGTCGCCCACGTTTTAATCGGCGCCTGGGTGGCGCACTTCTGGACCCCGTCTCGCCTCAACAGTTTCGGATGCCGCCCATGCTTTCATCGGCCCATGGGTGGCGCACTCCGGGACCCTGTTTGGCCTCTTCCCTCGCCATCGGCTTCGGACGTCGCCCACGCTTTCATCGGCCCATGGGTGGCGCGCTTCGGGACCCTGTCTGGCCTCTCCTCTGTCCACGGCTCCTTCCTCCCGGGGAGACTGCTCCTGGCTCCCGGGGATACCGCTCACTCTCTTCTCTACTCGGACTGCAAGCCAGCAACATGTGCTTTTCTGCTCCTCAATAAAGTTACCTTTTGCACCTTCGATGCACCGCCTCCGACTCCTATCTTTCGGCACTACAATAGTAGGCTATATATAAAACCATGCTCATATCTATACAACCTATAGAAATAGAAAAGGGCGTCAGTTTAAAGTAATTATGTCCTGTTTACCGCATCATTTATGACAATACATTTAACAAGAGAACATAATTGAGGGGTGATCAATAACATTTCCGTATTTATTTATTTCTCCAAGTTATGTTTTTGTGTGCACTGAGGAGTCTCAAACAGCCGTTTGTTAAATCATTTAAAGATTGGCTTTAATCAATTTGTGAAAATGAATTCTTCATATATGATAAATGAGAGGTAACATTTTATTTATGGTATTATTTCCACATATTTCTCTCCTCTCCCGTTTTTGTGCTTAGTGCGTACGCATGGGTCAGAGTTTGCGTGGAGGACCGCACATTTTCCCGTCAAGTTAGGTTTTTAGAAATCGCAAACAGTGCGTAGAAACTGGCTTTCTCTATCTTGCCTGATGTTGGGCAGACCGTAAGCAGATTCCTCCAGCCTGGATGCCAACATGGGGCTACACCATGGTGTTTGTGAGGGAGAAAAGGGTCAGTGCCATTGTGTTAAGGCTGTGACGGCATGCTTTGCTCTATGCTCCAACTAATCATTTACAAATCATCACCTGATGCCTATCAGTACAGTGGCTATTCAGTGTCCAGTCACGTTGTGCTGTCAGCAGCATGTGCATTCACCCAGAGAAACTCACCTCTTTACAGTCTGCAACTGGGACCACTGAACAGCTCCACTGCTTTTAATTTAAAACATTGACATGTTTTAAGAAAATAATAATGAATACATTCTATTTAACAACTTCTTAGGGTTCTGGTATTGTGCATCCATGCTCACTGGGACACCTTTGACACAGCTCTGTTCATCAATATAAAAAGATAACTTGTGCTTTTATTTCAGGTGAAAATGTCAGATGTAAAACACATGTGACCTCTGACCAGGGGTTATGAAAGGTCACAGGCCACTGCTACATGTGACACAGATATTGATATTAAAGAGGCCCTATTATACTGGGGTTTACCCATGGGTTTACCCTTTCCTGTAGTATTTAAAGTGTTTTGTGCATGCAAATATTCTTTCTAAAATATCTGTGTTCCTCCAGAGGGAGTTTCTCTCACACACCCCTCGGTCTGAAACACCTCCATTGTAGTCCTTTGTTTACTTGTGTAACATAACACCAGTTAACCCACCAGAAAAGTACGGGGAAAAGTACTCTGGTGTGAAAGCACCTATAACACTCGCACTTCTATTGGCAAGCACTACAACACATTCTACCTGATAGGCCAAGGGGTGGAACATCTCTGAGCGGTTAACCAATCACTACAACAGAGCCAGCCAGCTAACCAATCAGAGCAGACGGGGCTCTTGTTCAAACAGAAGGTGAAGAGGCAGTATGAGAAAAATAAAGCACTTTCTGAACATTAAAAGATGTAAAAATGTCACAGTAGAGGCACAAAATAAAAAAATTAACCTGAAAATTAGCATAACAGGGTCCCTTTAAAGGACAAAGGACACAACCCATTTCCATGTTGCACAACTTTAATAGAATATTTTAATTAACTGTACAAATTGAAAAGAAATATTGCGCAAGTAACAAATTGTGATTAAGAACCAGTTAAGGCCATTGCTAGCACACGGCCCAATGTGGTTAATTTGAAGATGAAAACCGTGGCTCTGAAAGATCTTCCCAAGAAGACCTACAATCGTTCTTTTTAAAAAGAGGAGGTTTTTTTTCGCTGCACTGCCTCCGCTGAGCAGACACCGGGCGAAAGTGTCCATCCAAACTGCCGAAATGCGTGCATTATATAAAATACATTGGCAATCTCTTCCATTTGTTTTCCACAGACATTCTACTGAATCATTAGACAACGGAAATATGTATATATTCTTTTAACAACTTTAGAATTAGATTACACTGTTAATGACAATTGGCAAACAGTTGAATAAAAAAGGACGGTGGGTTTTGTCTTTCTTTTGGCTTCTTGGCAACAGAATTTACATTTGATCCAAACATCCTGCACCCCGTCACATCACTGACTTTAAACTTTAGTTTAGAACAATATGCATACGAGACTGATACAACCCAAAAAAGGTTGTGGATCAGTCCCTTTGTCTGATTAAGTGAGTTATCCTGCAGTGAAATGCAGAGCCAGACGGGAGCATTTCTCTATGCAGACATTCCAACTTTTCAAAAGCTTGTATTTTTTTAATTGTTTTTATTATCCTTGTTGACGTGGGTTCATGAACAACCAGGGGCAAACAGAAGAGCTATATATATGTATGACAGTTTTGAGGTATAACCACATGCCTGTCACATGATGTTAGTTAGTGTTACGTGTCCAATCAAGTGCTCAGTTTAAATGCTTGTTAAGCCCAATAGAGCTGGGCAGAAGTGAGAGCAGTATTAATGGAGGACACAATTCTTAAATGTTTTAAACTAATTTCAATAATAAAAAACATGACTTGGCAGTTTCCACGTTTTGTTAACCTGCTGAGCCCAAATAAGATTTGAGCAATGAGAATAAGCCTTTAACTGCAGCAGAGTTCCTGAAATGCGACCCCTCAGCTGCATTACACCAGAATAAATAGTCCAATGAAATGACAATGAACATTTTCAAAAGTAAATTAAATTCAAAATGATACATTGTATGCCTCTTGAAATACCATAACAAAAGAAAAACACTTCAGCAACCCCAGTGAAAGATTAAGTCAGACTTGTTCAACACTTTCCTGTAACTAGCATAAAAAACCCTGAGTAACTGATTTATTTCCATGAAAACTAAAGTTGGGATCCATTTCTTTCCTATGCTTTTTTCAATATGATGATGTTCTGAGGTTGTTGGCGGTAGCAACCTACTCCACCTTACCAAAGAAGAAGACTGTCCCTGTGTGATGACATGGTAGTTTATTAGAGTCAAGTCACTTCCCGCTATGAGTTTTGAATGAAGCCAAATAAAAGTGTTAGATGGGCGCAAGACGAAAGAAAATAAGTCATGCACATAGTAAAAAAACGCAGTTTGGTTTGCGTTCTATTGCGTTCATGAGTTCATAAAATGGCGTAGGAGGACTTGTTGATTGGCTAAGAACTGATTTGACGGAGAGCAGGTCTCCACCAGGTCACCACGGTTACTGCTGTTTGCATTCGGCAGGCTGGGGCTGTTCTTTCTGTTGGGAATAGACAGAGAAACCAGATTAGAAAAACAAGAAGAGTGAGATAATCAACTAGCAACCATAGATGAGGCTAACAGGAAAGCAGGCGTGAGAATGAAAGCACCTGGTTGTGTACAACAAAGGGTGCAATGTTAGAAACCTGGGATGGGACTACAGAGGAAAAACTAAAAGATAGATGAAGAGCAAAGATAGGACAGGGAGAAGAAAATAAGCGGTGTCTACCCAAGGTGTAAGTTGAGGGTCCTAAACACCTCGGACTATTGGAAGAATCATGAGTGTAGTAAAAGAGAGATGCAGCCAGAATAATAGACCAGAGCCAATGGACTAGAAAGTGTAAGAAAGTGTTTGGGACGCCATCCTTATTTCTCCCTTACCTAGAAATTGCATGGGGTGAGAATGATTGATTATGCCTGTAATGGGGGGGGGGGGGGGGATCCAGGGAAGGGAGAGACAACAATATGCACAAGTTTAATCAACCGTCACATTCAGAAAGGAGACAGTGAGCACAGTGAGACATTGGATTTCTGTAGCAATATGAATAACTGATGTGCAGCAGGTATCACGGGACAAACACATTCTGCACAACAGACGTTTACATAAACAAGGCAGCGTTGTTGGTCACTCCTGTTCAAACCGCTAATGGAGGCATGTTATGCACTTGCTCACCATCAGACTGGAATATCTCAAAATGGAGAACGGTCCTTTCAGTCCAACTAAATAAATGTCTTTCACTGACCGTCACTACATATGAGTTAGTATCCCATAGCCTGTGAGAGTATGAGCAGGAGGAGACGTATGTGACTTGTCTGAACTGGTGGTTAACGCTGGGAATATATCAAATAACCTTTAGGGACAATTCTATTCAAAAAGGTTATGTCTTGATAAACATCGTAAGTAGAGGCACTATAAATCAAATCAGAAAAAAGTTAAGAATGTATACTCACATTGGTGTCTCCCTCATCATCGTCGTCATCATCACCCTCGTCATCTTGCTCCTGAGAATCAAAGAAACGAGAATAAGAATGTATTCCAAAAATGACCTTCCTTAATAAATATAAACAATGAGTGCTTTTATGATATGGTTGTGTGAACAGTGACGCCCAGCTGACGTATAAAAGGTCTCATTCAAATGGTAGGGAAAATAGTATTACCAACCTCTTCATCTCCCTCCTCCATCTCCTCTTCTTCAAACTGCATTCAAAAAAGAATCAGGGTGAAATCACACGTAAACCAGCGTTGACAAATGTAGCTTATATGTTTTCTTTCAGTCTGTAAATGTCCCATTTTGTGGCTTTTTCTGCATCCAAGTACAACAGCGTGTTGGATCAAAAACACTCACGCTCTCGTCATCTTCCAGGGCCTCTCCGGTGAAATACAGCACTGCTCTGGGAACTATTCGCTCACGGAAGAAATGACCAATCTCAAAGTCTGTGGCTAGGGTGAACTCGGAGTCTTCGTCCTATAAAACATGAACACAAAGAGACCATTCAACACAGCTACAAATCCCATAGATTCATGTAATGGAAGACACAATGACATGGGTGCTGGCTTTATGAAGAAAAAGCTACATTTTACTCACCATTTCTCCTTCTGGTGAAGCTGTAAAGAAAAAGGAAAACGTAAACAATAAGCACTACAAAATAATGACAAGAGAAGGATCATTTCTAAGATAAAACACTTTAAAATGTGATATTTTTTACAGCACGTTCGTTACAAAAACGTCACAGTTCACAATTGCTTTCAATGTTGTAGCTTTGGATGAGCTGTAATTGACCAACATCTAAAAGCCCATTTAAGGCCACAGCCATGCCTATTGTTAATGACATCACAAAGTGAGGTCACATCCACAGAAAGTGGCGGGCTGTACAGAAGCAGCTGACATCACCCCATCCTTCCTCTGCTCTCAACAATATTGAATTAGAGGAAACTGTCGTGTAATATATTCAAGGTTATGACCTCCTTAGTCATTATTCAGTGTGAGCATTAGAAATTGTTCTCCAACACGGTCTTCTACTGTATGATCAGCATACATTCAAACCGTTGGAAGGCTCATTATGGGCTGCATCTAAAAAGTCAAATAACCCGTGTTCACACACACACACACACACCACACTGTTTATGCATGTTGACATGATCAGTGAGTGATGGCTTCCTCACTAATGGACGTCCCAACCCCAGAACCGCACACCTGAACACATTTAAGAGGAGCTATTTATACCAACCAGTCATATACCGAGGCTGTGCCTGAACCAGTAGAACAAACTATTGCTCAGCCAATGAGTGATCAGGTCAACTTTCCAAAGACAGAATAAGTCGAGGCATGTCTGACATGTAAGGTAACTACACAGGAAATACAATCCAGTAATTAAATAAAAGGCGTTTTGATCCTTTGAGAGAGAAGAACTCATGAATCATTTCAAGATGTCTCACTGTATTTTACACTATTTTACATAACAAAACAAAAAAAACCTGACCTTTGATAAAGGTTATCAGACCATCAAGGTCACTTAATGTCTTAAAGATTTGACTTTATAATTTAAATAAACTACCAGAATGATTGTATAATGTAACGAGCCAAGTCTTTTTCGTTGCCGAAGCTTGCCATTTTGTTGAATGTTTCATCTTCTTCCTTTGATTTATTCCTAATAAAATAAGCATGTGCATTAGCTGACTTTACACTTACATATTTAATTTCAACACACACCCATCTGTCATTAAAGTAAAATGTTTTAAGTGGGTTATAGTTATTTTTTAATAGATTTATCACAACTCTGCCTCACATTTTGAGTTGGTCATTTATGTGCGAGTCATTAACTGATAACTGTTAAGCTTCCCAAAGCTTCCAAACCCCATTCAAGATGTTTAATAACGGTAAGAGCTAAGATAGAGTAAACAGTTTCGTGTACACAGCCCAACATCAGTGAGCGACAGACAGTTCGACTGTTCCACCCGCTCACAGTTTAAGAGTCTGCCGCCACCTGCTGTTCATTCAGCTTAATGCAGTGACCAATGGTAAAATCACATGGATGTTGCCATAACGACATGCATGTTGCCATAACGTCTGCAGATTCAAACTAAAACATGTTGACTGTCAAGCTAGTGTTTTTGTGTACAAAGCAAATAGAAAAATGCCTGCATTTAAAAAGACAGATGATGAAAAGAATAGTAGTTTCTCTAAAGGAATTGCAAGAGAAACCAGTATATTTCGTATACCCGTGTTTCCGAGTGTGTTCTCTCTCACCTTTGATAGGGTTAAAGAAGTTGAAGAAAGAGTCGTTGGGGACCTGTTTGGTAACGGTGCGAACCGTGCCGCGGCCTTTATGCTTCTGCTTCTTCTTAATAGTTTTCACAGTCACATCCTTCCCCTTGTGCCAGTCTATCTGACAGCTACAGAGAGGAGATGTAAAAAAAAAAGTGAGAGGCAGTCTAAAGCAAGGACGCAAAAAAAGGTCAGTGAAAGTGCCAAGTGGAGGCTGATATGTGGGATGTTAAGTCAAAAGAGATGAATATAGAAAGAGTGAACAGAGAGGCTTCACAAACCACACAATCTATTTGATCTTAAACCTCAACATCATGTGTCATAACCACAGTATGTGTGCTCTCACCCTTCACAGTCAATGATCTCGGGCCCCTCGAATGAGAACGGCTCTGTTGCGTCAGGCTCCGACTTCATCTTGTAGACTTTAGTGAGCACGGCATTGTTGAAGTAGCCATTGGCCTCAAAGTGGAACTCTAATGTGAAACTCTGGGAGAAAGATCAAGATGGATTATTTCACCCAGTATTTTAACTGTATTTAGTTTATTACTTAGGAATGATAGTATTTCTTTATTAAAACATGAAGATACTGACCATTGGCTGTCCTGGCTCAGAAAACTTGACTTGAATATCTTTCAAGTGCTTTAGGATGGCCTCATCATGTTCCTATTGGTAGACAAACAGTCAGTTTAAAGCCAAATGACACTGTTCAGGAACTGGTTGTTATGCGTTTCAGGCATCAGTGAGCAACACATCCTTGAAATGTACCTGCAGCAGGTCACTGAGCATGTCCACACTCTTGAATATGGTGAGCCAGAACTCAGGGATGCCTTTTGGGTCTTCCTCTGGTTTGGCTTCCTCTTTCTTTGCATCCTCAATAGAAGCTTTTTCTTTCACCTGCTCCTACAGGAAGTGAAATGGAACTGTTAATGGAAACCTACATTTAGTTTGATAGGCTTTGGGGTAGTGCCCTTGAGACCAAGGTCTTTCAAAACCCACAGCTCTTGTGTGTGCAAAGAAATCAGATCAAGTCAAGATTACAGCAACATAAACTCTCACAGTTTGCATGTCCTGTTTGTTGGTAATTCTTTTTAGCAGGATGTTGGTTTATTTATGAGATTAACGCAGTCTGTCACTATAAGGAAATAATATTGTCCTTTGCTGTGAAAAACCAACATTTACTTTGCAAAGTGATAAGGCTTTTAAGAAAAACAAAATGTAGTCTTTGCTTACCGCTAGCTCCTCCTCTTCTTCTCTGTCACTGTGCCACTCGCACTCTGCATCTGTGGGCTCCACTGTTCCTGTGACAACATCTCGTCTCTGGGACACACAAACAATAAGACAAAGATCATCACTTTAAGTTCTGCTCGATACACACAACTATGAAGAACACAGTACCTTAAAAATGATAAAATACCACATTTTATTTACATTTAAGTATTTTAATATTCTGTGTATTTTTAGGTTGCGTCCATGTTTGCAGCAAGCACTTTGCAGGAATAGTGGTCATTTTAATAACATAATTAAAAGGCAGGTATTGTATCAAAGACATAGTTTTGGTAGTGTGACAACACTAATTACATAGAGAGGAATATGGGAATATGAGTGTGAAAAATCTGTATACAAACAAGCAATCATTCCATAAAGCTGAATTATTTTAAGCTAGCCCAGTGTAATCAACACCATCTTAGAAAGACACTAACACATGTGGACACACACAACACTAACAGTGCAGAGAAACACACACATACATACACAGAGTACACACATTGCAGACAGCTGCAGCCGGACTACAGCTGTCAGTCTCAGTGCGACTATGGCTGAGTTCTTGTCACTAGCTCTGGAAATAGCCTTGACTGACAAAAGAACAGTTGACTACTCGTTGTGGCAGTTTTTAATTTAGCACCAAGGATGCATCCTTGCTGATCTCAGATCGGACCAGAAAGACACACTTTACCACCCATTAGTGCGCCTAACAACAAAAGTTGGATCCTTTTCAAAATAAGAGACCCCATTAGTTGCATTTCTTACCTAGCGCTTTTTGTGTTTGTAACACAAAACACTTGCATACATCTGCTGTTACAGTCAAAAGAGGTAAATTAAAGAAAATGATCCGTTATTTATAAAAAAAAAAGTATTTATTGTACCTTTTCAAACATTGGCTGATAGAGGGCAGCATACTTCCTCTCTAGCTCATGGACTTCCTCGTAGAATTTAGCCTCTATGTGAGCACACTGCACTTGTAGCCTTTTCAAGGCATGCACTCGCCTCTTCACTACTTTGGGAAGCATGCTATGAGAAGAAAAACATGAGAATAGATTAATATCATTTACAGTACAAAGAAAGATATTAAGATTTATGTTTAAGAGGTGAAACTGTTAACCCAAAGTTTTGTTCATGAAATGCATGACTGAATAGTTGAATGTGTTTCAAATCAAGTTTTATTTATAGAGCACATTTTAAAACGATTTTTGGTCGAGCCCAAAGTGCTGTACATACAATAAAAAAGCATTACAATAAAAACACTTTACAACAAATACAACAGCACAAATACAAAATAACACACAGGGAAATGTCAGGAGTCGTGCTCCGCTCTGACTAGAAGGCCAGAGAGAAGAGGTGAGTTTTTAGGGTTGATTTAAAAACCCCTGTTTAACCTCAACTAGATAAATGTAGATGTGATATTGCATACATCTGATTTTAGATGTACTTAATTGAGTATTTCCAAAAGGTTCACAAAGAAACCACCTGACAATATCACGGTTACACTCCTGAATGTTTACAATAACAAACGGATCACAAGTAGCTCACTAAATTACCCCCTTGTGTAATACAATACCATGTTTAAAGTCATGAGGAAGTTACTCAGTTACTATATTTTGGGGCTAAAAAATATATATTTATGTGCCATTATGGCAAGTGGCAATTAACATCAATATTCAACTGCCAATTGGGACCAAACACATTTTCAATGATCAGTTATGTGTGCAGTGGCAACAAATAATTAATATCAACATAAATGTTTTTGCTAAAAATGGCCATGTCTGGAAACTGATGAGAACATTGGCATGTGATAACCAGGGAGATATATTCATTTTAACTTAGTAACAAAGTATAACACAACTGCACTTGCCTTTCCATGAAGTGGAAGCTGACAGGTCTGTCCATCTGTCCACCAGGAATTTGCATCCCTTGTTCCCCTTTACCTGCCAAACCAAAACAGACATTTTAGCAGGTCAATTACATAAATTGCTCCTTAAATAAGTGTGACATATATCATATACTTTGTCAATCTTGCTGTGTTGTGTTTTTGTTAATACCATCACAGTTGTCGGTTGAACATGATCATTTTAAAGTTTCACTAGATGTTTTACTCTTTTTTACATATACATACACACAAGCATATATATATATATATATATATATTAATGATACATTCTGAATAAAAACAGTTTACCCGACTTTTCTCACACTCACTATCTAAGGTAGTAGTAAATTAGGTTAAATATATCAGTCTTTACCTTTATTGGCTTCCATTTCCAAGTGGCAGCTCCTCCCTCTAATAAAAACAGAACAGTTGTATTAGACATGTACTTATTATGAGTCACAGACCGTGATTGAGCAACTACCGACATGGGCATCAGAGTGAGTTATAACAAAAATACCCGTGTAACTCGTTTTGATTTAAAACCCGTCCTTAACATTGCCCAGAAACCAACGGTTTTGAACACTCTGCTGATTTCACCAGCAGTACAACCTAAATCCGCGTCAGCTTGAAGTCCTGGCCGCAGACAGACAGCTGAGCTAACTTCGACTCATCAACAGTAACACTGGTGTTGAGCAAGCGCAGGCCGATGACGCATTGCCATGCTAATAGAACATGGGCTGGGCTATAACTAAAGTTAGCATCTCACTATTTACTATCATATAAAATAACTATCGCTGCCTTTGACAGTCACATAGGACAACTAATACAAGTATATCAATATCACCTACACTCTTACATCGGCTTATCAACGAGCACATGGAAATAAATACCCAGTATGGACGGTGCCAAATATCTGACAGCAGCTAACCTAGCTTGCATGAAACTACGAGTCAACGTGCTATGAACAATGCTTTAGCTATCAGCAAGTACGAAGGTTGACCATTTACAATATCCCTCCAGCGCCCATTCGAACAACACAATAACGATAATGTATGCTCGTGAGTTGTTGAAGCAACAATGGGTTGCCTTTCCATTATGTAGATAAAACGGTCCGTTAACGGTGCAGCTACTAGCATTATGCTACCCGCATTGACAAGCTAATGCTAAGCTACCGTTAGCTCCCGGGTTAATAAAAGCAACAGAGTCGGCGCAAAGTGTCTTGGAAATAGTTCACCAGTGGCCTGTCACATCAGTCAGTCAAATCGTAACGTAACGGATAAGTACCCTAAAACGGTAGCAAATGGTCGTAGTAATTCAACTGTGCCTACTAGCTGTTATGTCTCTCTTACCTCTAGCTGAGCGGAATTCAAGCTGGTCGCCTCGCTCACGCGTCTTCGCTTCAACTCCCACGAGCAACACACACGCGCTCCAGGATCGCGGATTCTCATTGGACAGCTGGTGAGGGCATGGTGCTGCCTTCAAGTGCTGTGTTTCCAAAATCTCATTCCTGGAAACACCAACAGTATTACTCAATCACCTGTTCGGTTCCCTCTCAAATACAACATATTAATAAAAGAGTCAATCAGAATCAATGGTTACACAAATCCAGGGTTGGGAGGGTTACTTTAAAAATGTATTCTCTTACAATAACTAGTTAGGCTGATTTTTGTAATCAGTATTTCATCTGAGTTTCGAAAATGTGTCATCTAGGCCTAAACGATTTTATTCATAGGGAAATCTGCCTTTCACAGCATATTTAGTGCGAATGCTGTGCCACAGCATTCCACTATAGTTCTTCGAATCTTTATATCTTCTTATTATTATTATTTCAACCAATATTTTGCCGTCCGATAACTTCAGCCTACTTTCAGCTACAGAAACCATTCAAATATCAAAAATATTCAGCCTTTTCAGCACATGCCATGGCATGTGCAACACAATGCTCACCATGAAACACGGTTTTCTCAAAACTTCAGTGAAAATGCTCCAGGTTTGGCAACAATGCAGCAACAAATGCCGTTGCCATGGCGATAGATCACTCGCCATCAAGTTAGTTCAAAAGTTTGCAGTTAAAATATTCTGATGCTTTTCAATGTCTTTTTACTTTATTTTCTTCTCTTATCACACATTCATTCATTGCTACGTAAATCTGATATTTAACTCCTTCAGCCTACTTTCAGCTACAGAAACCATTCAACTATTAACTTATTCAGCTATTTCAGGCTATACATTTTGTTGTTTATAATTTTTAAAGCATTTTCTTTTAAATATTAAGCCTCTTCACTATTTGTCCTACTCTTCCGGTTTAACATTTCAATTTCAAGTTTTCAACAAAGTCATTGCAATGCATTTGAGCTGTTCAGCAACACACTTACTTGGTTTTTGTAGCTAAAAGCAGCTACAGAGACCATTCAACTAATAACATATTAAGCTATTTCTGCATTTTCAGCTAAATTCAGCAACAAATATACACAGTGTACATCATTCACACGCATTTTCATCAGGAAATGCATTTTCTAGTTACGTCTGTAGACCAAAAATGAAACATATGACTACATAACACTGTTTAAAAAATCTAAATAAATTCTTAGCAAACATTAGTGATCCCTTTTAGTTTTATACATACCTCACATATTTAGCTACTATTTGTTTTAACATAATACAAATTCAGGCAGAAGGCATTCAGAATTGTACTAAATAGTACTGCTTACAAAGAAATAAAATCTTCTAATTTTACAAGTAACAGGATATACAATTGTTTCAAAGCCTAGAAGGGTCACACAGAACCATATGCACAATATGTTGTAGGCTATACAATCCTGAGCTGAGCAGGTTCATGAATCACAAGCTCTCAAACTCACACTCTGACTTCCTGGAAGAAGTAGAGCATTGTAAAAAAATACATACAAAAACATAAACCATAAAAAAGGGCATTTTAATTACTTATTTAGCATAGTATCATGCCAACATATCCAAATATAGGTAAACCCAATGTTCCCCTTGAGACCAAGAATCATTGATTTAGCCACTGCTTTCATGTACACACAAACAAACACTACAGCTTTATTCAATTCCATGGACATACACTTTTTTTATGTTAAGGCTGCATCCAAAAACTCTATATGAACAATAACAATCCATTAACAGCATGTTGGGGCTTAGTGAGATTTCAGAAGACTCTTGAAATCAGACATTTTTGTTAAATGATTGTATGTGATTGATACAAGAAATAAATTAAATTGTTGAATGTTTTGAGTAACTTTTTCCAGATCATTGCTGTTACCATTCATTCATTGGGCAGACAATTTCATGCAAAACGATGCACAGATTTAGTTTTAGACCACAAGAGGGCTTCATATACTCATTCTTCAAAGGAGACAGTGAATCCTTCAGGTTACAAGGGTAAGGGTTAGTGTATTTATTGGATTTGACCTTACTCCTTTTTTTGGCAAGATGTTCAGACAGGTTGGTTGATTGGAATGAATACATTTCAATTTTTTTTACTAAATGTAAAAACATTTCTTAAAAGTGTAAAAAAAACACAGCATCTTATTGTGCCTCAGTAACAGCGAAATATATGGGATTAGTTTTGTATCATAAAGATAAAGCAACACTTTCTCAGAATAAAGCAAAACTATGAGTTTAAATGGGAACAAACCCCTGAAAGTCCCGCCCACCTGGGATGTTTGTGTCAAAATCTCAAACAAAAAATGAGGGAGCGCAAAAGAGAGAGCTGCAGCGAAAGCAAAAGTCTGATCATTGAGAAAGAAGAAACAAGAACTGCAAACAAAAACCTATGTTAAAACAAAGAAAAAATACTTATAGTTTACATGATTACACAAATGATTTGTTTGCAACTTATAGTTTTATTTTTGAAATTTATTTTATTTTGATTGACTCCGTTTTTTTTTCTTTTAAACTCATAGTTTTGCTTTATTCTGAGAAAGTGTTGCTTTATCTTTATGATACAAAACTAATCCCATAGAAATAGTGGTTGCACTGATCAGACAAGTTACGAGAAATGTTCTTGTACGAGTGTGAAACTGATGATGATTTTTGTAGATGGCATAAGTGCTTTGTGAACTTGTTATCCTTCAATAAAATAAGAAGTTGTGTTTGAGAAAAGGCATCATCAAGTACTCTTTCTTAGTTCTTTCATGTATGATGGATTAGGAAAATAACTATTATTAACCTGCTTTATCAGATCAGAACTTTATTGGATCGAAGAGATGCTATTGAGAATGATTTTAAATGTGTGTGACAGAGAGGTTTCAAAGTGGTAAGTGGTAATGAAGCTGTGAGTCATTTTATGTCAGAATCAACAATCTGAGGGCATATTTGCTTTTTTTTCTCTTATCAATATAAATAACATCTACAATTTGAAAATCTGCAGCCTTTATGCATCATACATACTTAGAAACATGGGGCTTATCTGAAAATGTCTTGTGATTGTCTAGTATTCTACTTTGCCAAAATGAACGTTTTTCTTTCCCTTATGGAAATGTGCTTTTTGCGGATATAGCCTCTTGTGTTAAAGACATAAAACCACAAAAATCCCTATTTCTTTCTGTTTGCTATCAACCACTGCATGCAGGGCCGGTCCTTAGCATTGGCGTTATAGATGTTCGCCTATGGGCGCCAGATCTGGGGGGGCGCTGCGCTGGCAGCTCTGGGAGGGGGAACAACATTTTTGACCGTTGGTGCTCATCCTAACATTCGGCCATTATGTAACACCCTTTTCACCCCGGTTACACTTTTCATTTGCCCTGTACGATGGGCGCTGTAAGTGATGAAAGTGGGGGATGTTGGCTTATCTGGTGCCCGCAGCTCAGGGTTGGCAGGGAAACGGGGTACAGGGGGACTTGGCTGTACCCGTAGGATAGAAAAGGGGGAAGTGACGTCTGACTCAGAGGTCACGCGGCTGTGGAGAAGAACGTGTTGCCCACATTCTGTTACTGAGTTTAGGCTAGTTAGCTAGCAGGTTTATTGTTTTGGGTGCAGTCACTTTTGCCTCCACTTGCTGTTCAAATAGATGTTGAAAGAAAAAGTAAATCTGTTTAGAGTTCTGTTTCATGTGGGTGTTGAGAGATGTATCCATAGATTTAGTCCCTAATTTTTCTTCTCAAAGTGCACCAGATTGATGCATTTTACTTCAACATTTAAAAAAAATCTTCCCGGGGGAGCATGCCCCCTGACCCCCCTAGAGGAGGTGAGGTCCACCACCTGCCCACACCCCGTTAAATTGTCTCACCCACATTGAGGATGCTTCCTACGACCATGTTCTATTCCATGTCAAGTCAGGCAAATTGGGTCCAAATGTTATTGCATCGATGATCTGTTAACATTAAAACCAATAAATATATGCTGTAACTATTTTGCTCTAGGCAACTCAAGGGCTCAGGTAATGTGATTACTATATGAATAATGGTCCAAAATAACATTAAATGCAGGGTTTTTTGTTAAGAAACATACTTTCGTTACCGGCCGGCCGATACATGCCGCGCATTAAGTGGGCCTGTCTGTCAATTAATCCCCGGGCCACTTTTTCCTCCCAGTCCGCCCCTGCCTGGTGCTAGCTGCGCTAACGGATATAAGAAGAAGATGTTTCTACAAAGTGGAGGAGAGCTCTCCTTTCAGACTGAGAGGCTCAGTGAGGTAAAGGACTCTCTGAGTGTTTAGATAGTTAACTTTAGTCTAAGACTAAGTTATCTCAGTGGGTCTCAAACGTTTTGATCACAATTTATGTAAACACATATTTCCAAGGCAATCCTTTATAATTATTGGGATAAAACAGATTTGAAATCATTTCAATGTATACTATAGGACAGTAAACCAAAAATATCGTTTAAAACTGGAGAGATACACAAATATGCATAGATAAATGTATAAGATATGAATGAACAACAAAAATAAAATAAGTTACATTTATTTGTTATTGGCTGTGGGTTATTGGTTATGTTCACGTACTTATTTGATTATTAAAATGTAAACCGATCTTTTTCATATGGGGGTTTTAGAGTTGTACCCCCTAGATCTAGTCTCTAGTCATTGTGTGCTCAAAGTGCACCAGATTGAAGCATTTTACTTTAAAATGTTCAAACAGTTCTTCCCGGGGGGGCATACCTCCGGACCCCCCTAGAGGATGTGATGTCCACCCCCAAATTAAAACATGTTCATACAATACTGAATACATTTGAAGCCTTTTTGATGTATATTACCTATGTCAATAAGTTTCTGTTTTTGTTGTGTATTTGTCTTCTGTAGAGATTTTTCATTTATTCTTTATATATTCTATAGGGGGGGGGGGGTGCCAGCCAAAATCTCGCCTAGGGCATCAAATTGGCTAGAGCCGGCCCTGACTGCATGGTCTCTACATGCTTGAGCGGAAGTGACAGCAACGAGGCCCCTCAGGGTACGGTTGTGGTGACCAGGCTTTGTGCCTGTCACAGTGTGACATTTGCCAGCAGTGAACAAATCAAACGTGATTGTGTAGCATTTAACCCAAGCCAGGGTTCTCAAAACAAGTGTACAGTAATAGCTTATTTAAAAAATGTAAGCTGGAGTAGGCAGGTTGTTTTTGTAAATGTGTGGCTAAATGTAAGGTAATGAATTGTGCATTATTATCTCAGTGTTATATTGATTAGGTGGTTGCCGCTAATAAATCAAAGAACAAGAACAAGTTAAAATGCATGTATTTGAAAGCCTTTGATGGTTTTGAGACCCTTTGCGGACATTGAAGTGTGATAAGACAATAGTGACACCTGCAGAAATCGCACGCAGCTGTACTTTACAGCTTCAGCCTGTCCCCAACACTAAGATTACACCCCCTCTTAGTCTTTTGTACTCTGCTCCATAGAGTGGGCAGAGGCACACACATGGCTGCTCCATTCTTATGTGGTGCATCTCCATTTGTCTAGTCACAGGGCTCTGCCCAGCTGTGTGTACACACTTTTCATTGTGTGATAGTGCAAGTGTTTGCACTGTTCATAAAGAGTATGAAAGATAAACTCTAATCACACTTTTGTGCATTCTTACAGATTGGCTGATGTCCTGCAGACAATCAAGCACTGTATTAATTTTATGTAAAAAGGAACACTCCAAAATCTATTTTAAAATGTAAAATAAATGGGTCCATTCTGTTGTACATCACTCTTTGACTTAGCTGATTGTGAGAGGAAGGACAAATCCCAGATAGATCAGCAGAAGTCACATATTCCATGACTCCACTGGCTTGATGATGTAATATTAAAGGTGGGGTAGGTAAGTTTGAGAAACCGGCTCGAGATACACTTTTTGTTATATTCCATGGAATGCTCTTAACATCCCGATAGCAATGAATATCTTAAGTGCCTCATTAATCTCATGCCCTCATTGGTCATGTGCGCGTTCATGTGTGTTGGAGGAGGGGCTCTGTAAGGAAGTGGCAGATGTTTTCTGGCTGTGTATTTTCAAATTCTAGCGCACTCGAGCTGGTTCTGTCTCCTCTGCACATTCGCCACCTACATAAAGCCTATCTCTTCATTCTGGAAATGGTTTCCCTAAATTTGTCCTGATTTTTCCTCTCCGGTAAACACTTCCTCTGAAGTTTTTCCTTATCGAAATTGAGTGTTTAAGGAGAGATGCTAAAATATTGTTCAAACAGTAAATCCTCTTGAAATAATTAGTGAATCTACGCTATATAAACCAAAGCCAGCTCAATCGTTGGCTTCTACCGAGCAGTATCTTTTAGATTTTGTCAGTTTGTAATCTGACTTGACTAGTAACAATTAATACTGTCAAATCTCAGCCTTCAAAGTCTTTAATTCTGATAATTTGTATATTCTTCCAATCTTTCCTTTGCTTGTTCATGTTTGTTGAAAAATACGCATTAGCGTAGCACATTATCAAATGATTAACCGGCAAACCAACTGGTGACATAGTGTTCCGCTATATGCATGCTATGGATAAAACCCGGCCCCCCGTGACCATGAATAAAAATTAGTGATCGAACCTTTGAATGTAATAGTCTTCACATTTTTGTAAATTGATAGTCAATTCCTCAGCATTGATTGGTTGACTGTGGAAATAAATGCAGCAGACAGATCATGGTCTTTTATTGTTTAAAAGCTCTCTAATCTCTATCTTTTGGTCACGGTTTGGAAGCCAAGGCGGTCTAGTCAATGCCTCTGTTGCAATACATTGTCCTCTGTCTCTTTTTTGTCCTAACTTGCACAAACAGAAAAAGAGAAGACAATAATTGACATCCTTCTTTAAGTGGATGTCATGATAGCCCTTGCCTTTTCTTGATGATAGAACACATAGCAACAGCGTCTACATCTACCCATCTCATCCCACTGGGGTATTGGTTTTGTGAATGAAGTGGTCAAACTCCCAGATGGCAGTATTGAGTATTGATATGGCCGGTAGGACAGGGCAGCATTTATGAGCCATCCTGCCCCTGCATCCTCTGCCGTCCATTAAGCACCTCTCCTCCTAACGCACGGGTAATGGCCTATCTGTACCACATAATCAGACAGACACACACATACACACTGATTGTAAAAATCCATCAAAATAAGACACACATACAAGCACATACACATTGACACAGCTGCGGTTATTATTCACAGGAGGGGGTCTCGGGTGGGGGTATGGGATGAAAAATGGCAAGCGGAAATACTATATCTCCTCTGAGGTGGCTGCTTCAGAAGGCCCTGCATGCGTAACAAATCCAGCGGAGCCATCGATCCAACTTATGGCAGGCTGAGTTCTCTGCTCACGATTTACACGATTTGAGTGCAATTTACTTTCATCTGCACCGATAAGCAATTTGAATCACGGCATCTAGTTTGTTTGTTTTCTGTTTGTTGTCCTCTGCAGTCTTCATCATTCTGATTCTGTGACGACAGCTAAACCTTTTAGCCGCTAAAAAACCCAACCCATAACACCTATCACACGCAGACACATGCACACAATGAGTGTTGTAGCGTTAAAATAGGTAATTGACTAGTGCCTGTTTTTTCCCTATAATTTCAGCATCAACATTTTGAACAACAAAACACGGATTATTCAAATTGTGACAGTTAAGGTTTTTCTGTCAAGGACACACATACCTTCGTCACTTTCATTATTGATGGAATACGTCATTAACCATTTAAAAAAAAAAAAATGGTGTCCATTTTCATTTAAATAAATGTCTGCTAAGTCACTGTCTTATGAGGTAAAAGCTTGGTGAGTTGATGAAAGCCTTTACATTAACAGAATCACCAACTCTAATTTCCAGCAAAGGAAACAGAGAAATTAGCAAAAATGTCTGTGTTGGTAATTGTAACAGTACCAACACAGAGGGAGTCATCCATTTATATTAGCATTAAGTCAGAATGTTCTCGCTGCTTAACTAATGCAGGAATGGTGGGACTCTTTTAAGAACCCCTGAAAGATGACACCTTTTTTAATCTACTAATATATCTGTTGGCAAGTTGCCATTATTGTTGCTGTCAAGTCAAATGCTTCTCTCCCTGCACAGTTTAGGCTGTTTTCGGATCAGGCATTCACATCAAAATTGAGTAAATCCAATTTCATTTACACCTTGGAATGTCATGCAATATGATTCTTGCAGCTTTTTCACTAAAGTGTTCTCATTCGGAATCATGTGCTGCATACATGCTGTAAAATTGTGACATGGAATTACAATGAAAAACATATAATGCTAAAATATTTAATTGGGGCCAGAAGCCATTATTTACTATTGTAAACTAATTGTTGACTCTGCTGCAACATGACTGACGAATGCTTTGAGTTACTCAAGGCTTGCATAAGATGGACAGTACCAAAAAGAGTTGTCCTGTGGGTGGACTCAGATCTGCTTCTGATGCTCCTGTGCCCATAATGGCTGCTTGTGTGAACCAGGCCAGCTAGATGTTTCCAGGAAGCAATAACCAGTGAATTAGATCAGCGTAATGTCAATTATTGATTTTAAACACATTTGACAAAATGGTCTTAATACAAGTTTCTGTTATTTGCATCTCATCATATTCTGACTGCAAACTCCACAGTTTATGTCAACAGGATAAGCTTGCTTGTTAAACTGTTCAATTATTTCTTGCATATTACCCATATTATACGTTCAGTTGACAGATAGCCAAACCAAAGCACCTATCATAATTCTTTCTGCACAAATGTGGCAGCCTAGGTAACCCCTTTATAGGAAGATGTAAAATATGTACTTTAAGCGGAAATGCACATACCCTTTCATAGGGCCACTAATGATCCTCTGTGCAATGACACATTATGCACTTTAACCATTTGAGATGTTAATGCTCCATTGCTGTTAATGGATCCTTAATGCAAAGGTGAGAATGGGTGAGGTAATAATTCTGTATTTTACATCATAAAACATGTTATTATTATTTGACAACACATGTTCTATTTAAAAGGCACAATACATGTATTTGACTTGCAGAACAAGCAGGAAAACACTACAGGTGGGGTTTATCTGTGGCTCCAGCTGCTTGCTTTTTCGTCATGAGCTGCAGTGGCTTGGCCCCCCAGGCTGCTGGAGGACAGGGGCCCATTAGGGAAAGGTAAATCTGATTAGGAGTCTCTTCAGCCACACAGCTGTGTGCCGTTGCTGGAGGGGGAATGGGCAATGTTACAACGTCATTATGCTGCTTCTGTGACCCCGGCACAGAGCAAATGGTTGATAATGCTTTAACCTGATGCTTGGACTACTTATAGCAGGTCAAAGATGAGTCGAGATACAGGTCCATGTCATGTGTGCAAGTTTCATTTTTCAATAGATCCTGACATTAAATCTGAAAATCGAATCTATTCTGTTTTTCCTTGTAGCCAGAAATAAACACATTTGTGACTAGTTAGTTCTCAGTCCACTTATAGTGATTGATGGAAATCCTTTTTGAATAACTCCTAATGTGAATTGTTATCCTGCAGGCAAAATTCAACATGACAACCAGAGTATTATGTGGATGCATCCGGACCACAACCAGTCTTATCAGATATGACATTTAGAAAAGCACAGACTGCTTGAGAAACAAAGAGCTAAAGAGACGTTTAACACATGTAGCCTAAAGCAGATACAATTACTAGATGGGAAGCATGAAGCAAAAAGTTAAAACGGCTGCCTTTCTTTACTAATGTTGAATTGATGGTAAATGTTAAATTCATCATCCCAGTTCATTTTTGATGTCTCAACTATGCTTTTTATGAACAGCCATATTATTGTATCATCCTAACCAGATGCTCATTTTGTAAACAAGTGCAGTACTTGCCATGTATGATTTATTTTTTGCAGGAGGAAAAGAAGATCTGTTTAGTCACAGCCCTCGATTTAGAAATCTTTAATCAACTTTTCCTTGATTGGTCAAAATGGCATAAAGTACAATTACATTTGCACATTGTGTACCTCTAGGTGTGAGGATACTCATCCCAAAGCCCAGACCATTAAAAACCAGTTTGGTTTATGAATGGGAAGACTATTTTGGGATCCAGTGTTGACAGTCTGAACCGTGATGGGGTCACAGCAGCCTGTTGGTAATGTTGGTAATGTGTTGCCTTTGTGTCATAGCCACAGCTGTAGTTCCATACCATCGTGGCATTGGTGTAATGACGGCAGCAGAGACGGACCATTGAGCATCAGTCCCTCAACCACTCGCCCACCCCGGGAACACTTTATGCCGTCGCTGTCAAATTACACATGTAGACAGAGGCATTGGAGGAGCACTCTGTGTGATTAGTCATTCCACTTGGCAGCTGTATTTTGACACATGCAAAAACAATCACAGTCATCAGCGGTCACAGATGCATTGTAACAAAGAGAGAAAGGTAGGGAGAAAGACTTACATGGAATATACATACCTAAAACAATGACGTTATTCTCGGTTTGAGCTCTACAGTATACATTTCAAATCTTCATGGAATAAAAGTGTTGACTTTTCTTCTTGAACAAATAATCACACTTTATTTTCAGCTTTACATTCAAATAAGAAATGCAACATGTTTTTTAATGTGACAAACACTGAGCAGCAACAGAGTTTCTATGTTCCAATCTGATTAAGTGTTAATCCTAAAAGATATTTTGTAAGACTTTGCATATATACCAGTTATCAAATGTCTGACTTGCAAAGCAAGGAAGAACTCTCCCAGTCTTGCTCTAGATGTGTGTTTGTGTTAACTATAATCAAAATCTAGATATACAATTACATGATCTTAATCACAAGAGACAATCAATCACACTTAATCAGACAAAGTATGGATGGAATCATCAATTTGCCTTTTCTTTAGGAATTGCATTTTACATCGTGTAACAGACTCACACATCTGTGAAGCAATTTTTATTGTATTCCTATATTTAATATCATGTACTTTCAAATATGCTCATCCTTTAACACCTATATCTATATTTACTTTCCTTCCCATATTAAAAAACAATTAATGATTGAATACCTCAGGTAATCCTTGTAGAACACAAAGCTCTTCCTGGTTGTGTCTCAGAGCTGACAGACCACAGCTGCAGGGTAAAACATACTGAGTTAGGGTCCTCAGCCGGGTAATGATCTAGGTCTAGGAGATAGGGCCGTATTCAGGGAAACATCAGATGGTGAGGGTAGAGGCGCTGCGATGACGATCCCACACAGACTAGAACTACTGAAACATAGATATACTGCAAGCTTCTTTTCTTACTCTGCTCATCAAGATTTTCCTTTATAGCATTCACTAACCTCATACTGGACACACACCAAGCACTGCAAGCTGATATGCTCATTTTTTACTCTGTTTACCCAACATTATTGCAATTAATAGGACATTTATTTTCTGTTTCCTCTTCTCTTCATCAACTGGATGAGTCTAATGACCCCCACAAAGGTGACCAGCATTGTTCAGCAGCGGGAGAGAGAAAAGAATGTGGAGGATGATGAATAATAGCCCAGCTGGTCACATTAGCAGCAATTAGCCCTTCTGAAGTCCCGCAATTATGTAGGGAAAAGCTGACACTCACAATGCCGCAATGGAACCGCTGAATCAATACATAATTGTTATAATTATCATCCTGGTGTCATTTGTGGAAACGTCCGACACTTGCAGAAAAGAAGATGGAATTGGATAAACACAGAGGGATGGGTGCTGAGAGATGTCACCTCTTCAAGTGTAACATTTCCAACAAAAGGGGGCCTCGATACCTCGTGTAGAGGCTAAGCCAACGCTTTAAGCCTCTGAGGATCCGCTATGTTGGCGTAATTGACGCACACAAAGTTTGCCAGGTGAATACAAGTCTGATGCAAAGTTTCCAGTTAAATACAGTCCATTTATTTCCTTTTCAAATCAAATCAAGTTTTATTTATAAAGCACATTTTTAAAACGATTTTTGGTCGAGCCAAAGTGCTGTACATACAATAAAAGTGCTTTACAATAAAAACACTTTACAACAAATACAACAGCACAAATATAAAATAACACACCAGGCAATGTCAGGAGTCGTGCTCCGCTCTGATTAGAAGGCCAGAGAGAAGAAGTGAGTTTTTAGAGTTGATGAAAAACATGGTCTGGGCCGACCTCACATGGAGGGGCAGCGTGTTCCAGAGCCTGGGGCCAGGCACTGGTCTCCATTTAACTTACTTCATTTTCTCATTCACCATACACAATATTACGGTTCACACAATACCTTTTGTTATGTCCTCGTCAGGACATTGTTGTTCCTTCATTGGTTTTGTCTCCCCCTGCTGGCAGTAGTTGAAATGTGTAAACATATGTACCATGTGACCTAGTGAAGAAGCTACCAACACAGGCCCAATTCCAAACCACCCCCTATACCCTACCACACACTACCTCTCCGTTTGCACGGTGGATGTTGGAGTGGCAGTGCGCAAAGTTTACTTTGAAATGGAATGAAACCCATCGACGACGATGATAAACCTGTGAGTTGGATGTAGAAAAGTCAGAATCAATATAGATGTTTTTTATTTAAAAAAAATTCAGATTGAACATAGTAAAAAACTGTAAATTACAGTGTCCATCCAAAAATCTTTTTTTTACTAGTGAAAACTACCCTTGGTTGATGGTAAGGTAGACTAAAAGCTTTAGGAATCCAAAGTACAACATATAATAAGTACCCTGTATCAAGATTGATGCAAAACAAGTGACATTTGACCTTTTTAGAGAGATTTAGCAAAATAAATTGATTGAGGTGATTTGGGTGGAAACCGCAGTTTTTACCGTTTCTGTGACGATTTTGGTGATTGACATCTCTTTTTGACCGTTACCCCCTGATCCCACCAGGAGCGTCTGCGCCACACCACGCCACGCTACGTTGCGTCTGCTGGGTTTTTAGCGTTCGCAGCCACTCTAGTCAATGGGTGCTATTCCACCAGACCCGCTGCGCCACGCTACGCCGCGACTCGAAGCGTCCCAGAAGCTCCACGCCGCAAGGAATTTCTAAAATATAGGATGAATCCTATTTTTGACGCGGCGCAGCCGTAAGGTAATGTCGGGCAGGCAGGAAGTGGAACGTTCAGACCATATATAGCATATATACACACACACACTTTTGCAGCCCCTATCCCTCCAGTCTTTCAAGTAGGAGGAGAAATGCCAGCGTTCTCCTCCGGTTTACAGGCACTGTGTAAATTATATATATAGAATAATTATGATGATGAATGCATTGTTTTACCACTAAAATACAGCAACATATCTTTGATTCATGTCGTTTCTAACTGGGATATTACAATTATTCTTAACTTTGTCTGTAGTCTACAACACAACAAAAAAGGAAATAACAACAATAAACACGATTTAAACAGACACAAACATAAACCATGTAACTACGTAGCCTACTTGTAGAAGTACAAATGTCCAGGAAATATTCCAAAATCAACAACAACTGCGAGGCTGCACATATGACGCTCCGCTTCCACAACGTTTTGAAACGCGCCTGGTGGGTTACGACTCAGGAGGAGGTCGCAGCAGGGCTCAGCCACAACGTAACGTAACGCAGACGCTCCCAGTGGGATCAGGGGGTTAGAGCCAATAGAATCGAAGGGGGATTTCCACATAGACTGTCAACTCAACATTATAATAACCAACCAAAAACGATCGCCGGTTCATCTTGTTTTTGGCGTGAGAATAGTTTGGGCAGCGTGAGAGCGTGAGATTGAGAGTGAAAGCGTGTGTCACACGCCAGATGAGTGAGAGTTGGCAACCCTGAGCTATGTGCAACTCAAGGCATATGCTCGAACGGGAGCTGCCTCAACGCTGCAATCATGTTGCGCACACTATCTGTGCTGAGTGTTCTGACTTTTCGTACAATGTCCCACTGTCTGGCTACCTGCATAAAGTCAAGAGCTCGGCGCAGTTGTCGGCGAAATGTCGCTCCTCTGTTTTCATTGAAACAGCTCCTTATATCCGTTAGCGCAGCTAGCTAGCACCAGATGCTAACAATACATGTAAGGTGTGCGCGTTCTCTCTCTCGCGCTCGCTCGCGCCACACATACACACACCCTCCCGGTCCTCCCGATGGCCAGTCCGGGCCTGCCGGTGAGCGTAGAAGTGTGGTCTGCCGCAAGCGGGCTGCAGGAGCGGGGCTGTCAGCATCAGCTTGTAGATGGTATTTTAAACTCGATGCACTCTGTAACTACAGGGCGGCCGAGGACAAAAAATACACATGCGTTAATCGCATTAAAATGATGGTGTGTACGGACAATAGCCATCAAGCGTGTCTGCAGCTCTTACACAGAACTCCAGAAGACTCTGACAATGCTCAAAGATGACAAAAGTGTGAGGGGAGATGCAAGAGCAAAGATCGGAGGCCTTTATAAACAGTCTTTAAAAGGGAGAACATTATTTGGCCTACTGTGCTGTGAGGCACTGTTTGAGCCATGTGAAGCAGTGGCTAAGAATTTGCAGAGCAACAACGCTAGCGCACGGGGTGCACTGGAATGCACAAATCTGCTGAGGGAGCGCATAGTAGCCTTTCGTGATGACACCGTATAGTATCCAAAGTGTCTGCAGCTGAACTGAAAATGCCAGCTGCTCGTCAACACAGGGCAAGCAAAACCCCGGCCCGTTACCGTCACACAACAGAGCCAGAAGCGCATACAATGAGTACATGGCGACAAGAGTTTTTCGAGGCTGTGGATTTGATCACCGCTAAGCTGAAAACAAGATTTGATCACCATGGCATGAAGATAGCAGCTCTCAGAGAGAACGTGCTCATCGAGGCAGCTAACAGTACGGGCCAACAACAAACCCTGGAGCTAGAGTCTCTTCATCTTCCACAGCTAAACTCTGATGTTGACCGTTACCGACTGGACCTCCAGCTTAAGAGGCTTGGAGATGCCATTGGTGATTCTCCCTGTGACACGGTACAAGACATAGCCACAAATGTGGCTAAGCTCCATCCACAAACAAGAGGGACTTTCCAAGACATTGAAAAACGGATACAACTTTGCCTCTGTCTGCCAATCTCGGTTGCTTCATCAGAACGGGGTGGAAGGAACCGGCTGCAGGAGAGACACGGTGGCAGGTGGTGGTGCCGAGGACCCTGCGGGAGACGGTACTTCGGTCAGTGCATGGAACTCCAGGATCTGGTCACTTTGGGGTCTCTAAGACTCTCCGCCGCCTGCGACAGAGATTCTACTGGGGCCAACACAGACGAGATGTGGAAGATTACTGTCTACGCTGCGACAGCTGCACTGCCCGTAAGGGCCTTACAGACAGATCTCATGCCCAGCTCCAGCAGTTTCCGGTAGGGTGCACAATGGAGAGGGTTGGGATCGACGTTCTTTGGCCGTTTCCCCGCACAGAAAAAGGTAACGCTACATCCTCACAGCCATGGACTACTTCACTAAGTGGCCTGAGGCATACAGCCTACCAGACCAAGAGGCAGAGACTATTGTGGACGCTTTGGTGGAGGGAATGTTTAGCAGATTCGGGGCGCCTGAAGTCATCCACACAGACCAGGGCCGGAACTTTGAGTCCAGAGTGTTTAAGGCTATGTGCGAAAAACTGGGATCCCATAAGACCCGCACCACACCCCTTCACCCACAGAGCGACGGCATCGCAGAAAGGTTCAACCGCACACTGGCTCAACAGCTTGCCATAGTGACGGCGAAACACCAAAGAGACTGGGGGGGGACGAGGGGGACATGGACGCCATGTCCCCCTCGTGCTGATGGCGTACCGGTCTGCGACCCAAGACTCCCCTGCCCTCCTCATGTTAGGAAGGGAGATGCACACACCGGGCGAGATGATGATGGGCTTGCCCCCCGACGCTCCTGTGGACCCCCCAGGGTTAGAATATGCCAGGAAACTCCAGGACTGGTTGCAGTCTGCTCACGACTTTGCCAGGCTCCAGCTACAGAGTGCAGGGGCGAGGCAGAAGAGGAACTACGACGTGCATGCTAGAGGACGGCATTTCAGTGCAATCGAATTGGTCTGGGTGTATAACCCACAGAGGAAGAAGGGCAGATGCCCAAAGTTGGACAGCAACTGGGAAGGGCCCTGCTGGCTTCTGGAGAGACTGAGTGAGGTCGTCTACAGGGTCCAGCTGCAGCGGAGAGGGAGAATAGTTGCTCTTCACCGGGACAGGTTGGTCCCATATCGGGGTACAGCGACACCACCAGGATCAGTTGGTGAGACGCAGGGGGCTGGGGACACTGTTCTTTCTTCTTCCCAACCCCCCTCTCATGACCCGGGGACCTTGCCTGGTTCCCCACAATCTGGACCTTTTTTCCCTTGCCCTACTCTCGGTCCCACTGTGGGCCTGTCTCCCCCTGCCGAAGACCAGGCACGGCCGCAGAGAAACCGCAGACCTCCTAACCACCTGAGAGACTTTGTTTATTCCCTCGGGGACGAGGGACTTTGTGGAGGGGGGAACGTGTAACGGACTGGTGTGTCAGTGTGTCAGAGTGTCCTTGCGTCTCTCCATGCTTCCCTGGTGGGAGGGACTAAACGCAGGGAAACGACGCAAGGATTTAATTTAACCGAAGTGAGATGCAGCCTATGTGTACATTTTTTACGTTTTTACTACGGCGGAATATTACTGCCAAAAGTCGCGTGAGAAGAAAACGTTTTGTATTTGTAAAAAAAAGTTTTGTACTTGTAAAAGAAAGGTTTGCACTTGTAAAAAAAAGTTTTGTACTTGTAAAAGAAAGTTTTGTACTTGTAAAACATGCTGTATTTGTCTCTGAAACATGATTTATTAGAATCAGTTTGTTTGCTAGATATGTTTTGTATTTGCAAAACATATGCATTAGTTTGTAGATGGTGTTTTGTATTTGTAAACCACATTGTGTTTGTTAGTGAATCATAAGGCATTTGTAAAACTTGTTTAGTTTGTTTGTGGAGTTCTGGCAGGAAATTAGCTCCATACATGTGTGTTCTCTGTGTGTGGTCAAAAACTGTATGGCCGCAGACGGGACCTTTAACCACAAACATTGGTTCCTACCTTTAGTGTTAAATGGTTCCTACACCTCGTATGAGCAATGATCGCCTGGCTGGTGAAAATGAGTCAGCCTCACTACGTATGGCGAGAAAGGACTTTGCAACGCTGATGGCCCTGTGCATGTCACGATCTGCTAAACTTCTGATCATTTTTCAGGGTAATTCATCAATTTAACAACTTTCAAAACTCTCAGATCAAGTGGAGTGCCCTGCCTGTATATCCATGACATTTGTGTGCCCACTACAAAATGTAAATATATCTCCTGGCAAGCCCGCCTTAACCTGCCATCAGGCCCTGGGGCTGATTTTGTAGGCCCCCTATTTAAACAACAAATCAAAGTCATTTATAGCCTCGGCAGGCTCTGTGATCGCAATTCTCCACTCTGCTCTACGCGCGCCTAGTCCTCTCCTCCAGATGAGTGACGTATCGGGCCTCCCTCATGTATTTGTCCGGTTGCCGTTGGCTCCCCTCCACATAGCAAGTCCTCCTCGTCATCTCCATCTCCTCCATAATGTCCCTCCTGTCTGTTTTTCCTCTCCCGCTACTCCCTCGCTATCAGAACCAGACGGCCTACTTGGCTCCGAGGCCCCGCGGCCGGCACCGCTGCCGCTCGGTACAGAACTCATCTGTCCTTCCTCCTCATCCTGGCCTACAGGTTTAAAATAACCTGCAGTAAGCTTCGGCATTTTTTGTAATAGCTGCTTGTCTCGAAACTCCTTTTCCCTCAACAATTTCCTTTTCCGAGCGCTACTCTCAAATTTTTTCTTCTCTGACATTTTCTCCTAAACAACCTTCATCTGTCACTCAATCACTCGCAATTTGAAAAAGTCACATGTGAGAACATATTCTCATTCTGATTGGCTGTTAAGTGGTGCCCATGCACTGACTGTTACGGAGTCATCATTTTTGAGAAAAATCTCTGGAATCCATCGATCTGATTGATTAGCGGAGCAAATGATCAAATAGGGAATATATTTTCGTTTGGATTACTGGTCTGGGGGATGCTCACGAGTGTGTGTGTACATGTGTGTGTGTGTGTGTGTGTGTGTGTGTGTGTGTGTGTGTGTGTGTTTGTGTATTTGTGCGTTTGTGCATATTGTGTTTGTTTCCCGGGGAAAACACTCACGAGAAACACCGGCTGTTGTTATGCGTGTTGTGACGTCAAGTTACTCCGTTCTCTTCTTGTAATTATGCCGTTACAAGCTTCAAAGTTGTATTTATCATCTAAGCCAAGACATTGTTTATTTGAAATCATATGAAAACAAACTGTAACGGACCCTGCCGTGTTATCTATGATTACTATACGCCTTACATTCATAATTTCAGCCGGAGGGAGGGGGGGGGCGGCGCTGTGGAACAGCAGAGTGGCGATGGAGAGCACTCTTCTTCCCTTTACAAGCTTCAAACATGTATTTATCGTGTGATTTTGGAAATGAAAGTTGCATATTCTGAAAGCCAAGACTTTGTTTATTTAAAATTAAAAAAAACACCCGAAATAACAAAAAATAAAAAAGCCCAGGTAAGCCCGTGCATTAAGGCGGCCCTGTCTCCTGGTAGAGATTACGTTTTAATTACATTATTAGGTCAATAGTATAACTACTTACACGTTAATGGAAGTGAGGCCAAGGCAAATTAGGTAACTTTATAATATTCCCTCATCAGTCCCAAATTTTGTTGGGGCTGCTAAGTGAACAGTACTATTGGACCCAATAAAGGTCATTACTTCTGAGCAAGTTTCCGTATTCTTATGCTCCAGTTCAGCTTTCCAGTTATTGGATTAATTAACACATTCCTCATCATTAGAAGGCTCAAGTACATCTCTGTTTCAGAACTGCTATCATCAAACCCTAATCTTCCTGTGACAGAAAGAGACAGAAACACCTCGGATGTTTGGCAACCCTTTAAGATTTAGGATAAACATGTGATAAATATAATGCATCATTTGTATTATATTTGACTTTTTGTAAAAAAACACATATTTTGGGGAATATCAGAGAGTTGAGTTTGATTTAAAGAAAATAAACCAAGCGTGCTACAAACCTAATGTATTCAATTAAGGGTTCCTTTTTTTGTTCCGCGAAACACAGACTGCCAGATTTGGTATAGTTGGGTTTCTTCTTAACCTTTATTTAACCAGGAAGTTCTCATTGAGATTTTCCAAGAGAGTTGGGAACAAGGTAGGCAGGTTTAATTGTAATAACTCCTTATGAAAGGTCCAGAGTAAATCTTCTGTCCTGTATGACCTTTTTAAAACATAACGCTTGTCATTTGAAAAACTTTCCTCATCCAACATTGCCTTGCACGTTTTTTTAAATATTGATACTCCGCTCACACTACACTTCTCCTATGTTCTTATAATAAAAGCTTATAAATACAACATGCTACGTCTGAGGCCAGTCTTTCCTTTTCAGAGATACCAAAAAAAAAGTCTACATTGAGGAAGCTTTTTCTCTGGGTGATTTCCACTAACCAGTTGATAAACAGGGCTGAGAGAGCAGACAATTGGATGGTGCAGTTTATCTTGATCTTAATTCAGCCTGTAGCTCTGCTGTCCTTCCTCACAAACACACAATCTGGTTGCAGTTAAATAAACCTGTTCTGCTTCACAATCATAAAGTCTCTTCTAGTTGGAAATACTGTTTTCTGACTCACATAAAGATCTTCAATTCTGTGACAAATGTATGTTGTTTTTTGACACAGATATACTGTTAAATGCTAAAATATTTGAATGTGTCTTCCTTGTGTTGTTGTTACTTAACATCAGTTGCTTATAGAGTGATGAGTGAGGCAACAAATGCCCCAAAAACAATGCATGATTGAGCACTGTACAATGAGTGAGGAAGCAAAACACATACATGTCGTAAAACCCCACGTGGGCCAGGCACCTGCTAAAAACACAAAACCCTGGACAGATAGACTGCTGCGGAATTCTGCATGAGGTCGATCCAGTAACCCCAGGTCAGTTTGTTGGTATTCCCTCTGTCTTAGTGCAGCGCACATTTCATCCTATACATCAAAGCAAACGTTTTCTCAAAAATTACAATAATTATTGCTCTTCTTAAAGGTTACCTTTCAAAAAACTTGAAATACCACAATTTCCGTGACAGCGCCTCACAAATGTATTAACAACTAGAGCAGCAAGTAATGAAATGTTTTTATCCTCTACATCAATCATTTGTATAATTTCTAATTGCATTACAAATATTATATGCTGCTTGAAAGGCATAGATACAAACCATAGCATTGATAATTATTGCTATCTCTGAATAAATGTCAAGCGTTTGCCCGTTGTTCTTCTATATGTCATACCAATTTTCTAAAAAGGTCAAGATAAAAAAGCACATAAAAAAAAGCATAATTTCTAAAGATATACCGGATCACTCTGTTTCCATGCAGAACATAGGCTTAAAGAAGGTGGAAAGGTGGTTTCTACTGTCTGTTTGCTTTATCTTAATTTCTTCATACTCACTCTGTCATCCTCCAATAAAGGACAGAACTTCCGTTGTCTGGCCCCGGGGCCACAGCAGTGCTCTTTAGCATTTTCAGACCTTATGTTCAGGTTGGGGGGAAGAGTCACACTGGGGCCCATTTGCCTTTTCTGCACCAAGGTTTGCAGCTGTGGCAGCATGTGGCCAGAGATCCACAGATAATGATTTTACTGCTCGCCTGTGGGCACCGTACATCACTTCACAATCATGTTAACCATCAAAGTCCCCAGCCAAGAGCGCAACAAATGCACTTGATGTCGTTGTTGCTGAGGTAAAAAAAACCTGACAGAGTGGCCCAAACAGCAAAACAAGGTGTTGTTCTCTCTCTCTCCATGTCCGTTTGTGTGTGTGTGTTTCACGATCTAATCTAATTTGTGAAGAGCTGTGGAGATTGGATTGAACTGATAAAGTGACTTAATTTTCGAAAGTTGACTTTTCTCTTTATGTAAAGCCCAGAGGTCAAAGCTTTAATTATTGTCTAAAAATGACTAATATGGCAAATGGGTGGTTGTTACCATACAAATTCACCTGTCTGGTGTAAATGTTAATCAAATAAGTATGAATTAAGAAAAGTATAGATATATTGTTTTATTTAGACACTAAACATGCATCAATAACTTGTGAATGTTAACATAAATAAACCATAACTGATAACTTCACATGTATTTAAAGTTGTTAATTGCAAATGTAAATTCATCAATCTTTGGAATTGTTTGAAGACCACTAAAAAACGACCAATTATGAGAAAAATGCTCGAGTATAGGCTATACGGCTCTGGGTTGGGATGAGTCTGATAGATACTGCGCTTTGATTTATTACAGCAGCATTAGCATGTTTGACGTCAGAAACCGCAAACAAATGACCCTATAAAAACAGAGAACCTGTCTGAAAAAAAGGGGAAAGCTTTGAGCGCAAGACAACGCCGGGTAGATCTAGAGAGCGAATCAACTGCACTGCCACTTTACCAGTACTTCGACACGCCAAAGACCACAGAAGACTTTTGCGTCTGAAGATGACCCTGTCAAGCAGCTCCACGTCCTCTACAAAGACCATCCGCAGAGCAGCATCCGAGCTGGAGAGGTCTGACTCCATCACGGTAAGAAATATAGAATTAAGTTTAAGTTTTCTGTTATTTTAGCTTTCAACAATTTGGCACTGTGTTACCAGTGATGTGTCTGAATAATATCCAGAATTCCACCTAAAACAGTTATTGCGCGCAGAGTGCAAGGTGACAATTACGCACGATGCCCGCAGTATTTCTGTAGAAAAAAGCATTTAGCAATACACACCGGACATCAGCTAACATAGTCCCTTATGTCAGCTACTCAGTTTAGCCATGTCCTATAGGTTTAACTTGATTGACATCTACAGTACGCAAGACTTTGGTTTCTCTTTTGGGACAGTCTCAAAGGTTCCTCGGTAGACGGCAAAGCTTGATCGAGGACGCGCGCAAGGAGAGGGAAGCCGCCGCTGCAGCCGCAGAAGCTGCAGAGGCCAGCGAGCAGATAGTGTTTGAGGAGGACAATGGGAAAGCGCTGCTCAACCTCTTCTTCACTTTAAGAAACTCCAAGACTCCTGCACTGTCGAGGACACTCAAAGTTTTCGAGGTATAACTCTTGTGAGGTTGCAAATATGTTTTTTGTGTATTCGTAAGCAGAATTCTGACGAAAGGGTGTGGTGTACCACTTAGGTCACGGTTTATAACGAGTTTATACGATGCAATTGATTAAGGACTATTGAAGCATTTACTAATGCTTTAAAGGTACACTTTTAAAAATGCATAATTTATTAGACAATTTCTTTGTGTTTTATTTTCAAAAATCCAACTGGTCCCTTGAACTGTAATTAATGCAGTTTAAATCTAGCCAATATTCATATACATTTGTATGTGCATGGGTTTCTCACCCTCTAAAAAACTGTTAAGTTATTCATGTTAAGTTAGTGAGAGGTGAGTAGTCGGAGGGATAACATCTCTTTTCCACACAGTGAGATCTTGATAATTAGAGGTTATGACTTCTAAATTATCAATTATATTTAACATAGATGGCAATGTGGTCTATATTGCTTGGAGAGAATACAAACAAATAAGTAATATAGCCTCTTGGTGAGGACAATACCTAAGCAGGCATAACTGAATAAAAAAAAATCCAACTCCTCTTACATTTTATTTTACACTGTCTTAAAACTAGTTTTTGCATATTTTGTTTAGCTTGATTTTATATAAAAATTCTGCATTCTTTTTTCCTCGTCATTCATCCACCAAGTCTTCTCTGTTCTCACTAGTATTTTTAAGAGACTGTTCCACAATATCTTGGCATGCTTTCTCAAATACTGTGCTGCATTAATGCATCCTACCTTTGTCATACTGTAAATGTAATCTATTGATGCAGTAGTTACATTTAGGTGTCTTGACTTTATTTCAGACATTTGAAGCTAAGATTCAACATTTGGAGACGCGCCCGTGCCGGAAGCTGAAGGACAGCGAGGAAGGCCTGGAGTACTTTGTCCGCTGTGAGGTGCACCTCTCAGACGTCAGTACTCTCATCAGCTCCATCAAGAGGAATGCAGAAGACGTTAAAACCACCAAAGAAGTCAAATGTAACATAATGTACTTATTTTATTATAAACCATTTGAAACGTATTTGATCAAACTAAATTTGTATTTAACTTTCTCTTCTAGTTCATTGGTTCCCAAAGAAAATAGCAGATTTGGATAAATGTCATCATCTGGTCACAAAATTCGATCCAGACTTGGATCAAGACCATCCTGTAAGAAATGACTATTCCAATATCGTGCATTCTGAGAATTCTCAATATTCTGCTGATTATGTTGTTGGAGCAATATGTCATAAAACAGAAAATGTGATCAGTGTTTGATAGGCCTATATTTGATTTGACAGGGCTACACAGACCCTGCTTACAGGCAGAGGAGGAAGATGATCGGAGACATCGCCTTCAGATACAGACAGTGAGATACAGTCTTTTGCCTGAATGCTGCACAGACATTATTTTTAAAAACTTGATTATCCCTGATGCATGTGTATTTGTGTTTGTCCTCAGTGGGCAGACAATTCCCAGAGTGGAATACACAGAGATGGAGATTGCCACATGGTAAGGGCATGCTCATTTAAAATACAGTTGATATGAAAACTTACACCAAAAAGCATGATACGCTGAAAACAACTCCTTGCCTGTTTTTCTTATGATCAGTTTGACTTTCTTGCCGTTTGATTATGAGAGCTTTGATGTGTCAATTCACAACCCACTGAGTAACTTTTTTAATTGTCTTTAAGACAGATAACATTTGTTTTGTATTTTTGATGAATTCGTTTCAGATCAAAGGCTTCAATAATTTCAAAGCATTCTAGGTGTGCCAGCTTCAGCACATCATTTTATCAGGGAGATGGAAACGTGATTTTATGGGATAGTTTACAATTAAGTGAATGTATACTTGTATGATTGATTTAATGTGCACAGTTTTGCCAAAAGAAGATGTCTGAGTCTACGACGTGCCAGTTATTTGAAAAGAATGGTTTTGCATTGTACTTAAAAAGCTATTAAGATAAATGATTAAGGAATACTTTAAAATAGAAATATAAGATAGAAAATGTTGAGAAATTGCAATGCAGAGAATGGTATAACTAAACAGTCCCAACAGTTTTTTAAATTATATTTACAGCTCATGTTATCCTTATTGATGGTTACACCTCAATGCTTGAAAGTCTTTTGTTAAAGAAGAAAACCTGAATGTCATTTAATCCCGAATTAGGAGGGAAGTCTACTCAACTCTGAGGGAATTGTATATCACACATGCCTGCAGTGAATACCTCGATGCCCTCCATCTGCTGGAAAGGCATTGTGGGTACGGTCCAGACAACATTCCCCAGTTGGAAGATGTGTCATGCTTCCTCAAAGGTAAAGACGGGTTAAGAAACCAAACCGAAGTGTTCAGTCTATATAATACACTTTCCATTTACCTATATTCTTTCTCTTTGTCTCTTTATCTATTGTTTCCCTACACACACTCAAACAGAGCGAACAGGGTTCCTGCTCCGTCCAGTGGCAGGTCTGCTCTCCGCCAGAGATTTCTTGGCCAGTTTGGCATTCAGGGTGTTCCAGTGCACCCAATACATCCGACACGCCTCGTCCCCTATGCACTCCCCAGAGCCGTGAGTATGAGTGTGACTTCTCTTGCTTTGCTCATCGCATTAAACCTCATCCAACATATGGCCATTGCCATTAAAATAATAATAAAGCAAACATATACAATGAACTTAAAGTTATCTCTCAAATTCCTGTTTAGTCTGCAAGAACAGCATACATCTGTCTTCACTTCTCTTGTTAACACAATTCGTACCTTAAAGTCTGTATATAGTTAAACATATCTGTATAGGGTTTTTCCATTTAGATATAATATGGTGCCAGTTGAATCTCTCTTTCTTTCCCTTTAGTGACTGTGTACATGAACTGCTGGGCCACGTCCCAATGCTGGCTGATCGTACTTTTGCCCAGTTCTCACAGGTAAGAGGGTGGAGGTCCTGAGCAGTCTTATAATGCATGCTGTGTTATTTATTTTACTAACCTTTTTGTTATGTGCTTCAGAACCTTGGTCTGGCATCACTTGGGGCTTCGGATGAAGATATTGAGAAACTGTCCTCAGTAAGACTTCAGTCATCCAACACATGTTTACGTTCATTGTTAAGTGGTGACCTCCAGTGGCTGTAGCAATTATGACAGGAGAAAAGAAAGAAGTCAGGTGATGTAAGAGACCACTAGGGAGGGGCTGAGCTGCATGTAAGGGTCAAACAAACAAAGGTCAACATTAACTCGTTTTAACTTCCACAACTTAATTTACTGCATGTTACGTACTTAACATATACATCACATACGTGATGTTCTTAACTTACATGCCTTACTAAAGTTATGCAACACCCGTACTAAACCAAAACAACAAACTTTGATGTTTTCCTCAACCTAACCACATGGTTTTGTTTTGATTTACAACGTTATCAACGTGTAGAAATCGCTTCAAACACTTCTAAAAACTTCAAAAAACGTCACCCCCCCTTTTTTGACTCACAACCAGCTCTGGTCCCTTTTGTACAGTCCCTTACCTAAGATGTGTGAAAAAATGATTTAATAGTCCATCCCAGTATCCTTCCTTCTCTCAGTAAATCTATTTTATTTCCCATCAGCTATACTGGTTCACTGTTGAGTACGGCCTCTGCAAACAGAATGGTGAGGTGAGGGCTTACGGAGCTGGACTGCTCTCCTCTTACGGAGAACTTGTGGTACGTTCAAGCATGTTCTCTCTGTTATCTGCTTTAAAATATGATCGTTTTCTTTGCCACCTGAGCTGTCAGGTAACTCTCAATCTTTCTCTTTTATGTAAATCCAGCACTCGCTGTCTGATGAACCAGAGACAAGGCAGTTTGAACCAGAGGCTGCAGCGAGGCAGCCCTACCAAGACCAGACGTACCAGCCCGTCTACTTCATTTCTGAAAGTTTTACAGATGCCAAGGAAAAATTCAGGTACTGAATCATACATGCTTTCTTGTTCAAACCCAAGCACAAATACACAAGAACATAGAGAGACACAGAGAAGTAGAGAAGAAAAAAAAAGAGGGGGTTATGCAAGGACAAGGTCATAGAACAGCCAGCCGGCCCCTGAGGCCACTCACTTCAGCCATAGCTGCCAGAAGACAGCTGTTACTAATGTAGTGTTTCTTACCAAGGCAAAACACTGTAGTTTTCTCTGGCAAACAGATCTAAAGTTAGCCTGCAAAACAAGTAGCTTTAGTGAATGTTTTCACAACATTTGGTTTCTATTAGAATCTAAAATGTGGCCTCCTTCACACACTCAGAGAAAATGATCTGCCCGGGAATGTTTGTCGAAGTATAGGCCCATAGTGAATATATTTCCTGTGTGTACTGACACAAGCAGGATAATCCAGTCTTTATTAAGTGCAAAATGCATAGGATAAACTACAACTGGGGGAACTTTTCTCTAGTCAATTAAGTTTTCACTGGCCACAAGAAATATTTTGGTTTAAATTCTCTGCATTTATGAAGAGCTCATATACTCATCTTTGACTTCTTTGAGGGTTCTAACTGTTTTGTATATTTGACTAAGGGGTTACGTGGCGGGAATCAAGCGTCCCTTTTCTGTGAGGTTTGATCCATTCACCAGCAGTGTGGAGGTGCTTGACAACCCACTGAAGATCCAAGCAGGCCTGGACGGAGTAAAGGACGAGCTCAAGATGCTAACAGACGCCCTCAGTGTTTTGTCATGATGATGACCCGGTTCTGCGACTGCCCTGCTGTTGTCTGCTTCCGCTCTGCTGCGCTCAGAGATGCCCGTCTTGTGATCAAGACCAATGTGTTCATCTTTCTGTGCTGTACTTCCAGTATGATGCTGTTTCTGAAGAGTTGTTGCTTGCTGGTAGGCCGACAATGTTGCAACCATTAAAACCTCAAGTCACAGCGCAGGCTTTCCAAAGATGTTTAACACCTCGCTGGGTGAAATGATTGGGTTTTACTGACTGGGCCATTCATGCTTATAAATCAAAAATGTGTTGTTTGAGAAATGTGTCAAAACGGAACCAAAATAAAGGGAATTGTGATAATGAATGTATAAAAAGAAAACTAAATGAGTATAGTACAATTATTTTAAAATCAAAGAAACAAATGAAAATATTAAAGTGTCTTACAAATAAAACGTATTTAAGAAATATATATTAAATCACAGTTATTTTATTTAGAAATTAATATCTCTTATGTGTTAAATTCTTTATTTTGCAGATATGTGAATTCAGTATTTGAGTATTGCCTCTAAATGTATTGATTTATCTGGTGTTTCTGTCGTACAGTGTATCGCATAATAAAATAAATATTACAACATACTTTCCATGTAATTAACTGTTGACTACTGCTTCAAAAACATATCTATCAAACATTAAAGATGGCAAATAAAAAAAAGGCTGTCATCTCTTATTTATTTTTGTTGTGTCCATATATTGCAAAACCCAAATCCTACAGACCAAAATGTTATAATACTTGGCTAGGACATCTGTCTGCCACAAGAGGGGGCAGTCCCGCAGGGTGTTTATGCTTAGTCTTAAATTCACGGCAAATTCTATTTAAGCCTTTCAATTAATACATTTCCTTTATGCTATCTGCCTGCCTTAAACGTAAATGAACAATTTTGCAATATTATTAAATGTTAAAAACAAGCTAATATGCATCTGTATTACAAAAATACACCTCTGTAAAGTTAAGGCAAATAGCTTAAGAAACTGATATTCTGACTAATACAATACTTGTTTTTCTATTATATTAAAATGTTGCATCACCGCCATTTAAATGACAACAGACAACCACAAAAATGCAAGCTCATCATCACCAATTGGACCCACATTATAAATGTGCTATTGTGGACAATTAGGAAAAGTACTGTCTATGAATATTCATTAGAGAATAAATGAATACACGCTTTTAACGAACCAACCTTGGGGGATTTGTCCGGACAGAGCTCCTCTCCTGGTGTTCAGGTATCAGTGGGCAGCTGTTCAGTACTCTCTGATGGGCAACCAACCTGCTGAACGCTGCGAGACAAACAAACGGTTCACTCCCAGGACCACTAGGTGTCAGTCTGAGTCTGAAGACATGTCCGCATCCTGCAGAAGCCCCACTTATATAAGGGAACCCTCAAGCAGTGTTAGAAAAAACCTTTATGTAAAATTACATTGTGGAGATTGATGCATGCAGGACATTGTTGTGTCTATTGTACAACTACCTGTGCAACATCTGGAAGAGTTTTTTTCCGGCTGGTATTTAAACAGTCATCCACAGTATGAGTGATGCATTGACAGTTTTAAATATATAAATAGAAATTATTATTAATATTTAGTTTTTCACTTCCTCCAAAGATGCAGCATTTACAGTTGACTACTCTGCACCAGCCACTCATTGCTGCTGCTGCATCATCCTGCTGCCTTCAGGTAACCTACTAATCAACATTCACTCACCCGGTGACTGCATCCATACCTGAGTCAGTGAGCCGCAGACCATGGCCACACTTCTTCCACTCTGAATGTTAATCTTAATTACAGCAGGGCGGACACTTTGACATTTTTCTTGGAGTCTGAGGAATTACGTCTATTCTTGTTCAGTCTGCGTCCTGTGTGTAAACATTGTGATTGTAGGTTACAGTGCGTAAACGTGGAAAATGCCTATGGAATTGTTCCATATTTTGTA
>CALSBZ010000172.1:2454518-2469579 GCA_943591055.1 Gobionotothen gibberifrons
ACACACACACACACACACACACACACACACACACACACACACACACAGACAATGTTTTTCTGGTAGGATCCATTAGGCACATTATAGGTAAGATAGTGAAGGGTGCAAAACGGTGGCAAGGAAACAAATCACACTTTGTTGTAAATACAAAACTTAAAAAAGAATTTAAATCTGTAAAAGCAAAGGCAGACAATCAGGGATGCTGGCACTTGTTGTGGTGGTAAAGCAGGCTGCACAATAACCAGGGACACTCCCCTCTATGTTTGAACAACATATAATTACAGATCAGGATAGGAGAGCCCATTCTGTTGGGAAAATAGCAATCTCTCTTAATTACAAGGCAGACCATGATCCATACCTATCCGTCACTTCAAATAACTCTGTTGGATGACTCTCTGTTGGAGTAGCTGGTAATATTATTTCTGTTCAGGTAGAGATAAACAACACCAGCAGCACTGAAAGGGCCATCTTCTAAACTCAAATATATGGACTGACAACAGCTGGAGAAATCATATTCACAACAAGATTTGTAGTTTTTAAAGTTACTAAATCTAAACCGCAAAGAATTTTCACACTTGATTGACTAAAAAGGAAAGTAAACAACGACGTGGGAGTTGCGGACTTTGCTAACTTCTGCATGTTTTTCCATTTTTCTTACACGGATCCCTGTGGATGTTATTACATGCTTTTGAATGACAAGTGTTGAGTTGGACCTTTGTGCAACAGTTGAGCGTGTGCCAGCATTTGTATGTCCAGCTGTCATGCTCTCACACACACACACACACACACACACACACACACACACACACGCACGCACGCACGCACGCACGCACGCACGCACGCACACACGCACGCACACACACACACACACAGGCTCCAGTCTTTATTAGTCTCCAGTGTCAGCATACAGCTATGTTGGAGGTTTCTCTCCCTGGCCAGATGAGCATTCTAGTTATCTCCACCACATAAACAAGATAAGCTCCATTTCTGCGTGCCTTGCCAGGGTCCAGGGGTTACCGAGTTCTTTCCTTTTACCGCTCTCTTTCTCTTCCTCTTCTTGACCCTTTTCCTCTTTGTTTTTCTGCAACTCCTGTCCTTCTGTGCAAAGATTTCTGCAGGATTCAGGAACTGGCAGAGTGCGCATCATCCGGTCCTACATTAATACACTTCCCCTAGACGCTGCACTGTGAAAAAATTACATGATTACCGTTTGCTTAAATTGTCAAAACAACTACTTTGTCTAAGAATGGCAGACATTTCAGATATTGTCAAAGCCCATGCAGACACGTACGCACACACTCAGACAAAAACACGACAGAAGAGCGCAAATATTTGTGAAGAAATTGCTTGAGAAGGACATTGCAACTGTGCCATTTGGCTGCAACAAACCATTGTGAGACCTGCCATGGAAGCTGGCAGCAGTTGTTTGTGTCTGCTGTGCCATCCTTCAGCCCAAGACTGTCAATTTCACTCTCATGCTTCAGTAATGCGGATGGGAACTTATCCAGAAATGCCACAACTCAAAGACTATGTATATATATATATATATATATATATATATATATGTGTGTGTGTGTGTGTGTGTGTGTGTGTGTGTGTGTGTGCTTAAATGTATTGGCAATGCCACCACCAGTCTGGCACACAAGTGATGACAAAGGTTTCACTGTGAAAACCCACGCGTATACTCACAGGTACACAAACATAAACAAACAGTCATGTAAAAACAAACTTACATCGAAAGCACACATACCTACAGGCACGCACGCACACGCACGCACGCGCACACACACACACACACACACACACACACACACACACACACACACACACACACACACACACACTAAAGTGTTCACGGAGCCCTGCTAATGATGGGTGGCAGCATGATGTTTGTGTGTGTTCCAAAAGATTTGGCATTACTACTTGGGCCAAATCAGCAGCCAACAGCAGCAGGCAATTAACAAAACTGTTTCTTTGTTTGCTTTTTTCCTGTTTTTTTCTTGAGAGGCGCCAAGCAATTAATGGTCTGCCTATGGGAGACCAGTAAACTGTGCCACAGTGGAGAATATATGCACAATGATGCAAGACATGATGGAAACGAAAAGATGATATTATGACTGAAAGCATTCATCATTCTGATCTTTACTGCATTGATCAAAGAAAAAGCCGGCGTACATCCAAAAGGGCTAGACGCACTTTTGACCACTGGTGTTACCGAGTTCAAAGCCTGGAAGCTTGTACAATGATGAGAAACTGTGTGTGGATATATTTGTGCGTGTGTTCAGAATTACCATGTTGAATTAATCCCCTTAAACACGTGGTAAAAATAAGGGGCCACTTGGATCAGAGAGTTTGTTACTTCTTTCTGAGGTGAAGAGTGTTTTCTTATCCCAATGTTACAACACAAGCTTTTAGTGAAGTTTATTTAGTTTGCGTATATAATACTAAAGTTATGAGAGGAAATATACAATAACATAAATGAATGAAAATGGGGGATAAAAAAAACTTGAGGGATCGTAAAAGGACTTGAACTAACATTAAGATTCTAAAAAGCTGTATTTGCTTGCTATCAATTTTCAAACAGAAAAAAACAAAAATGGTATGTATGACAAAGAGGGAGGAAAACAAGCTTTGCCCGCTACCATGAGGTGGTAAATCCATAGCATTTAAATGTAAACCTTATATTTAAGGCTTTTAATCTTCTGTGACAAAGCCTTTAAGCACTATAGATAAAGTACAAGAACAAACAACAATGATTGAAATACAGAATCTGAAAGCAGTGTGTGCTTTTCTTTCCCTTTGGATCTTTTTTTGTGTGTGTATGTGTGCAACTTGGCTCGTACGACTTTATGCACCCTGCCCTCCCTGGATCTTTCCACATTACCTTAGTGAGCACTGAGGGTTAACGGCAAGCAGCCAACGACCTCATTGGACACCAGTCCATGGTTCAATATTTACACTTGCTCTACCCAATAGTACAAAAATCACTTCCACCGGCTGTCCTGTTGAGAAAAGCAAATATATGGCTTGAGATAAACTGGGCAAGTGGGCCATGAGAAAGGAACATATTAATGTTCAGCCAGATATGGCTAAATTAGCGGATATGACTGAGTCATAAAAGTAACAGAAAGAGATTATGATGAAGATTCACAGCCCTTCTGTGGAACTGAGTTCACAAGCTCATGTGATTATTAGATAAGATATGCTGTTTTGACACTTATACTCACAGGGTAGGTGTTCATATACTTGTGTTGTGTTCCACAACTTCAGAATTAAAGATATGAACAACAAATCATACAGTATACACATAATCGTCTAAAATATTACGATATAATAAAAGGCTTGGGTAAAAAAAGTGGTTAGTCATCTTTACGGTTATTTATTATGGCTAACATGATATCTATATTTCATATTGGGGTTATTGTCAGCACTTGCAAAGCCCTACTTGGTAATACTACATTTTCTAGATACTTGGGGAAATGTGTAATACTTAAAGAGTAAGAGTAAAGTAAAAAACATATTAACAAAAGTTGTTGTCTAAGGTATTAAACCTGACATTCAGTCACTTCTAAGACTACACACAATGAGCTACTGGCTCGGTCACTATTGGATGTTGGAGAAATCAGGCTTTGGCTGTCACAGTCAGTTTCCCATTTTCCCTTTAAACTGTGGGTTTTTCTCCGGATGTTTTTCCTTGTACGATGTGAGGGTCTAAGGACAGAGGGTGTCGTTTTCTCATACTGATATTCTGCACAAACTGTGCTGTTGTATTAGCTGTAAAGTGTCTCTACTGTAGGGTATTTTTTATTATATGTACAGCACTTTGGCTCGACCAAAAATCGTTTAAAAATGTGCTATATAAATAAAACTTGATTTGATTTGATTTAAAACATGTAACTTAAGAGTAATAATGCTACATATATATATATATATATATATATATATATATATATATATATATACACAACGCTACAAAAACACCCCAAAATTGCTTTTGTTTTATTGTGAATTAGCACAGTACTCATTGCAGATAACCTCTGGGGTTTTGAATGACCCCTTGGGATGAGGTAACAGCGGTGCTTCCACCTTAACTAGACATTTCTGGGCAGGAGAATTAGCTGCAAATCCATGTTTGGCTCTCTGTACATGTTGGGATAATTCCTACATGTTCCTGAACGCATGTCTATGCATGTGTGTTCATAACAATTTTCTCAGGTTTATGTGTGTTAAGTGTGTTTGTGAGAAGTGGCTGTGACAGGTAACCAGGAATTATCCAGTGGCTTGCTCCCCAGACAGACTGTGTGCGTACGCAGTGTGCCAGGCTAGTAATTGTGGGCTCCGAGGGAAAGAGGCTATACCATGTTAGTCTTATTATTATCATTAAAGCGAGAGTTAGCTCGCCGTCTGAGGCCAGGTCGAACAGGGAGATGTTACTCCAGACAAACTGATGCTTACAAGCCCCACGAGTGCTCAGTGAATCAACTGCTGCCTGTAGCAATTACTGCCAGGCCATCACTGCAAATAACAATTTGTCTTTATTGGAACTCTGGAATGCTGAAACAAATTTATTTTTCACATTTTTAAAATAGACGTTGTGTTGAGTGTCAGACATGTCTCTCCTGCATCAGTGTGTTTAATACTAATGTCAGTTATTAGCCCCGTAGGTTAGGCCACCTGCAGCCTGATAAACAAAGAGAGCGCTGAGAGCCACCTGTGAGTTTCTGTGTGTGACAAACTATACCTGTGCATCAGCTCAGGACTCTTTTAACACCTGTTACTGCTCTAACAGCTGCTCAGCTGTACTGAGACTGTATTGGATGCATGATCCAGGGAGAGTAAGGTGCTGGTGGCAGGGATGTGCACAGATGTTTCAAATAGCTGTTGCTCTAAACCAGGGGTGTCCAAACTTTTTTCACTTGAGGGAAACTACAGAAGAATATACGAAGAGGTGAAGTATATTGCCTCATAAGTTAAGTTATAAGTTATCAAAATCAATAAAATGTAGGTAAATTATGCTTGTTACTTGAATATGCTTTAAGAAAAAAAAAACAGCCAACATCACAGTTTTCCATAGGGTTTCATTCATTGTGTTAGCAGCTCATTCCTTAAAACAGAAGCCTCGGATTGCTTATCATAAGGGGAAATAGGGTATATTTCAAGCTTCTTATGTAAATAAATGATTGGGCTTTTTTGTTATCAACTAAGACTTGTTGGAAAATGTTTTCAACTTTAATTGACTGAAATAATTTGAAAAGTGGGCTTATTAACACATGAATACTACTGTGTAATATATGTTTACATATATATTTAAGAAGTTCAATATATGCACAAGTTTAATTTGTGGGTCATATTTCATCACATTTTTTTAATTTGCAAAATGGCCCGGGCCGTAGTTTGGACACCCCTGCTCTAACCTAAACCTCCAAAATGTAGATGCCACCAATACATTTTTGGAAATCCATTTAAAATTGGTTAATTGTTTTAAATGTTAAGTAAAAAAAAAGCAGCTTTTTAAAAAGTTAACATAAAGACCATGTCTAAATCAAACCTGGTATTAAAAAATCAACATTTGTTCTACATTTATAACATCTGTCTACGTGCTTTACCCTGTCTTGTTTTTTTTCGATGCTCTGTCAACTGTAAAACTAAAGGCATAGGGCATTGCTTTGCGTCATGTTTTTTAAATGTCTTTCACAACTCTGGGTAACCTCTGGGTCATCTTTAAAAACGTCATAGAAGTTAGTGTGAAATGCTGTTTTCTGGTCTGACATGAGCAAATATTTGCTACATTTATTTATGCAACCAAACCAAAAAAAACAAAACAATTTTCACTAGACCGGAGGCTCAGCCAACGAGGGCAAATAGGTTTCCAATTGGGTAACCCGGCCTCGTGCACATCCATGTCTGGTGGGTTATTTAAAGTAACATTGTATCTATTTCTTTACTTAATCTTTGATTATTTAAAGATGCAAATAACATGAATTCTGCTCATATATTTGAAATGATCTTGCAGGTCATTTTGGATGCCTAAAGCAAAAAAAGACAGCCTTTTTATTTTCAATTTTGGTAATCTTTATTTGCCTGACAAAGTTGAAATGAAAAATGGGCAAAGTGAAGGTCCTTAAAATATGCCAAGTATCATAATTGCAAACTGAAACTTGTTTTTTAAATATCATTTCTATATTCCAATCATTCCCTTTTTTACAAACAAACATGTAGTTGGAAAACAAAGACATCACTATTATGTATCTTCAGCAAGTCAGGTGGGAGACAGAGTGCTCGCCACGGATTGGCAAACCAAACAAAAAAGCTAGCAAAACAGCTCCGGACAACAGACAAAGTTTTATCAATAAAGATGTTCTTTCTAAGAAAATAATCACAGCGGCCAAACAAAACATGGCGCAGGATCCAGAGTTGTTGTTGGAATTTTGCCAGCAGACGCTCTTGAAGGAAACTGTGCAGCAGAGGGGACAGGGATGACGCTGCAAGGACTTTTTCCCATCAACGTCCCCCTCCACCTGTCCCAGTCCACATTCCAGCAGTATGACTTTCTCTTCCGTGTCCCCTACAGAGTCCAGAGGGGCCTGTGCTTTCCAGCAGTCTGATTATAAGGGATGATGTGTCTGCCAGCTCAGCTTCAATGTGTCATCAGTGTGGGGTTTTGTCGAGTGGGGGGAAGGGTGAGGGGGACAACAGCAGAAAAACAGGGAGATTAAAGCGCACAATAACACTTTTTATCATTGACTTTGTCCACTCTACGTGTGAAAATGAGCAAGACCCATCGGCCCGCAAAAACAACACTTTGGAGGAAAATAACACCCAGGGGTCACTTTGTTTTTCTAACGCAGCTTGTTCCCCTGTCTTCCTTTAAACAAGCAGTTCACTTGAGAAATATCAAAAAAGGTCTCACTTCTCTTTCAACGTGGCATCTTCATTGTGAGGAATTTTAAGTTTTTTACCAGAATTTCTGATACTTAGCAATACAGCAAAACATTTCAATAATGGAACATATGTTGGAAAATACCCAGAGGAATGGACATAAAGAGAAAGGACTTATGTCCAAATACTTTGTCAGTGGAATGGAAAGAATTTAGATCTGTTCAATTTATTAATAGCACATGGCAAAATAGTAGTGTGTGGGACTGTGTGAGAGCGATGTGCATTTTTCTACATGTTGAGCACAGTGCCCAACATAACAGAGGAGATGAGAAAAACATGGTAGGGTTAGCTCACAGCCGGGCTTCCCTGCTAACACAGCGTCACAAACAAAAAAGAATGAATACGTTTGAGCAGGCCGGTGCGATTTTGTGACTATGTGTGATGTTATGTGTGTCCGTCTGATAAATTGTGTGCCTGGGAGGATGCACATGTTGATGTGTGTGCGTGTGCGTGTCTGCAGCTGTACGTGTGCAATAACCAAAAACAGTACGAGGAAATGAATGAGGTATGTGTAATGGCTTGCTGCTCTGCTATGTTCATTAGGCTGCATCTCATGTGAGTGTGTGTCCGTGTGCCGGAGTGTGTTTGCTTTCCTTAAACACAAATTCCTGGCAAACAGTAGGAGGTATGGAAAGTGTTCCCTGCATAGCTTTTGAGGTTTGGTTGTCAACATTGTCAGTACAACATCACACTGACAGTAACACACAACACTGATTTTGCCTCTTTTGTGGATCACCTCATATTTGTGTGGCCCGATCACATTTCTCATGTTATTCGCAGGACGAGTAAGAACCTGCATGACCTTTGAAAATGTTCTAACTGCGGTGAAATGGTGGGCTGGAACATCATATATTGTACATACCGTGTGTGGGCCATTTTCTTTCCAATATTCAGGCAATATGCAGGGTATTAGCTGCTGCCTGTGTCTGTCCAAGAAACTCTAGAAGGTACCATACAGCTGTTTGGATCCAGAAAGCTTTACGTATTTTCTACCTCCTCGTACATCACTCCCATCCTATTACCTGTTACTTTCACATGAAATCATTAAGTGAGTTTTTTCCTTCTCTGGGCAACTGAGGTAATTGAGATATACTGTTTAAATACAAACCATATAGTTCAGTTAAGCTGGGAGGCTTTGTGGCAGAACAATGCATAAAATATAATTCTTAACAGAGTTAGATTTTTCCCATAAGGTTAAGTGGATATGAATAAGATCCTAACGTGCTGTGACACATTTGGCAGGCCCTGTTACATATACAAGACATATATTTTGTATGGAATATGCTAAGACACACTTTTTCTTGTGTGCCAGATGATATAATAAACACAATTTTTACTGCCTCAAAGCCAGGTCGTCTCAGCATCATTAAACGTCTGGTCCTTGTTAGAGATGCCATTATTTCGACATTGTTGAAGTTGTTTTCCATAGGAGGCTTTGCATATCCAAATGTACCCTTGGCTGTCCTCATATGGCTGGGCTGTGCTCACTGACCCCCAGCCCAGTTTACTGGGAGTTTCACTTCTACAGCGGTTCCCAAATAGCTTTCCGACACAGACAGCGGTACAGCTGGCCGCCCTATAGCTGACATTTACAACAACCTCTCATCTGACAGTGATTCACAGCACATGCTCTATAGATATATATCGCACCAGATGCAGCAAAGGAACAGTACAGCCATAACTAAGACATCAATGTTGAAATACAGTATGTCTTACTGAGCAGGTTAACAGGTCAAACAGCCGGCCTGAGGGGGAATGTTTAACTCTGGTGCTTTGCTTTTCATTTAGACTGACAGTGAACTCAAAACAAAATCAAATTTGGAAACATTGGACATTGTAGCACTGATGTTGAAATCAGTGAAATAATACAAGTAGTATAACTGTAGAGAAGTGAATGGACTTCTAACATTCAATCACACTGTAAAAAGTCATTCAGGGGACCTTTTACCACCACTTAATTAAATGCATGGTTGCAAGATACAAATTTGAATTTATTGATTTAGATAAACATTTTAAGTTGCAATCATGAATTTATAAGTTGTGTTGACGTAATAATGTTGGTAATTACATCAACTTAATATTGTGTGTAATTCAAACTCGGATTTCTGCGTTAATTGACTTAAAACAAAATTCAAGTTGTAGTAAGTAATGCAATTGGCATAACTTAATTTGTCTACACCTTGAGTTAAGGACTTCAAGTCCACTCCCACTTAACATACCTGGACAAGTTCCGACAGTTAAGATGTGCTCGAAGTATTCGAGCACATAGGCTGAAGAAATACTACAAAGGACATTTTTAAGGTGAGTGTCATCTTTTGTCATTGCACTATAGGCAAATTGTTGTTTGACCAAAATGAACAGCCTTTGAACTGTGGATAGTTCTGTGAGATGGTACAAAGTAGTAGAGGCAGAGAGTTTATTTTCTGTGTTTCTTGCTAGTTTCATGCAGTGCTTGAATGCTTTTTTTTTTTTTTTTTATTGTGGAAAATTTGACAAGTGGCTTCTGCTCTTCACTTAACCAGTTCAAATATTGTATGGAACCTGCAAAAAAGATGAGAAGGAAACTTGCACGGTTGTAATTATATAATATATATATAATATATTCTGTCGCATTTAAAGGCAAAGTACTCAAAACCACCTCTGTGCGTCTTCAGGACCACATTGCCATGATGACACTCAATAGGTGAAAACAATACCAGCGTCGCTTTAGCAGCTGGTAATAATGGCTCTGAGTTCGCTATGAGTGACAGTTTAAAAAGTATGCAATTACCTAATTCATTATCTCTTATGCGCCAACCTGTCATTTAATTTGCTTCAAAATGACACAAAAGAGTTTGAGGCAGGCCTTGATGGAGAACTTGTGATGAGTATCGCCATCATCAGTGAGCGGTCCACCCCAGGATCTGACCATACGATGGCAACCATCGTGGTCGAGGGAAACAAATGAATGAGCAAGCATTCTGCGCTAAATGTGTTCATACTGTTTAAAATAATGACTGTCGGCAGTGTAAACATCTTTGTTACATCTTTTGTAAAATGTATGTGTGTGATCTGCAGATTGGTGGCCATTGAGAGTTTGTTACTGTAGTTTTACAAAAAGTTTACAGATTTTACATATTTGGCACTGGTTTTAAATATGCAAAGGCCTCTAACTTCGATGTGATGGCAGAATGTATTTGCTGTGTCCCCTTTCATTTCCCATGTTTTTTTTCTCAAGATTTAAATGAAGCTCAGCGCAAGTTCTTTCAGGAAGACTGGGTGTATACATTCACTCCGCAGCTGCATATAATCAGCTCATCACAGGCGTTCTCTTTAGCCTATTACATTCACCTCATTCTCCAGCAGCCAATCACTGTGCTGCAGCCAAACTTTAAAATGGTTCTCCTCTCTCCTGCAGTCAGCTGTGATTTCAGGTTTTCATGCTGCCGCCCGCCTCCTCCCCATCCACCTCCTTTCATCATATCCAGTGCCAGGAGAGCTCTAACCCAAAGACCTCATCACACCTCCTCTTCATCCCATCTCCTCATCAAATCCAGATCTTCAGCATCATCACCAGTGTCTAGACCCCGGGGGGTTTCCCTATATGCTCACTGCTGCATTTCCCCCTTTAGATATACGATTTCAGGATCGGGGTCTAATCGCCAAAGACTTAACATTTATCATGACATGACATGTCAATAAATGTTCTTTAAACAAAATGAAGTCCCTCCTGATTGAAATATCATGTGTTGAAATAAACAACTGCAGTTCAAAATAAAAAAGTGAATTACAACATTTTTGTTGTGGAATTAATCAATTAATTTCTTAAAAGGCAAAAACATGAAAAAGCTAAAAAAACAAAACACGAATGAATAAAATATATGGTAACACTTTATATTAAGGTACACAAATTAACTATCAACTAGTTGTTAATTAACATGCATATTAGCAATACATTGGCTCTTTATTAGTCATTATAAAACACTTATTAATGCCTTATTCTGCATGACCATATTCTACAAGTAATAAGCCATTAGTTGAGAGTTTTTCCTCAATAACCCTCTAATTAGTGCTTATTTGTTGCAAGTAAGGAAGTTGTTGTACATGAGTTTTGGTCTTAATATGCTCTGCTCAATATGGGCCTCAGGCAGTAGTAGCACAAGAATAGTAATTCTCCCATAATAACACTTAACAAATATGATCTATTCTTATGTAACAAGACATTAAACTATAAGTGTTAATTGTGTCTAAAGAACTCAAAATTAGGGTATTTCTATCTAAGAACATGTTCCCTATTCTAAAGTGAAGTCTTGTTCATAACCAATAAGCTAGTAGTTTGACTCTAATTAGGTATTTCTATCTAAGAACATGTTCCCTATTCTAAAGTGACAGACTAGTATGGCTATAGCGTGTATGCTAACGCTATCGTGTATGCTAATGCTAGCGTGTATGCTAACGCAAATGCTAGCGCGAATGCTAACGCATGTTCTCATTGAGTTTAAACATCTCCAAATGTCATCACATAAACACAATATATGTTACTAATCCTTACAGTGTAAGTGTAAGGCTTACACTTACACTTACAGTCATTGCTTTCTGATGGACTTGACCCTTTTACTCTTCAGGTTGCATAGGGAAATTAGAAGCAGTGCACTGCCATGCTATTCAGTTCACTTTCTCCTACTTCCTGTACCCGGTTTCCTGTCTAACCTTCAGTACACATTTGACAAAAATATAAATGTGCAAATATGAAACATACAGTTCAATATCACCTTGCTATTGGTAGCAGAACTGTCAATACCGCAAAACAGATTCTTAGATAGAAATACCTACTTTTGAGTTCTTTAGACACAATTAACACTTATAGTTTCATGTCTTGTTACATAAGAATAGATCATATTTGTTAAGTGTTATTATGGGAGAATTACTATTCTTGTGCTACTACTGCCTTATTAGGCCCATATTGAGCACAGCATATTAAGACCCAAACTAATGTACAACAACTTCCTTACTTGCAACAAATAAGCACTAATTAGAGGGTTATTGAGGAAAAACTCTCAACTAATGGCTTATTACTTGTAGGATATGGTCATGTAGAATAAGGCATTAATAAGTGTTTTATAATGACTAATAAAGAGCCAATGTATTGCTAATATGCATGTTAATTAACAACTAGGCTAGTTGATGGTTAATGTGTGTACCTTAATATAAAGTGTTACCAAATATATTTGGAGCAACTTAATTCATAAATGGTTGTCAACTTAAAAACTTGTGTTCACAATTATGGTAATTAACACTAGAACCGCCAGAGATTTTTTATACCTATAACCGCCACCGGGGTCAAATTGACCCCGAATTATAATGCATTGTTTTTCAAGGTAAAATGTTCTTTTATTGATAAACAAGGTATTTTGTCGGCTGTACATCAATGCCGACCAGAGGTTGCGCTAGATTTTTTACAGGGGGGAGATCACGGAGAGAGAGAGAGGACTGTCACCTCGCGGGAGTGTGCACAGTATATATATCTATCTATCTATAACTATCTATCTCTCTCTCTCTATCACTCTCTCTCTCTATCTATAACTATCTATCTATCTATCTATCTATCTATCTATCTATCTATCTATCTATCTATCTATCTATCTATCTATCTATCTATCTATCTATCTATCTATCTATCTATCTATCTATCTATCTATCTCTCTATCTCTCTATCTCTCTATCTCTCAATCTATAAGGAACCGCAGTAGACAAAAGGCGTTGCTATAGCAACACGTCATGTTTACGTGCGAAAAGGGGTGGGGTCAATATGACCCCGCTTGGCGGAAATAGGTATTAAATGGAATTTTTTTTGGCGATTTCTTCAATCTGACTTTATATTGACCATTTTTAACAACAGAGGGTGCTACGTAACATAACACACTTTCAGGAAAAGTCACGGACTGGGAGACTTTAATATTTTATTGAAAAAAAGTTACATACAATATAAAACAGCTCGGGGTCAAATTGACCCCGTTGGCGGTTCTAGTGTTAAGTATATACAACTTGAAATCCTTTTAAATCATGTGGTAAAACTAGTTGGAACAACTTAATTTTTTGAGTAATCAACTTCACAGTTGTTCTTCCTTGTAAAGCGACCTTGGGTATCATGAAAGGCGCTATAGAAATCCAAGTTATTATTATTATTATTAAAAGTTGTGTTTATGATACCAATTATTAAGTAAGTGGTAATTAAAAACACCTCTGATTGTAGAGGAAAAGCCTTCTCAAATAAGTGTGTTGGTTTAACACAATTTCATTAGAAGTTGTCATAACTCAATAAACATTGATGCAAACTGTTGCGTGGATTTTCTTTGTTGAGCCAAAGCATTTGTTTTTAGAGTGCAGTTGCAGATGATGGTGTAGTTCAGAGTGCCCACCTGCGTGCAAAGCTCACACTGTTTCTTTTGGGTCATAACCCTGACATTTGCCTTAGCAAACAAAACAAAATGTACTACTTTGTTAACTGCCTCCATCTGAAGTTTGCAGCTGACTTCACCTAGGCTTTTAAGCCTTTAGGCATTGCTATCAATGGATTCTGAAAAATCCACATTTTTCACATTTTCTTTGTGCAAAATGACCCTTGGCACCATAATTTGCATGAGAGAACTTGCAGCGCTTTATCTGATTGTGCTGTATCAGTATGTATGATTGGAGGAGATATGTCGTTGCTGAAAGCAAATTCTTTGTAACCAGCCTTAGCATATGAGTAAATACCTCAACAACAGAAGCTATTTGGCTCCCCTGGCTAGTAGTAGATCTGTGATGTTTGTGTTTGGGGGAATAGTGTAAGGTGGGATTGCAAATAAAAGTCCTGACCCCAGGCTGTGGAATTCCAGGGTCGGCAGTCGAGGAACATGCCCAGCCCTGGGAGCAGGCGAGCCCAGATCCCCCTCTGGGCAACTTCAGCATACACAACATGTCTGCAACACACGCACACGCACACACACACACACACACACACACACACACACACACACACACACACACACACACACACCCACACACACACACACACACACACACACACACACACACACACACTCCCACACAATACACACAATAAGCAGACAGCCCCCCTACCCCCTTCCTTTTGTTGTTGTTGTTTTCTCTTCTCCCCCTCACACAATGGAAAGGCATCTCCACTCTTTCTAAGAGGCCACAGTGAGAGAACTGCTCAGTAGAAGAACAATAAACAGAATCTATACTGGCGTTGCTGTACGCCTACCTTGGACTTTAACCGGCCAACAGATTCGTTTTGTGCAAGGACTAGATAAGGCTTACACATGTAGGCTCCAGCTGAAGAAGCAACAAAAATACAGAATCACTCTTTCTGTCAAACATGAGGCCAGCCTGAAATCGCATCAACCTCTCTGGGACGGGGACTGTCCGTTGCTGAGGGCCAAGCAGCATTGAGGCGCTTGGTGAGTGGCTGTCAATACAAAGCTCCTTTGAGCATGATCATTGTCTACTGCCCGGCTTGTTCCCTATGATTAGTCAGCAATCTGCTATCATACAGGGCCCTGGCCTACTTCTGCACAGGAATTCGACCTATGACATCAGTCTGCAGCAAAGAGGCCAAAGTCTGTCCGGCATTCGGCCTTATAAAGTCCAGGTGGAACGATTTGAACAATTTGTCTGTCAGTTTGTCACTAGCGTATACCAAAATACCATAGAAAGAAAAAAACAATTGCATTTTTTTTAAATGAGCAAAAAAGTGAGAGAATGCATGCCAAGATGACAGAACAGACCAGAGGCCTGACCAGAAACAGATCCAAGGTAGACTCAAAAGTTGTTGTTGTAAGTTTGTTTTATGACTCAAGGCTTTTAAACTCAAACCATAACCAGAAACCTTACAGGCTAAAGTTTCAGTTTCTTAACGTTAACCAAACCTTTGGCTGCTTACATCCCACATTAAACCATTAGGTCTCCAACAATGTGATTTACACAAGATTTCAAAACTGCATTGTTGTTGCATAATCAAATTTGCACAAAAGAAACAACCTTATTTACGTTTCAGACTTTGCGCCGAATTTGTGAAGTTTTTGATTCTGCAAACACACACACACACACACACACACACACACACACACACACACACACA
>CALSBZ010000172.1:2469589-2494028 GCA_943591055.1 Gobionotothen gibberifrons
CACACACACACACACACACACACACACACACACACACACACACACACGCACAAACACACAATTGTAGATGCACACACACATGCGAGGAGGGGTTAGAGGGAAGGGAAACAGAAAACGTGAGAACAGAAACGCTGAAGAAAGACTGATTAATCCTCCCTTTGGTGGTGCTCTCAAGACGTTTGATTCAACCGCGCAGGCCCCCCTCCCAACCGGTCTACTCCTCTGTGAGGTGGTTTGATGTTTCATTCTTTCTTATCAATAGCACCTTTGCATCAATTACCCAACAAAAACATCCTTCATAGGGAATGGGATGGGGGGGGTTAAAAGGGGGGGTTTGAGGGAGTGTGGGAGACAACCTCCTTGAAGCGCATTCCAGGCTTTTGTCATCCCTGGGAATTTGTTTCCTGTCAACGTCTTAAGCCAATAGATAATATGTTATCAGGGATAAGAGCAGCCTCAGCACCCCCCATCCCCCCTACGATGAGAGAAGAAAATATATTTGAGGAAATACCTTTTAAGTGAGACGTCTCCTCCAGTGATAAATGTTTGCTGGTTTATGTGTGCAGCGGTAATCATTAAAACGGCATGAGGAGACTCAATTGGTGGAATCATGATCTAAAGCATGAGAGAAGAGAAGAAAGGCAAAACAGTTTTCTGCTCGTAAAACAATAATCAAGAGGGCTGATAAAGTCAAGAGGCTGCCAGTGACATAAAATATGTTTACAGATTTCTCTCTAATATGGATGTTTTGGGGTGTTATTTCATAGCTATTTTGCCTAATTACGAGGTGTTCCACACATGAGCTCGTTCAGTTTTATGGCCCTGTGTTTCCCAGTGTCTGCACAGAGATGTGTGTGCCCTCTAGACGGCCAGCCTGGGGCCAGTAAACCTCTCTCTGTACAGGCCACCGCAACCATTCTCTCTAAATTACATCACCTTTCCAGATCCCACCAGTGAAACCGACTCTCAGCTGCTGCTGAGTTCCCTTCATGCATTTCTCTTTCCATCTCCTTGTTCTTGCTCTATTTCTCTTGTTCAAAGTGTGAAATGGCATCCTTTTTTACGTATGATGCTTGTAAAACCCAAAGCAGCTGTTAAAAAAAAAATATCATAGCAATATCTATAGTGTTCCTGCTTTTTGTATTCTTGAGTCACAGTTTTTTTCCAGTGCAACCTGTGTCCAACACAATCTGCTCCATGTTAGTCCCTTTTCCCTTTCATCCCTCTCCATCTCTGAGACCAACTTGGAAGGAAGTGACTGTGGGTCAGTGGTATGTCTGCAGAGTAAACAGTGGCTAACGGAGGCCTGGGCCAGGCTTATCAGGTCGCGTCTGTCTGATTGACCCTCCACTCCCTCTTTGTTTAGACGTCCTGACAGGCGGGTCAGCACTCCACATCCTCCTCCGCCTCTGCTCCATTATTCCCACAACTTCATGTTGTAAAAGTGAAAGGCCATGTTTTACTTCTTTACTTGAAGGGCAAACAAGAAGCCGGAGGTGCTTTTGGGGAAACCAAACACTGCAATAAAGGGACTGAGGCTGTCACCTGAGTCACTGCGGGTCATGATGCTTAGACAGGGATCTCTGATATATGACTGATCCTTAAGAAACAGCAGGGAAAGGTAAATGCATGTACGGGTCATTGGCAAATATTTACAACTCATTTGGACAACAGGAAGAATGCAGGGGAACGTCTCTATCAGAGGTTGCTCCCCCCCCCCCACCTTCCTCTTTCCCCTCTGTGTGTGGCACTGCTGTGTTTTTCAGCTGTTCCCCAGGTCTGTCTGAGGCCACTGCCTGTCAGCCTGTCAGATTAAAGCTTTGCTCTCCCAGTCTTCCTTAAATGCCACACGCTTTGTTTTCATTGAGGAGGGGTGCAGAATGCGTGTGATCTCTTGTCGGCCTCCTTCTCATCCATCTCTGCCAGAAGCCGAGGGGGCACAGGGGGTAAAAGGGGGTTCATGCCGGGGCAAGGGGCAGGGTCACACAGGGGGAAGAGCAGGGTCAGAGGTTAAGCTAGGTTACCCCGAGCCTTTGCACAAGAGCGGCGGGGACCTGAAGAGAGGCCTACCAGACACACAAACACAGACACACGCACACACACACACACACACACACACACACACACACACACACACACACACACACACACACACACACACACACACACACACACACACACACACACACACACACACACACACACACACACAGCTCTGCCCACCAGTAATAAAGTCTTCCACTGACATTTCGCTCATGTCTGCAACACTGCCGTTATTCATGCAGAGTGTGGCCTGTTATTGAGTGCAGATGTTGGGCTGTAATGAGCAGTGGCTCTGGCACTGACTACCCAGCGATGAACAGAGAGCTGTGCTGTGCCCAGACATGGAAGACGAGTTGGATGAACAGAGTGAAACAGATTAACTGAATGTCTTTTGTTGAAGGACTAGGGGAGATGAGTAGTTGAAGGGTCTTTCGCAGGTGCACAATGTGTTGTTGACAGTCACCTGTGAGCTCTCATTGGAGCTCTGTATATGCATGTCCTGCCCTGATACCTGTCCACTGGGCACCCTGGTATAAGCATACTAGGGTGCATAATGCAGACACTTGGTAAGCCAAAGCTCAGTTCAAGTGAATGTCATCCAAAAATGGGCAAGAAAGTTGTTTACTATGTTTCTAGGCAACAACAACAATTGCAGACAGTTTTGTTTCGGGTTGACCTCAAAAAGAAGAGGAAGACCTTTTTGTGCATGATACATTTGAGTTCTTTAAGGCCCTGGCAATTGCTATTCAGAACTTATTACGGAGATAAAAATAGATAACAAAAGGATTATTTCACTTGGTCAGAGCGCTTAGGATCTACTGCGGGGCGTTCCAATCACTCTTTGGGTTGGACATAACCCCATCCAGTCGGGGACCTCCCTGCATTGAATTGACGGTCTCTCTCTCTCTTCTTGAATTGGAGAATCTTTATTTATTTAGCCAGGGCAGGATTGGTTATGAGTCAAAGTCAGCAATATGAAATACTCCATTGAAATATAGATCAGAACAATTAATTTGAGTAATAGTGCAATGAAGGGGAAATGAGAATAGAAATACATAAAAAAGGAAAGAAAAAAGGAATACATGTTTTTAAAGTTTGTGTAGAGTCAATCAATCAATCAACCAATCAATCAATCAATCAATCAATCAATCAATCAATCAATCAATCAATGTTTATTTATATAGCCCAATATCACAAATGTTACATTTGTCTCAGTGGACTTCACAGTTTGTACAGAATATCAGTATGACAATACGACACCCTCTGTCCTTAGACCCTCACATCGTACAAGGAAACACTTCCAGAGAAAACCCACAGTTTAAAGGGGAACATGGGAGAAACCTCAGGGAGAGCAACAGAGGAGGGATCCCTCTCCCAGGACGGACAGACGTGCAATAGATGCCGTGTGTAAATTGAAAAGATAATACATTTACAACATAGGTAGACCAAATGTTTGGAAATGCATGTGTTTATAACATAAGAAGATGAATCCACAAGGATGTGGGAGCCATCAGGGAAGTATGATGAGAGTCAGGCAGGACCGCAGAGACAGGTTCACGACTCCACGACTCGAAATCCAGGACTCAGGATCCAGGACTCAGGATCCAGGACCATAGCAATAGGCACAGCCACGACTCAGGATCCAGGGCTCGCGATCCAGGACTCAGGACCACAGCAACAGGATCAGCCACGACTCAGGATCCCGGCGTAGATAGACACCAAAAGGACATTTGGGGGAACCTGTGTTATTCGGAACATGAGAGTACACAGGTACAGACAGAGAGAAGGAAGAAGTAAGGTGTCCCCCGACAAACTAAGCCTATTGCAGCAAAACTAGGGGCTGAATCTAATCAGCCCCAACTATAAGCTTTATCAAAAAGGAAGGTCTTAAGCGCACTCTTAAAAACGGATAGGGTGCCTGCCGCTCGAACACAAACTGGAAGCTGATTCCACAAAAGTGGAGCTTGATAAGAAAAGGCTCTGGCTCCCATTGTACTTTTAGAGACTCTATGAACAACATACAACCCTGCATTCTTGGAACGCAATGCCCTTGTAGGACAGTAGGGTATAATGAGTTCTTTAAGGTAAGATGGCGCCTGCCCATTAAGGGCTTTGTAGGCGAGAAGAAGAATTTTAAATTATATCCTGTGTTCTACAGGGAGCCAGTGTAAGGCAGCCAGAACAGGAGTAATGTGGTCCCTTCTCCTAACTCTAGTTAGTACACGTGCTGCAGCATTTTGAATCAGCTGAAGCGACTTAACTGACTTCTTGGTACACCCTGATAATAAGGAGTTACAATAATCCAGCCTTGAAGTAACACATGCATGGACTAGTTTCTCTGCATCGTTTTGAGGCAAGATATGCCTGATTTTTGCAATGTTACGTAGATGGAAGTAGGCGGTCCTTGAAATTGATTTTATGTGGGCATTAAAGGATAAATCCTGATCAAATATAACACCAAGATTCCTTACAGTCTCACTGGAGGCCAAAGTAATGCCATCCATAGTTAGGCCCGAGTACAATAACTTCAGTTTTGGCAGTGTTTAACATCAAAACATTTAAGGTCATCCACGTTTTTAAGTCCTTGAGGCAGTCTTGCATTTTATTTAGATGATTGGTTTCCTCAGGCTTGATGGATAAATATAGTTGAGTATCATCCGCATAACAATGAAAATGTACAGAGTGATTCCTTATAATATTGCCTAACGGAAGCATATATAATGTGAACAAAATAGCACTGAGCCCTGTGGCACTCCATGGCTAACTTTGGTTTGGAAGATTCATCGTTGACACACACAAACTGAGACCGTTCAGATAGATAGGACCTAAACCAGCCTAAAGCAGTTCCCTTTATGCCAACTAATGGCGCATTTCCACTGCAGCGCGTAGCACGGTTTAAGTGTGCCGTGCCAAACCCGGCCCGTTTTTTGTTGCGTTTCCACTAGGGGTAGTTCCAGCTAACGGGTACTGTTTCAAAGTTTTTCTGGCCCTCCAAAATCCAGGTTCTTTCCGGGCCAACAACCAGGCTGAGTATGCTAAACTAGAGAGAGAATCACTGGCAAGGGGGCTACAACTACATCAAAATAAACATATTTGACCTTGATTTAATTGTAATACACGTTTCAAAATAATGCCGAAGTAACGACATACTGATACCGGTTAGTAAAAACCATGAATTAATGCTTTGACAAGTCTGCAGACAGACGGCAGGCGAATAACCTTTTAAAATGCGTGTTTTCTGAATGGAGATCGGCTAACGCAGTATATGCTCCGACCGTCCACACTCAGAACAACGGCCTATACAGACATAAATAAACCAGTGACTGTATTCGCCATGACACAGACAGTCTGTGGTTTGTACTTGTTTAACTTTTGTCTAGTTTCTGAACAGATATGAGGAGCTGTGAGCTCTGAGTGCTAACAGCTAACGGCTGATGTTGGTTTTCTGTGGTTCACGTTGAAGATAACGTCACGGCTCCGCCTACACTGCGTTACTATAGTTACTGCCCCAGCTACTAAACTGTAATGCAGGGGTGTCAAACTCAAGGCCCGGGGGCCAAATCCGGCCCGCAACCTAATTTTATGTGGCTTGCAAGAGCTTGCAAAGAATATAATATCAATATAATTGGTGTAATTGTTGAATATTTACTTTCAATTATTTGCCCTAGACTTCTGCTTTCAGACGTAGTTATTTAGGAAGATATTACCAGAACTGATAATAATCCAATGCAGGGCCAACAATGTAATATAATACATTATTTAATATATATATAATATATTTACATATGTATATTTATATATAATTAAAATTACAACCGGCCATTTGAGTGCAACCATAATGCTGATGTGGCCCGGGATGAAATTGAGTTTTACACCCCTGCTGTTATGGAAACGCTGCATAAAGTGAGCCTGGCCTACCAAGGCCTAACTATACCATACTAAGCCGCGTGAGGCCCTGCAGTGGAAATGCGCCATAAGTGCTCTAGTCTTTGCAATAGGATGCAATGGTCGATAGTATCAAATGCAGCACTGAGATCGAGCAAGACAAGAATAGAGACAAGTCCTTTGTCTGAGGCTATTAGAATGTCATTTGTGACTTTAACCAGAGCTGTCTCTGTGCTATGATGTGTTCTAAAGCCAGACTGAAAATCTTCAAATAAATCATTGTTTTTTAAGTAATCACACAACTGTTTTGCGACTGCTTTCTCAAGAATGTTTGAGAGGAACGGAAGATTAGTCGTTCTCTTTCCCTCTGGACAGATGGAGTCCACACCGCAGTGGATTGAGTGAAAAGGCTTTAATTCTTAAAGCCTTTTTAGCTCTTACCCAATCAGCTGGTATCGAGCTCCAGGGTTCAAAGATCAACCCTCATCAGATCAGGGGATCTACTTTACAAATGTCTGCAAATGTTTCTGACATCATTATATATACAAAAAGTAAATCCATTTTGATTAGACAAATATTTATATTTATTCTTTAGTTAAAGCACTGAAAATGCAAAATAGACATTATTTCCCCTCCCAAAATAGGATATCCTCTTTTTTAACATTGCTGCTGCACTTTTTAACTTTGAGATCAGCAACATTTCTGTTGCAGAATTTCCTCAAGATGGTGAAACTATTGAGTAACTTTTTAGGGGGCCATTTGAAAGTGTTTTCACTTCCCAAAAAAAAAAGCCTTAAACTCAGTGGTGCAAGGGATGTAGCTAAAGATAGCACGTGTCATTAAGTGATTCATCATGTGAGGGAATGACATTTAGCTTCAGTGTTCGGTTTCTGTGGTAAGGGTTGAGCAATCCTTTGCTGCTTTAGTATGAAGAAACCTTTACATAATGTGATTCAATCTGTGAAATCATCCTTTAAAAAAAAATGTAATTCAGAAATGTTTTAAACTTTCTATCTGACTGTCTGGGGAAATGTGACATAAGAATGACATAACATATAAATCAATATATGAGACATTTTTATTTGCATAAGAATGATTTTTAACTTGAACCTTTGAGTGTCTGCAGCTTTTTTTTCAGAGGCAGATTCAGGTCTCCTTTAATGGAATTGAATCACCTTTCATGGTATTATTGATGATGATAAAAGGAATAGGGAGGCTCCAGCAGCAAAACATCCAATAACAGACTGTGCACTTGTCTGAGTCTCTGTCCATGGTGCTGAACCACTCATCTACACCCTTAGACCTAGAGAAAGTAGAGCAGCCTGACCAGACATTTGATCAATTTAACAGTAAGGAAAGAAAGAGTATTACTGTAGTAACAGTAATACAACAAATTATGTATATGTCATTATTTGTTTGAGCCCGAAACCTTAGTGGAAGTTTTGTTTTGCAGATCTTTCAACTCTTACAGATAGAATCAAGATAACAATTACAAGATAGAAATGCTGTATATAAATACAGCCACTTGTATCTGACTTTCTAAAATGAGGAAGAAATACTTTGTGCATGAGACATAGCTGCTGTACCTGAGAGTAGCATTCAGTGCAAAGACGTGGATATTCACTTCAAATATCATGAAATATTTAAAAAGCTATTAAAACATAAACAGAGCGGGGCTGCAAGAAAACTTCCTACTGTATTCTGTCCTTTTCCTTCGTCTCAGCATGCCGTTCGGTTTGTTTTCACCTTCTCTTGTGCTCTCCTGAGATGCCAAAGAAGTAAGTGTGCCGGGAAGAAAAGAGCACTCACCTCAAATGGCCACTCACATAATGCATGAGGAGAGATCCTCAGTAAACACCACAACAGGAAGTGTTTGAATCTACGAAGCATCCTGCTTTCTGAAAGTTAAACGATGGGCTGTAAATACGTTTTTCTGGCTGCCCACTGTGACTAATTATGACCTTCCAGGGTGCAGAATATGCTGCTAAAAACCAGGACATTAAATTGAATCTGTTAATTAGACACATTTTTCACAGTTTTTTAACAGAGTGCTGATGTACACAGGGAGCCTGTGACTCGCTGCGGATGTGCGTATGCGCCTTACTCACCTCAAGCCACAGACCATAAACTAAGAAATATCCTGCAGTGAGCTCCTGCCCTTTCACCCTAATAATGTCCAGCTCACTCAAACTCACACCTCATGTCTAACACATACTTGTACACACTCAACTGACTCATTCTATCCCAATACGTTTTGTTGGTCGATCTGTTAAACCCATGAATATAAATGTAATCAGGAGAAAGAAAATCTATTTATTTGAGATTACGCACAATGGAAACGTTAAAGAAATACTGTACAACACAATCTCTTGGCACTTGTCCCCGAGACCTCCCAAGTTGAGCTGTAGCATCAGTCATTTCAGCGAATGCCCCAAATACGACATATGTTTACGTTCAGATACAAAGCCCTCTAGTGACCATAGGAATGATGCCTGTCTGTTTGGTGCAAAAGTGGAAGTTCTGTTACATCCTTATACTGCCACATAGTCAACAGAGGGAGGAGGTCGGGGTGGCTGGACAGGTCAATAAACTGTCGGACTTTAACATGGGAGACCTCTGTCATTTTGTGTTTCCTAAAGACAGCTCATGTTGTTGTTGTTGTTTTTAACCATCACCTTGGTCATTCTCTATTGTTTTCAATATAACAAAAAAGTTCCCTTTAACCAAAACAAAGTTGTAATTGTGTCTTAAACCATGGCCTTCCCTTAACCCTAACCAAGTTGTTTTTGTGCCTTAACCTAACCATGGCAGGGTAAAACAGATTTATTTTATAACTGCCATGTACAAGAATAAGCCACTGATGGAGTCTAGAGACACTAGTGGTGGAGAAGTAGTAGAAAACAAACCGAGCTAAAACACAGGATGGTTGTGTTGGAATATAAATCCTGATGAGCTCATCGGAGAAACCCATTTCACAGCTGGCTCCAGCAAAAACTAGTGTTAAAGGTCCCATGTCATGGCCATTTCTACTGATCATAATTCCATTGTTGAGGTATACTAGAATAGATTTAAATTGTGCAATTTTCCAAAATCACATTGGTTTCTCATACAGCATCTCTGTATTGTATGTGTATTCACCAGGTATTCACTCTCTGTCCTAAACAGCTTGTTGGAGCTCCTGCCCCCCCCCCCTCCCTGTGAGCCCAGTGTGCTCTGATTGATCGGGACGTTGCGAGGCTCGTTGCGAAGGCTCGTTGCGAGGCTCGTTGCGAAGGCTCGTTGCGAGGCTCGTTGCTGCGAGGAGCGGACAGGTTTCCGGGTCGGCGATACAGCGAGAACAAGCTAAACTCATCCTGAGCACACACAAACACTCACAGCCGAAGTAAAAACAATAAGTGTGGCTTGATATTGAGTAAGAAAAAGGTTTATAACGCTGTGAGAATGGGTCTGCGTTCAGGGAGCTCTATGCAAGTCGGGGGCCCCTTTTAGTTAGCCAAGGGATCCTGGTGTGTGAGGTGCTCTGCGGATTGGTCCATTTGGGCCAATCCAGTCATTTGTTGTTGATTTGGGTATTCACACGTCACAGAACCCAGGAAGCAAACAATGGAAAATGAGAAATCCCCAACGAGGCGTTTTGGGGCAGCATAGACAGGTATTTTCTGTGTTAGAGTTTTACTCGCTATAGGGTGTACTTTGAGGGGTTTTGACTCTGCAGACCATTTACATCCATAAAAACCTTCATAACACTCAAGGGGATGGGTAATAACCGGAAAAGCATGACATGGTTAAGCCCCAAGCCTGTTTTTCAGGTTTCAGGCTCGAAAAGGACATTCCCAGAAGAAATGACCATATCTTCCCTTCTAAAAGGGTTAAATGTATAATCTTTTTTCTCAAAGTAATGATAAACCTGTGAGTTGGATGTAGAAAAGTCAGAATCAATATAGATGTTTTTTATTTTAAAGAGAATTCAGATTGAACATCTATAAACTGTAAATTATAGTGTCCGTCCAAAAAATATTTTGTACTTATAGTGAAAACTAACCTTGGATGATGGGTTAGTAGACTAAAAGCTTTAGGAATCAGAAGTACAACATATAATAAGTACCCTGTATCAAGATTGATGCAAAACAAGTGATATTTGACCTTTTTAGACAGATTTAGCAAAAGAAACCCTCTTTTGGGGCCATTTGGGTGGATTTTCCATATCTCTGGCCCCCCTTGCTGGATTTTGACATGTGACATCTCTTTTTAACCGTCAGAGCCAATGGAATCGAGGGGAACTCCCACATAGTCCTTATTTGGTCATGTGTGTGTGTTAGACTGCCGCATAGCCAAGACCGGAAGCTGCGATAACTCTGGTGGCTACCATTAGCAGCTAACTTTTGCTCTCCGATTTTTACATACAAATGGAATTATGGATTATAAATGAAAAAAAGTATTATACAGACACATTATCAACCTATGGATTAACCAATTCAGACGCGTTTTTTCTCGTTTTAATGCCATTGAACAAGTCTTTTGATCAGATTGAGAGCTACGGTGAGACGATCTCCCGTAAAAGCTCCGTAAAGGTACGTGTTGTGATGTCTGTCAGCTGAATGAGTTAGCTACATCTTAGCCCAACTTAAATTCAACTGTTGGGTGTTTTTGTGATTCAATCAATTGTTTAGCAATATCTGGCCACTTTGTTGGGTCATTGATCCAATTGCAGGGCTAGACTTAAGGGGTAAATAGCGATCACCTGTAATTTATCAAGGTATCACAAACACTCAGTTTGCAAACTACGACTAATTGATCTAAGAGAGTAATATTCTGTATCTGAAGAGTTTAGACAGTTGGGTCTTTTCTAATAATCTATCTATAACCAAAAACACAAAACCAAAAAAAGAAGGAATGTATTAAACAGGTAGTCAATCTGCTCTAACACATACTGCAAACATTAGCTTACCAGGCTAACTATAGGTTATTATTAAGAATGGCCAAGGTGCGAGTATACTAGAGTCAATTCACGTTTAAAAAAAAAAGGGTTTAAACGTGTTTTTCAAATAAATCATCTTGGATAATTAAAACATCAGGGATTTTGTGTAAATTATCACTCTTCTTCACCCTTGGATATTTTTGTTCCTTGGTTTAACAAATCAGTCCAGGAGATTGCCGCTTGATGCAAACATAGGCTGAATTGGACATTATACAGACTTTGAACTTTGGAGCTGGCACAATAAAGTAATTAATGACCAGTTAAACCGGTTCAACATTTACGTTCTCACACACAGCTCCTTCGGTAATATCTCAGACAGGTAATCCTTAAGCGTATTGTGAAGTGTTATCGCAACCATTATACATGTTTGTAAGTCTCTCCCCTCCCCTTGCCCCTTCAGTGTCAAACACATGTATTCACATGCACAGCCACACACTTTTAAACACAAGAGGAAACATGAGGCATGGAGTCAGCAGATGCTTAGTATGCTCTCAGCTCAGATGGAGGGACATACTGTACTCACACTCACATGATTTTCTCAGAGACAACAAAACACTTCCTCTAAACCTCAACCTACACCATTCAGAGTTAAGCTGATTTTCAGGGTTCTTCAAGAAAAACGTTAAGGGAGTTGCATGTGTAACCCATATGAAATATAGGGCTATTAGACCCCTTTATGTCATTTAGATGTATGAATACATGTTGTTTCTGGCTGCACGGAGCACTCTAGAACAGTGGTTCTCAACTGGTCAGGCCTCGGGACACACTTCTTTCCTTTGTCAACAAATCGCGACCCGAAATTTTGAACCACTCAAATCTATTCAACAAAAAATCGTGCTGTAATATATATGCTTTTCAGCATACAATATTAATTAAAGTGAAGTACAGTGCATATATACCTTCACACAACTAAAGTATGCTTTAAAAAAAGGTTTAATGAGATGTTTCTAGAATCAAAGCTGAACTGTATAACATAAAAAGACAGGCGTGGAGAAAATTCCCCACATGTGAAAAATGTGACATGCTGAAAAACCCAACCCCAGAAGGGGGGTCTGGGGGGATTCTCCCTGATAAAGCTCTGTGTGGGTTCAATCAGCGAGACTACTTTTATTCATTCATGCAATTCTGTTGATAGTTATGGCTGATAAGGCTTATTACTTACAGGCTTATTACTTATTACTGTGTTTATATTTTAAACCCCAATCCAATGGAAAAACCCCACAGTAACATAACATGACCCGGCGCTCTAGTTAATAGACTAAATAATTTCATACATAATATTATGAATGACTTTATTTTGAAATTCAGTTCCTGACGGACGGCAAAAAAGCCAGAGATTATAGACTTAAACAAATAAATAAAAACAAGGATAATTGTGTGTTATTGTTGAGTAAATAACAGTGTGTTATTTTGAAAAGAATAACACATTAGCTCTGAGCCCCATTTCTTTTCCTCACAGATGGCAAAAAAAGTCAGACATTATACGATTTAAAATAAAAACAATAATCGTGGCTTGATATTGAGTAAGACATTTTTTATATGAACCACACAGCTTCCGGTTTTCAAATACCCGACCGGACAAAAAGACGTGGTGCAGGCACGAAAGATAACAATAGAAATACATTGCTTTCGTTCTGTGTGACACGAAAAAAGAAAAGGGGAAAATTGTGTTGGTGAACACGAATCAATAGATTAAATGTCGTGGCTATAACACGAAATGCAGTGAGACTGGGTTGGCTGACTACAATGTCTGTTCATGTTCATGGTTAATAATAACTGTTAAAAAGTGGTTAAAAACTGTTAAACTGGTAAGGTTCAAGGTTCAAGGTTCTTTATTTAGTCATACGAACATAGCCACAGTGTAGTTATGTGTCACAGGCTTCTCCAACAGAGCAACACAAAACACAGATAAACAGAACAAATATAGTGCAAGTAGTAATACAAAAATAAAAATAGTTTTAAAAAAGTGAAATAGTGAAATAGTGCAATAAGAGTCTATGTGCAAGTTATTGAAATAGGATATATAGGTAAATAGATAAATCATTTTAAAATAATTTTTAAGTAGCAGCCAGATGAATATTAGGGATGTTGTTTCAACTGTTCAGGTGTTTAACAGATTTTGCTTCAATTGTTCAGGTGTTTAACAGTCTTATTGCCTGTGGGATGAAACTGTCCCTGAGTCTGGTGGTCTTAGTCTGGATACTGCGGTAACGCCTGCCAGACGGCAGCAGACAGAACAGTTTGTGGCTGGGGGTCTTTTATAATCCGGAGGGATTTCTTCCTGAGCCGCTGGGAGTAAAGGTCCTCCATGGATGGCAGCTCCGTCTTGGCGATGGTGTTGGAGCTGTGTGTGGCCACGCAGTCGTGTGTGAACAGGGAGTAGAGGAGAGGGCTGAGCACGCAGCCTTGAGGGGCTCCGGTGTTGAGGATCAGGGTGGAGGATGTGATGTTTCCCACCCGCACTGCCTGGGGTCTGCCCGTCAGGAAGTTCAGGATCCAGTCACAGAGGGCGCTGTTGAGCCCGAGGTCTCTGAGCTTGATGGCCAGCTTGGAGGGCACAATGGTGTTGAATGCTGAACTGTAATCAATGAACAGCATTCTCACATATGTGTTCCTCTGGTCCAGGTGTGAGAGGGCAGTGTGGATGGTGAGGGTTGTGGCGTCGTCTGTGGACCTGTTTGCTCATAGGCAAACTGCAGGGGGTCCAGAGAGTCAGGGAGGGAGGAGGTGATGAAGGTTTTGACTAACCGCTCAAAGCACTTCATAATGATGGAGGTGAGTGCTACTGGGCGGTAGTCGTTGAGGATGGTGAGTTTTGTCTTTTTGTGGACAGGAACGATGGTGGAGTGTTTTAAACATGCAGACTACAGACTGCAGCATGGACCTGTTGAAGATGCTGTGAACACCTCTGCCAGCTGAACTGCACACACCCTGAGAACACGGCCAGGGATGCCATCAGGTCCAGGAGCCTTGTGTGGGTTAACCCTTTTAAAGGATTTGCACACATCTGCCCTGTTTAAAACAAAAGGGCAGCTTCCAAAAAACTGTTCAGCTCATCTGGGAGAGATGCGCACACAGACACTCCCGCAGCACCCCTTGCTGCTCCTTTGTAGTCTGTCATTGTTCTCTTAGCCCCGCCCACATGTTCCCGGTGTTACAGCCTTTGAAGTCAGATTCCACCTTGTCTTTGTTTTGCCTCTTTGCACAACCCTGCCTCCTAAAAATTACGTTCCCACAGAACTAAACTGCATTCTCAATTACGTTACGACCTGAGTGGTTACCAAAAGAAAACCCTGCTCTGAAGGTTATTTTCATTTTACAAATCCTGCACTCAGCTTTGCTTTCTCCAATATCATTGAAATGCAGCCAGATGCTTATTTTTTCGTTTTTCGCAAATTTCTTGACTTTTTCTGACGCTCTGGCATTTAAATCCGGCTCTCCGTCTCCCCGTCGCTCTATGTAGCTGGCCTGTACCACTACACCTGCTGTCTTTGGAGCGTCTCACCATTATGTGAAAGAAGGGTGGGGGACCCTTCTTTCACATAATGGTATGATCCTAGTGTGTCCTCGCATATGATTGCATGGTGGCTCAGCAAAATAAAGTCCCGCCCCTCCCTGCATGGATTCACAGCAAGAGCAGGACCGGCTGAAGATTCTGCCTTCCCCGACTGGAGTATGCTCTTCGAGCGGCAGGTTGTGATCGGCGTGTTGGAGACCCCTGAATTAAAGTATCAAGTCACCTCAAGTCAGAGGGCTCAAGTCCAAGTCAAGTCCCGAGTCATTGGTGTTCAAGTCCAAGTCGAGTCACAAGTGTTTTGTGATTTTGTCAAGTCGAGTCCAAAGTCATCAAATTGGTGACTCGAGTCTGACTCGAGTCCAAGTCATGTGACTCGAGTCCACACCTCTGGTTGGTGGTATTAAAATCCCTGGCCACAACGAATGCCGCCTCTGGCCGTGAAGCCTTGTACTGTCGATAATCCCAAACAGCTGATCGAGTGACGTGTTGTTGTCGACGATCAGCGGAATATACACTGCTGCTCACAACAGGTGTCAATTCTCTCGGCAGGTGAAAAGCCTGGCATGTGATCATGAGGTGCTCTAAATGAGCAGAACAGTCCGAAGAAATAATCCTCACATCTGTACACCAGTTCTTATTTATCAAGAGACACACACCGCCTCCCTTACTTTCCCCCGAGTTAACTGTCCGGTCCTGTCGAAAAGCTGTGAATCCGTCAGGAACAATGGCTGAGTCCGGTATAGCGGGGTTGAGCCAGGTCTCAGTGAGAATGAACACGTTACAGTTCTTAATGTCCCGTTGAAAAGCAATCTGACTTCTGAGTTCATCTAGCTTATTTTCAATCGATTGAACATTACCCAGAAGAATACTCGGAAGAGGGGGTCGGTTTTCTCGTTTTCTCAATCTGACCAGCAGCCCGGCGCGGGTCCCCCGCTTTTCAGTCTTCCTCCTGCGTCTCTCAGGTAGGACAACAGCCATGGTGAATCTCCATTGTCTTTCGGTGGGCTATTGTCCACAAAGTGTCAGATGTGAAGAAGTTCTTCTCTGCTATATTGTATAGCAGAGTTGGTGCTGTCGGCTTGCATGTTGCGAACCATGTTAAAAGCAGACGGCAAAAAGTAAATAAACACTGAAAAAATACGAAAGAGGGCAAAGTTGGAGAGGAGCCAAAAGACAATGCGGACATCTTAAGCGCAGAGTAAGAAAAAAATAAATACACATGGTAGTTAAAAAAATAAAGTGTATAATGTGTTTATTTCTACTTGAATGTAAGATGTGTTGTTTAAAAATATAAATTATGTTGGCCTATCTCTAGTTCAAATAAACATAGGTTATGAAGGTAAATAATTTCATTATATATGAAATATGCTTTAAGTTACTGTTTACATTTCGAAACACGATAACTAAATATGTTTATAAGAGTTATGATCGAAAGATAATATTCTGCACTATTCGTGCAGGTTTTTTTTTTTCTTGATGTCAGCAAGCCAGATCCAATCTGACGATTGATGGCGAGCCAAGCCCAGTGAGTCTGTGAGCAGTTGTTGACCTGCATACAGAGGACGTTTGATTTGAAGAATCCTGCTGAATTCACACTGATTTTCAGATAAGAACCAGTTCACTATTAGCCAGAGGTGGGGACTCGAGTCACATGACTTGACTCGAGTCACATATTTTTTGACTTGAGACTTGCTTGACTAACATTGATAAAAGACTTGACTTTGACTTGGTATTCATGACTTGAGACTTGACTTAAGCTTGAGATAGATGACTTGAAAGGACTTGACTGTTTACAATTAAATATTTGCGTTTGTTTTTGTAGTGAGATATTACGTTTAGTTTTTTTGAAAATTGAAAAATTGAAAAAAAAAATTTGATTATAGCGCCATGCGCGCAAACCTGGCAACCCACTAGAAGGCAGGAGTCTCAGTTAACATGGCAGCGGCTAGCTTTACTCCAAAAATAGTGAAGTTTGGATTCAAGGATTATTTTTAGAGATGTCCCGATCCGATCACGTGATCGGGGATCGGCGCCGATCACGTGATTTTCAAAAGATCGGAATCGGGAGAAAAAAATCGGGGATCGGAATTTTATTTTTTAATTTTTTTTATTTAATGTTACAAAACAAAAATGACCATGTTCAAGTCTTAAAGTCATCCTGAGGCCTTAGTTTTGGTTTCAAATTACACAACATCATGTATGTGTTGCTTCTTTGGGGGTTGTTTTCATAGACCTGGTTGCTGATTTCTCTCAAATCTGGCAACAGAGTGGGCGCAGTGTCTAATAGTAGCAGTAAGCTAACGAGCACTGATAAGCTTTATTTAGTTTTGATCCAAAGCTGCTGTGAAAAACAGAAGCTATATCCATGTTGGATAGAATGGGTAGTTGGGTACTGTCATTTAAATAAAAATAATAACCTTAAGGGACAACTTGAATGCTTTTTTCCTTTTTTTTCTCTTAATGCATTGCATAAAGATCGGATCGGGAAAAATCGGTATCGGCAGATTGTTAAAATCAAATGATCGGAATCGGATCGGGAGCAAAAAAAGGTGATCGGGACATCCCTAATTATTTTGTCGATGACGGTAATAAGAAGAGAACAGCGGTATGCAGGGTCTGCAGGATAAAGATCAGTGACACGACCACCACGACATCCAACTTCTTTCGTCACTACAAAAAAACCCACAGAGAAAGGTGCGTGCATGTGTTGTGTTAGCTAGAAAGCTAACGTTAAGTTTAAGCTACGTTAGACTTGGTTTCAAATCGTTTAAGCATTGCAAAGAGAAGACAAAACGGTAAATTAACACTAGAACCACCAAGGGATTCATTTTGACTAACCCTGATACTGACGGGCTGTCAGGAGAGGGAGAGAGAGGAAAAGAGATGCCTCGTTTGTTTCCCCTGTGTTATTATCAGAAGTTACTGTACGCTTTTGAATAATGTTAGTTCATCTACTTTTAGTAGTTTGTTTAAATGTTTTAATTATGTTGTTTTTGTTTGTAGAAGTGCATCATTCCTTGATTTATTCATTTAAAATGAATCTGAACTTTTTTATCTGTTATGATGATAAACTGAAGCAATTTCTAAATTAACCCAATTAACTGAGTTTTAAATCGTCCTACTTAGTTTATAAGGCGATTATGAAGAGGAACAAATTAAATGATTTGAAAATTATATATATATATATATATATATGATTTTCTTACCTGGAATTTTGAACAGACTTTTTGATTGAGTCCTAGCTATATTGTCTGCAGTTCTAGGGTTAATATGAATCTAATATGATTGTCATCGGTCTAAATTAGATTTCAAATGATTAACTGTGTATGAAGATCATAGTGTGGGTTTAATCCATTTTCATAATCACTGTCTTTTAACTGATTTAAATGCGGAAACTGGGCTTATTCATCAGAATTTCGTATGACTTGACTTGACTTGCTTGACCTGAGCAATGACTTGACTTGCTTGCTTGACTCTCACCACAGTGACTTGGGACTTGCTTGATACTTGTAGGTCAAGACTTGAGACTTGCTCATGACTTGCACATGTAGGACTTACTCCCACCTCTGCTATTAGCTCTACCCGGGTAGAAGGAGCCATAGCAGCACACACACACACAGAACTGAACTGAACTGATCTAAAGGGATTTGAATGAACTTTGTTGCGACCCGGCTCAAAAGGCCACAACAAAGAGGAGACACACCATGTCGACGGTTAACAAAAGATGTTTATTTAAGACAAACAATTCAAATTAACCAAATTAAATGAAATGCAACCATAAGTAAGGCATGAGGTGTGGACGTCAGTGGGATCAGTAGTGTAAATGCAGGGTGAGGGTTGCATGAATGTGTATGTGTGGAAGTGGTGAGGTGCACAAAGTAAAGCAACTAAAGTAACAACAACATATATTCAACAAAAACCAGGTGCCTGCAGGGAGAAGCAGAGAGAGAACAGAGATGAGCAGAGAGGCTTTAAATAGGGCACCAGACCCAGGTGCCCTGAATTACTGCAATCAGTGCAACACAGACAGGACAGCCACACCCTCTCCACTGATGGGCCCACAGGGGCATCACAATCTTATTCAAAGGGAAAGGACTCGTTTTATTTGTGTGTTAAAGAGCTCTATTTTTTATTTTCATTCATTTTCATATTGTTGGCACAATTTAATGTAAATGTTGTTGAATGTTGCTGGCAATGATATTGTAAAATATTCAACAAAATCTAACTCTTCCCTGAGTTATTCATGGCATACCACTATTCGGACCTAGGTAGATGTTAGTGCCTCTGTTCTTGGTGTGAGATAGGACTAGAGGTGCTACACATGCGCTCAGCATTGACCCTTCCGATATCAGAAGCTCTAACTTGCTGTAGCCGGTCACTGATTAATGGCAGACTTGATAAGATCTGTTGGCTGAGCTGATAAGGCCCCTCGTGTCAAACACAAAGGGAGATCATTGACACTCGCACTGCATTATGAAACACCAATGCTTCGGCAGCAACCTGTCTTTTCGCAGAATTGGATGGTTGATTTATTTATTCTGTTCTCTCTCGATTGTGAGACATGCTACCTGACCATATCCCTCCCCCTTGACACTGTCACCTTTACGAGAAAATGGACAGTACCTGGTATCAGGTGGAAATTCTGCAAATTCAAAATTAGCATGCTGCTCTTTCAAAAGAAGACAGGTTTAATCATTTCACTTCATCATTTTAAAAACGTTGGCTACTGGTATGCAGGCTGGAAGCCTAACGTGAATGATAACAAATCATGTTTTATATGTTTGAATAAAATATAAATAAAGTTTTCTTTTAGTGTGCACATCAATATATCATATCAATGTTGGTATCCATGTTGTATGGTCTATTTGATTGCCAGAGTGCAACGACATTGCTCTATAATGTTTTTGAATTAACGAAAATTGCCATAGTGAGACATGTTTAAACTAAAGCATGTCTGTCACCGCCCTGTTTAGAATGAATTGGGTAAGGTTTACACAAAAAACTATCTTAGTGGTTAAATATATGTATAGATGGGCATATTGTATATATGTTTTTATTTATATATTTGTTCTTACTATGATGGTAAGCATTTCATTATTTCGTTCTACCCAAGATGACGATCCTGTCTGTTTTCACACTGTTTGCCTGTTTGTTAAAAAAAACAATACAAAAACGAAGTAAAACAAGTTATGTATGTAAATGTTAAAACATGTTCAGGTCTGTCATAAAACCATACCCGATTGTATAAAAAGAAGCCCCTTCTCAACAGTATTTAAATGGGCTGGATAGACATTAGCAACAGTTACACCAACCTCTAAAATATATAACTATACTATCTTACTGAACTAAAAATAGCTTCCTAACCACTAAATAATTCTGGGTTTTGTGTGGAGTGAACTGCAAAATAAATTAAAAAAACAATTCAAACCAGGATCATCATTTGGAATTTAATAGAATATGTAAATATGTCTTAACTTGTTAAGACTTGATAAATGTTGCACCGTTCTAATTCCGTGCCCATTGCTCACAGCTTTCTTTGGCCCTGTGCTAAAACACTGAGTAGATATGCCCTTGCAGCTCATGGCACAAATGTTCATATCTGTATCCAAGCCCCTGAGGTCCAAACCAGAAGCCTGGCTGGTGTTCCTGGGAACAGGACTTGTGGCAGGACAGTGCGGCATAGGAAGCTCAAACACCGGGATGATGTCTACGGGGCTAATAATTAACGAAGAACCATCCAGAGGAGGGAGAAACCAAACTGTACCGCCATTACGATTGGTTGACGTTTTGTGTGGTCATAAACTCCATGAACCCTTTCTGCCAACATCCAACTCTGCACACTGCTAAACCTCTCACACTCCATTGTCCAACGTTCCCTCCCTACAGGCACGGACTTGGATCTTTGATCAAATCTTCGAAAGCCTTCATTCATAAATTCAATAGTCCAATGTACAATGGTAGTTCATTGATAAAAACAGAATGAAATAAAAATAAAATCTGACCAAAGAAGACAACAACAGAGTTCCGAAACAAAAGCACAAAGCCGTCCATTAAAACTCACAATCTCAGCAAGAGTGATAATTACTATCGATTTAAGAGTTCAGTGCTGATTTGACAGCAAGCTAAAGTTACACACAGTGCCTTAGGCTTGAATAAAACATTGTGAAACTACATGTATTAAATTGATAGTTTCCAGGTGTAAAAACATTCACGTTTCAAACCTCATTTTTCCCCGGTAAAATAACAACATTAAAAGTGAACCAGATCAATAACAAACAACCTTGAGTATTTTTGACGATATTTTGATCCTCAGACCTTACTTTGGGGCTGCATGTGAGACTTTTTATTTTCTTTCATTTCACTCCTAAGGTCCTGCATGTCAAACACACACAAAGTCCAAAACTCCTGCACAGCACACGTTTGGAAGAAGATACCTAAAATACCTGAACATGACACAATCAGGTACATGCAGAAGCACACTGCTCATTGCACACAGGCCCACTGCAAACAGTCACTTTCATGTGAATTATATTTCCAGGCAGGGAGCAAAAAACTTTGCTTAGAACAGTCTGGCCTTGAGCTGATAACTCTGTTTGATTTGTTAGATTTTGGACTTAAAGTTCAGAGATGCCCTGGGAAAATAAGGTTCTAAAATCACTTGGATCAACAGACTAATTTCATCATGATGTCACTTTCCTGTCACTAAGCTGGTGATAAAAAACAGGAATTAAAGATGTTGTTTCGATTTATTTTACAGGTAAGAACTGTTCATCCTTGTATTGATTTATAAATGTAAAAAATTAGATTTTTTTTATGTAAAATGTAACATTATAAATCAGATCACAGCATGTTTAAATTCAAAGTAGTCAAATTACTAAAAAAGAACTGTCAACAAACCTTGGCTGTAGAAACAGAAAGAACACCAGCGGTCACCTCTGGGTTTGTGGCATTCACAGGGCATCGATGCCCTCATTCTTTTACGGAGAGTATTACAACAATATTTAAAGATGAAGTCATCCTTTCCTCCCTGTAACACTTTTCAGTGTAAGGATTATAATTTCATCACGTCATGCAGGATGTGACCTGAAACTGCCCGGATGACATAATTGCTATCATCTGCACGATGCCCATACTTTCCTGAGGCTGGTCAGCATTTGGGGAATGATAATCATCCTCACCATGCCACACTAAGAAGTTGTTGTAAGTACTTGAGAGTGGAATTCATCTCACTATGAAATGTGACAGATCATTACAGCTGAAGGACTTCCATACGGACTGGGTCTCTTTCGGCTGCCACAGGGGAATTTAGCTGGGTCATGGTGACATGAAGTCTCATGAGAGAGTTGAACAAGCAGCATCAGAGAGTGGTATGTTTACTAGTAACGTCAGTAGTACAATTTGTTACTGTTATTAGACAGACTGATGAGTCAGAGTGGAATATTAGAAATCCATTATTGGCATTCCAGTGCCTGCTTAGAGTCTTTGGAGAAACGCCTCCTCGTTTTCAAAGGCCATATTGGTATGCTGCCATCTGCAGTTACATGGGATAAAGCTCTCTCTCCCTCTCTCTCTCTTTGAGTTTGTAAAACACATAAATTACCGGGTGAAATGTTGTTATCTTGCCCTTTATTTATTTCAGCTGGAACTCGTCTTTGTGACAATCCTTGTTTTACAGCACTGGAGTTCATAACAGAAATCTGACATTTAAAATAGACTGTACTCTTTTTATAATTTATGTCTAGTAAAGGTCAAATAAATGATTTATCTGGTCATTACCAAATGCTTTTACAAAGTTAGTATTCATACCAAATTTATATTTTGTTCCAGTATTGTGACTTTTGTCCATAACCTTTTTTTGCTACTCCCTTCTGCAAACATCTTTAATTAAATTAGTTACACAAAATATCTTGGCATAACTCCAGGCAGGACAAAGCTAATTGATATGATCTTGCATAAAGGGGTAGCAACACCATTTCATGCAAAAGTGTTTAAATTGTGTCTCGGGTGGGAGAGTTACCACATTTTTATCAGAAAGATTTGTATATTGTGTCACTGTGTAGTCAAACATAAGCACGCTGTACATAAATTCCTTACTTCCTCATATTTTTTACATGTAAAATCTGAAAATAAATTAATATGAAGAGCTGCCACATAAATATAGTGGAGTTAAATATTTCTGTCTGTGTGGTGATTGTTGCAGTGTATCATGAAATTAACATAGAGAAAGTGCAAGTCCCTTAAAACTGTAGTTAAGTACAGTAACTGAGTGAATGTATTCAGGTACATTCCAATACTCAATTATGTTTGCATGTTGCAGAAGCGTTATGAATTTGGTCATGACTCGGGCATTGCTAAAGCAATTTATTTTCCCCGCAGTTAAAACCTAAAAAAATGACCTGAAAAATGTTTATTCAACTTTCAAGCGAAAACATTACATTTGTTGAGGTTTTTCTTTTGAAACTAATTTTCAGTCAAGTTGTCAAATTGGGTTCCGACCTCACTGTTTAGGTTTTCCCTCACTGTTCCCTCTCATGCAAGATACCAAGAACTGTTAAAAAATGCTGTGACCTTTGGCCCACATAGAGCAAACACTAATCATTTTAACAGTTGTGACATTTATCTTCAGTTATCCCGCTATTCATAAATTGGTCGATGTTTCTGTTAAAACGATATCACATACAAATACATGATACAATGTTGCAATAAAACCAGGCAACTGTCAACATGGATGTTTGCCTAATAAGAAATGTCCTGTCACTAGTGAATGATTGTTGTGAATAGCGAGCAGGGAGCTGTTGTTCAGCCTGATGCCCGGGGGCCACATTATGTGGCGTACATCTGAAATGAAATCAATTGAATGATTAACAGTGAGCTTTGCCTTTCTAATCAACTAATTCAATGAATTAAACCCTAATAAGAACCACTGTTTTCCCAAAATATAATGAGGGCAAAACTCTTTTCTCAGTTGCGTCAACATTACAAAAAAGAACCTCCTCCGCCAACATGCCCTGGAACAATTGGCACAAACAAACCCAGGATTGATTACGCTCACCTCCTCATGGCTGCCACAGAGGTCAAGTGTAGGTTATGTGGAGCTGACCTCAATGATAATGTTTCCACAGTTAACCATCCATTATATGTGCGACTGATTTATTAAAGGGGACCTATCATGCAAAATGCACTTTTGTACGTCTTTTATACATGAATATGTGTCCCCGGTGTGTCAGGGAACTCACCAAGTGTCAGAAAACACAACCCTCTCTCTTTTCCTCCATACCCAAATCTCTAAAAACGGGGCTGCAATGGATCTGATACAGACTGATACAGATTTGAAAATTCTCTGACGTCAGGAACAAGGAGCTCCGCCTATATGGGCAACTCTCCACCTATCAGGAGGAGACAGCCACGGCCATTCGAAAGCGCTGGAGACGCTGTAGTACATATGCCAGGCCTGTAGGTGGCGCTGTAGTCTGCCACAAAAGCAGCGAAGAAGACTTCTCACAGAATCAGCCCTTGCAAAAACAGGGCTAAAAAAGAGCAAATAGAGCGAAATGAGGCATGGCTAAAATGCATGATCTGTTTGGTATTTTGAAAAAAAACCTTTGCAGACGTGTTTTATATAGGTATGGCCCTATATTATATTATTCAAATATAGCATGATAGGTCCACTTTAAGTCGGAGCAGAAGGCCATAAAATGTGAGCAGTATTTATTGTGTGAAAAAAGGCTGGACTATTTTTTTACACCGCTTTTACTGCGGGAGCTGAAGCCATCATTACTGTTAGCGGTGATAAGATTTTAGTCACAAGAAACCCATTGCTGAGAAATGGGTTCCCCCCGAAAAGAAAACCATTGAGTAAGATTTCACATAGGAGTAGGACATTCAGGGAAGTTTTACCAAGTTCTGCATAACCAAATTAACCAGAAATCCAGACTGAAAGTAGAGACAAAGGTGAAGACACCAGAAATCATGAACACTTAATTTAAGCAGTGCAGAAACTCACAATATACAGCTCA
>CALSBZ010000172.1:2515772-2539046 GCA_943591055.1 Gobionotothen gibberifrons
ACACACACACACACACACACACACACACACACACACACACACGCTCAGACCTGCTGTTTAATATATAGATAACCAGTAATATGTATAGACATCAAGTTGGATACACTCACAGGAACCCACTCACCTTAGCTGGAAGGATTGTGCGTTCCTCTCCCGAGCACGCACATTGTTGGCTGCTGGATGAGATGAAGAGGAAGGACAGACGTGCTCTGGCCCATCTCCAGTCTCCTTCAATATTTCATAAGGAACCTTTCTCCTGTCCCCTGGAGCCCAGCGTCCTTTCCCTGCATGCAGCTTCAATTCTTTATTCCTCCACAGCAAACAGCTGCCACTTGTCTACCGACAGGAAATAAAGGAAGTTCTTAAATACCTTTTGCATACTTTTACTAAACTATTTGCCCTGATCATTCATTTCCTCTGGGCTTCCCGCAGCATAATGCTCCGTGCCGCCTTGGGAGTCACATAAACTGGTCAGGCCTGCATGTTCTTTTGAGTAAACAGGCAGTGAGCCTGGTAGAAGATGCAATCAGGATTTGTACAATTGGTTAATTGGTAGAATTACTCAAATATTGGAATTGATGCTGCTTTCACACCTTTCCAGAGTCACAAACATGAATACTTATGGGTGGGACTTAAAGGGGACCTATCATGCAAAATGCACTTTTTGATGTCTTTTATACATAAATATGTGTCCCCGGTGCGTCGGGGAACTCACGCAGCGTCAGAAAATAAAACCCTCTCTCTTTTCCTCCGTACCCAAATCTTTTAAAAACGGGTGTACAACGAGCGGATACAGATTTGCTGCCAATCTGACGTCAAATCGGCAGCGGACCCACAGAAAGTTGCTATCAGAAACAATGCCTGACGTGTTTTGGACGTAATCTCATCTTTGTTTACATTAGCAAGCCTCGCTAACACTCAGAGCTAACTGTACTAAGCTGTACTCCAGAGCACATGTGTTTAAAAAGCAGGAAATAAAAGAAGAACTCACCTTGTGATAAACCTGCAAGAGAAAAAGCATTTGAGCTCCATACTGTTTCAGAAATAATCCTTGATGTGGTTTAGAACAGGATGGCCTTTTATCACAGCAGAATGTAACTTTATCTCCGGTAGAATTCTGATCAGGCATTAGCTCCGCCACCTCTTTTTTTTTTTTTCAAGCTCAGGACCCAAAATCCACGTTTCTCTAACAGGGCTGCAAAAGAGGGGTATGAGCAGTATGAGGCATGGCTAATGGGTGATCTGTTTGGTATTTTAAGCAAAAAACTTCACAGACATGTTTTGTATAGGTATGGCCCTACAATATATTTTTCCAATATAGCATAGGTCCACTTTAAAGGGAACTTGATTTCATAGACCTCTGCCAAGGCCTTTGATATTAGAGAAATAAAACATATTGTAATACGTTTATCCAAACAGGGATTTGGATTAGAAAATGGTTATGCTTGAAGATTGCGCTTGACACCGGTGAAAGAGTGCATATTCAATGCAATGCAAGAAGTATTTAATATTTGCGTAAACAAAATCTCTAAGACTGTCTCTAAAAAACTGTACAATTACTGGGTAGCCAATCACTGTTTTAAAAGAGCTGACATTAGCATTCTAGTTGTGAAGCCAGCACTATGAATAAACATGTAAACACACATTAAAACAAAGATTTAAAAACCTAGAAGGCAAAGTCAGGGTCTGGCCATAACACTACCACATACTGTAGTTTATTTCTTTGTTGTGGTGATTTATGAGGTTTTCCCCCTTTTTTGCAATTGTAAGCAATGATGATGTCAGCCCCATCTTAAAAAGTTATCGTGTGAAAAACATCGCCTCGTCCAAAAGCTGACCTGATTCTGAGTAAGGAGTACCATAGGTTATTTAAAGTCAACAAGACTCTTCACAAAACGTTTGGCTCCCAACATTACTTCTTGTTATTGTTTTGAGAGTTACTGTAAGGAGATGATGTGGCTTAAAAAAGCACATTTACTGCTTTTCTTCACCCAGGCTTTCTCCCTTTTTCTTTTTTTGGCTCCAGTCCCTGACTAGACAGCTGTGGTTTTTAAAACCAGATCCACGTTTAAAGTGTTTTCATGGAGTATATTGGTGTCACAAATAGTGCCTTCACAACTTTTTACAGAGCTATGTATTTTCATCAGGGGGTTAAAAGTACTGTCTTCTGGATATCTATTATTGTTAATGATATGGAAAATGTGATTTATTTCTTATAATCTTGAATATGTAATCATGTTGTAGATATCTAAGTGTTTTTATTACCAACTGGTAGAATATTTTTATCTTTACCTCACTGATTATTCTTCATTCCATATTTACTTTTTGTATGACTGATTATTTAGTGGGAATGCTGTTAACAGCATTCCAACTATCTGTTCTTCTACGGACGAAAAGTTTATTATTCCGCCGACTTATTTTGGCCCTCTTCTCCTCCCGCATTGAACATTGCAGAAACTCCGTTCAAACATCAAAACGTTCAGCTCGGTCGGGAATCGATGGCTATTACTTTTCTCATTCATAACTTTCATAATTCCAGAGATACATCCCATAATTCATCACATTTTTAACATTTGAACTTTAACATTGCGCAGCTTGTTAAGGCAGAGTGTGTGATGTCAGAGTTAGAGTGGAGGACAGTTTGAAATTTGCCTTCATATTTTTTTTTTAAACTGCCATAATTCCCAAACCCTACATTCCTGAGACATAATTTCTCATGACAAACGTAGGAAAACATCTCGTAGCTTGAAAAATGACAAATAATTAAGCAAAAATAATTAAACAAAATGCCTCTTGAGGGCATGAAGTGACAAACACATTCAACATTCCTCCATTAAAGCCCATTGTAATTTCAGGCTGATATTTCCTCACAGCAGCAGCCGCACACCTTTAGTTAAACTGCCAAAAAGGCCACATTATTAACCCGAAACTACACAAAAATTACACTTCAGATACTCAACTTCCTTGACATGCTTCACGTTTTGAAATTTCACAGATATCTCTTACGGTTCTTCCACAAAACGTTCACATGTAAGAGGTTCATCTCTCATCCAGAACAATGGAACCCTTTGATCTCTGGACGACTCATTAGCTCAAATAAAAACACCTGTGTCACGGAACACGATGATGTCATCACTTCAACTGACATGCTCAGAGCAGCAGACTTCAGATAATGGTTAATGGTCCTGCCCTCAACAGCTCTACGTCAATTATGGGGTGTCATCATCATGTGCCGAAGAGAGAGAGAAGAGAGAGAGAAGAGAGAGAGAAGAGAGAGAGAGTAATGTAACCTCATGCTATAACTCCTATGAAAATGTTCAAAAAGAGCTCAAACTTCACATGTGTGCTAACAGTCCAGACATCTATGGGACAGTTTTGAGATTTCTTCGAATGCCGTTACCATGGCAACACAATGCTCGCCTTCAAACAAGGTTTTCTAATAACTTCATTGAAACTGCTCCAAACGCCCCAAAACTTCACAGGTTTGGTAATGATGCAGCCATCAACGCATCTAAGTGTATTATGGGGTGTCATCAAATGCCGTTGCCATGGTGACGGATCATTCGCCATGAAAAATGATGTCGCTGTAAGTCCCATCAACACGGTCCAATCGTCCCCCAATCTTCACTTGTATATCACCGGTCCATGCCTCAACAGCTCTACACCAAATCTGAGATCTCACCATATGCCGTTTCCATGGAAACGCATCCCTCGCTATAAAATATGATGTCGCTATAACTCCTATGAAAATGTTCAAAACGTGCTCAAACTTCACATGTGTGCCAACAGTCCAGCCGTGAAGACATCTACGGGACAGTTTTGAGATGGCCATGGCAACACAATGCTCGCCATGACACACGGCTTTCTCATAACTTCAGTGAAACTGCTCCAAACGCCCCAAAACTTCACAGGTTTGGTAACGATGCAGCCATCAACGCATCTAAGCATATTATGGGGTGTCATCAAATGTCGTTGCCATGGTGACAGATCATTCGCCATCAAGTTTGCAGTTCAAATATTCTGCTGCTATTCCAAGCCTTTTTACTTTCTTTTCTTCTCTCATCACACATTCAAGCCCCCAGTGTTCATGTATCATTTCAATCTAAATTCTTCACTTTCTTCTTACACATTACATTTCAGCATAGCAGTTTAGCGTCAGCTTTTCAGCATAAAGCATTCCCACTAGCAATTTCTTCAGGAATTGCATTCTCTAGTTCTGTATATAACTCTAAAAGTACGTTTTGCTTCTTTTAATAAAAGGTCATCCAAAAATCCATGTTAGTCTTAATTAAACAAATAAGTGATAAAAAGCAAACGTTTCCAGATAAAAGTATTTATATATTTGCTCACAGACACAAAACCATGCAACTCCACTGGTGGATTAAAGAGAGCACATTTGCTCAGCAGTTAGCATTGTGTCCTCTCAGCTGGAAGCATCTTGGTTTGCGGTCCTTTAACAAAAGGTTATAGGAAATACATTGAACCAGCCTTTCCACAAAAGGGAAGCCACTTATCACGCATTCTGTGAAATAAACATTATTTTATTGACTGACAGAGCGAGAGAACATTATATTTATGGTGTACTTAGGACAAGCATCTAATGGTTTGAAATTGCTGCATGGTTTTGGCAGCAGGCAGAAAGCTTTATGACACCCGAGTTGAAGTAAAACGTCAGCGGGCATATTTCATTTGATGCAAAAACAACCTCCATTGGCCTTTATCTAATTATTTAGAAGTTTATTACAGGCAAGTATGTTTGTGTTTCTGACAGATCCCCTTTTGTATGTAACAGGAGGAGAGTTTTGGATCATGTGTGTCAGAAAGGGATTTAGGACGGATTTACAGTCATACTTGTGAATGTGACTTTTGACAACAACAGAGCAGAAATAATTTTTAAAAACAGCTTAATCTGGTTGTTACGGCTAAATTGCTACAGTAGTTTACACGAGAACCGTAACTTTGTCATGCCGCGTTTGTAGCAACACTGTTTATTAATCTAAAAGATAAGTTGGTTTTAACCAAAATCACTGCTTTTATATTAATACGGTTGGTTAATGAGAGCATTATGACTCAATCATACTATTCACATCTCAAGGCTTTTTAATATTTTCATTTGAAATCCTTACGTTATGTACAGAAGAGGATTAGGGCCACATAAAAAAAAAATGTTGGGAGGATTTGAAAAGGACTTTTTTTTTTTCTGAGAAAAAAGACAGAATTCTGACTTTAATCTTTTTTCTCAAAACAAAAAAAAAACGTTTTTTTTTCAAATCCTCCCAAAAAAAAAATCATGTGGCCCTAATCCTCTTCCGTAGTTATGTCACTGGTAGCTATCTAAACTACTTTGTGTTTTCTTTTTAAGATAGATGTTTCCACTTCCGTGTTTTACACAAAACTTAAGGAACCTCTTCAGGAAGTATTCTTTATCAGATGGAGCCTGTCTGTGTATATGTCATCGTTTTATTTCACTGGCCTGTCTCTTGGAGGCTTCCTCTCCTTTGAGGAAGAGGGAGGAGGGGGACACACAGATATGCTTCCTCATAGAGGACCTGATGACAGAGATGAAGGAATGAGACACAATCACAGATAAGAGAACAAAAGAGATGAAAAGAGGGAAGGAGGTAATCTCTGCGTCACAAGATTAATCCCTCATTAGATCAGACCACATTTTCAGAAACGCCCAGCGTCATGAGTGCGGTGTGTGTCTTTCCAATCCAAAATGTTCTCTCTCACTTTATGCATCCCTGCCCTCCTAGTGACCGTGGCATTGGCAGAAGTTTTACACAGGCCGAGCCGCAGGATGAGAGGCACCCTTGGGGCTACTGGAGCATTCTGTGACGTAGATGACAGAAGAGAGGCAAATGTTAAGCTGTCACTCTCTGACTCTCCCCACTACAGACACCCCAGGCTCTTCAGAGCTCTGTCACATCCAATGTGAGCAACACTAATTGTTTTTTAGTCAGCATCTGTGGTTACAATCTATCTGGAATTTGAACTTACGTGACAAGGTCACAAGATAAGATGTAGTGCGATTGTAAATAATAAATACCATTGGTCTCAAGATGAGGGATGAGGTGACTGGTGACTGTGCGGCCAAGGAAGGGGGAGCAATGGTTAATCGTCAGATCACAGCAAACAAGCCCCCGCGCTGGAGTAAACCTTCAGCCCCTCAGAAGGGAAACACAGGTCTTCTTCTGCCAAGACCCGCCGGATTTACAGAAATCCTCACGGAGAGAATGGATGGGAAAGGAGAGCAAAGCAAGCAGGGAGTGAGAAATAATGAAGGAATAAAAAGGATAAAGAACAGAGGTTGATTTCCTTAACCTTTTACCCCCTACCCCATCACCCTGCGCAACCCTCAAAAGGTTAGGCCTGTACGCCTGGCATGGGGACTATATAGGCCCGAAGTAAGGAAATGGCAGGCGAAGGAGGATGAGAGCAAGATACCTTCCCCACTCAGCTATTATTCTTTGTTAACCAGTTTTTAGCACTGCTCAGCCTCTCTGGTGGTTTTAATTAAGAAAGGAATCACCTTGGTTTTGCCAGGACCCCTAATCAAAACCAGACGCGAGATTTTAATTGAACCAAGATGGACCTCCACGTTGTATACAACTGGCTTAATGTGACAACTTATCCCATCACTACAGCAGTGTTTCCCAACGGACCGGGGAGAAAAACATCCCCTCAGTGAGGGGAATCTGGGGTGATTGTTAATATCCCTCCGATTTCAGAGGGCTGTTGTTTTTGAAACAACGCCAGTCTGCTATTTACTACCTTATTAGCCTCTCCTTCTGCGTTACATGATTTACATTATTTGCATTGCGTTCGAGCCTCGACTTGCCCTTCGTCGGCTGATGTTATGACCATTCGTACAGTACCGTGGCGGCAAATGTCTGGTTCTGGCTGTTTTTGAGCCAGTGGAGCTTGGCAGTGGAAGAGCGAGGAACACATTGTGTGACTGTGTGTCCAGTGCGAGCCAGCTCTCTGGGCAGGGGAGCTTGCTTTTAGCTGAAAGAAAACAAGAGTCTGAATGAAAACGACAAGCTCAGAGCTGAGGATGTTTTTTTAGCTACAGCCAAAGCACCAGTTCCAGTTCTTGCTGTAACCCTGCCATAAAGATAGTGTTTCATTCAGCTTTCAGTCTTTATATAACCAAGGCCACTATTGACTTTTTTCCCTCTCTTTCTCTCACATGTTGACAGTTTAGTTGAACCAAAAAATTGCATGGGGACAGATAATCTACCTGCTTCATGTTCCCTGCCTGCCCCCTTCCCCTAATCCCCTGGTAGTGTTTGGATTACCTTGAAAAACAATATTAATAATTTGGAGATGTGGCTCCTCGGTCTCCTGCTGTGTGCTTTTATTTCTTTGCTCATTTCCTTCTCAAAGCTCCCTTGATGTGGGGCTTGTTGTGCTGCTTTCAGAGGAGTGTGAGACCGCGGTGAGTTATTACGCAGGCCCCTCGCCATACACCCTCTCTAACCTCTGAGACCAAGTTTGAAGGTAAACCTCCCATAACAAACCGTAGAGTCCAACGTTCTTCATATGTTGAGTTAAAGCATGTGTTAAATAATAATCAGATAGAGATGTTATGTCGGAGGAAAAGCTGAATGAAATTGGTTTGATATGTAAATCCAGCAGTGTATTTGTGTGATGAATGTGCGCAATTGGACATGCCATCGACCACTTATCGTTTCCCACCCAGGCAGATTTACACGGGGCAAGTCAATGAACTGAATGAACAATTCAAAACCCAAAGTCACCAAAGCCATGACCACAGGCACGAGCAGCATCCTCTGAGGGACAGAGATAAGAGGGAGTAAGTGAGAAAGACTTTCCACAAGAACAGTAAACTCTCCGCATCAATGCATATTCAACGTTATTACTCATAAATCAAGAAGGCAGTTCGCCTTGTCATAATTGATCTTTTTCCCATAGATGTGCAGCATCCAATTTCTCTTGGTAATCGCTCCCTAATGTTTAACCCTGAAATTTCATTCAGTCTTCCTGCTACATAATCTCTCTACGCATCTCTCTTTTTATCCTGCTTTCCCCTCTGGCCGCTCTCTTCCCATCCTGCGTGCTGCAGTGCAGCTGTGTGTGAGCAGCGATGGAGGGAGGCCCAGATGAGAGGGGCAGGGAACTGGCTGATTATTAGTAAGACAGAATGAGAACTAAAGGCTTCAATATGTCCTGTAGCATTTCAAGTGGGACAGGGTGAGTCTGTAGCCAATTTAATCGGCCACAAGGAGAGAGTGTTTGCCTTTGCTGCGCTCAAAGATTGTTATTCTAACCACCCACTCTCACTAGCATCCTCAGACCCTCCCCACTCCCCTCATTGTGCACACCATCCCGTTCCACGAATCCCCACCTCAATTATTTTACCCCAAGCTGGTCAGCTGCTTTGCTAGGTCATGAAACTAGGAGGTTATTTTTCTAGAAAAATGTTTGTGATTTAACCACAGTACTTCACTGGAAGCCTCACATGTGGGGAAATGTTTAATAAGACCTTCATGTTTTATGATGATTAGTATAGCATGCAAGCAGAAGATCCTTCAAGGCTCAAGGTATTGAAGTAGTCAAAGACAGCTGAAATATTGCAAACTCTCACTCAATGACTCATTCAAAATATCCAAATACTCAACATGCTTGTACCACACACAAACTCAGTGTCGTAGCTTCTGGTCCACCAGATGTCAACAGGCACTCTTCTCCCCGGGCTCCGTAATGTGTGTGTGTGTGCGTGTGTGTGCACGTGGCTTGAAAACATGCCTCTATCGGTTCCTTTAAGGATGGGAGGGGAGGGCGATGACACAGGCGGTGATGAGAGGGAAGGAGGGGTCATGCCACAACTCCCTAACATCATCCAGCCAGCAGTCTGCTCCAATACGGCACCAAGGGACCTTTCAGCGCCAAAAGGAGAGAATAGCTGCACCCATGGTGATAAGTGCATAATAGACATGAGCATTTTTATGTCCTTCCAGATTAATCTGCAGTCTTGTGAGATTTTGATCAAAACAGGGAGTGTCAGAGAGTTGTTGATGGCTTGGCCTCAGTGTGAAGCGGATAGGCCCAAAATAAATAAATCCTAATATAATCTTAGTTGTGGTTAGACACAGCATGAGAAGACTTTTGATCCTCCCTTGAAATAAAACACTACTGTATATCTGCCTCTGCGAATTATCAAACCCCCTGATGTTTACTAAATGCCAAAAATATCATGCTGACCACAAAAAATGCCTTGTCGGTTTCTGGATCTTACGTTATCTATAGTGGAAAAAGCACACAGGACAGTCTGTAGATGAGAAACCTCTCGTGACATGAAACACCAGCTAAAATGCAGTGAATACGTCTTGTTAGCATAGATTCCTTCTGCGGCTAGAGAGACCCTTGCTAACTCGGAGCTGTTAAAACAAACAGGGAGGTCCCTGAGCACAGCGCTTTGGACAAAGGTTAAAGCAATATCCCCCAGCACTATTCATTTCAGAGAATCCATCCCACTCACAGGCTTTGATCGTCTCTCCCATTCTCTACCCCTCTTTCTCTCTCTTGCTTACCCTGAGCTGGTGAGGAGGTGGTTGTGTGTGTCTGTGCGATGAGAAGCAGAGTTCATTTAATACTTGGAAACATCATCTGGCCGACTGCAACAGCCAACTCTCTGTGCCGAGAAAAGCACAGAGATGAAACCGCAATGATAAGTGCGATAAGTTTGATCTACACCTAGATTCGTACATGTAAGCATGTGTTTGTGCCTGTGTGAAGTTGAGTTACTAAAGGCCCCAGAGGAAAGCTTATCCCTCAGGCTGTTTACCTCCACCAGAGCTGTTTACTTGACCCCTGATGATTTAGATGCATAACCAAATAAAAACAGCCAGGGAAGTTCAAACAGTGAGTGACGCACAAAGGGTGCACGAGGTGGGACAACACTGTGTCTAATGATGTCTCACAGCTGTCTCCCCATGTCACATTCAGCATTAGGGATGAATTAAGTACAACAGCTATAAATAATCCTATATCAAGTCCTTTTAAACATACTCAAGAACGACATGAGTAATTTATTGTTTTCAAAACACAGAATCCTTTAACGTGTTCCATGGAAGTCTGTGGGTGCCGGCCAAATAATACATTTCACTGAGGTTCATGGAAACGGGCCGTGATCCACACATTTCCACAGAGGAGACTTTTATTCTGAACTCACACAATCTTCCTATTTGTATTACACAGTATAATAATGTATACCATCCTGGAGCCGATTTCAATTCAACATTGTGAACATTTGGCCATGTATACAGTGTTGTTTATGTTTTGACAGGATGAGCATTGTTGTGTAGCAACGGAACATTTACATAATTTTTCGGTGTTGTACTGTAAGCACTTACATAATGCCCCCATTCATTTGGATTGAACTGCAGCTCCCTTGAAGGCCCCTGGACCTGCAGACCACAGGACACACACCCATATAATGGCTCACATTCATGGGCTCATACACTTTCTCACAAATTAAGTGAAAACACTAAGATTTACAGTGAGGTTTGAAACAATTTCACTTTGATGAAATTGATGAAAAAGAAAAGAAACAAAGCATATAAAATAATAAATACAAGTGGACGTTTTTGGCTTGAATTCATTTAGAAATAATCACGAGCACACACCCTAGATTAACCAATATTTGTTGACATGCATATATTATGCTATATCGTCAGCGTGATCAACATCATGGGTCATGTGACTTAGACTCATGTTGCTGAACTTAGCCAAGGGAGCATACGCCAACACGTAATTTCGCTGTGGTGACGACTGCAGCGTAGGAAATATGTGAGAGGTATAGTTTAGATCATGTTCTCACATAGCATGATGTCACTCCTTCAAAGCAGCCGTCTTCGCCTCACTCCCACACATACCCCGAGGTCACAGCCATATTGAAGCTCTCGGTTATGAGTTGATTTATAGTTAGCGAAGGATTTTGCTAAATTCTGTAACAGACCATTATCAGGTGCATTTAATACACAGTTGTGTGTTCACTGGCTGTCAAGTGCAGGGAACATTGTTATGGAGATGGCCACATTACATATGTGTTTATTAGTCTGTATTGTTTGTAAAGCTGTTGCTACACATGTCAGTTTGTTTATATGCCGCAAACAGTCATGGATTTAGGTTGTCACAAGTGGCATTTGATGTGGAAACCATGCCCATCGTGCCCCGTGATAGAGAGCAAAAGTGGGTTTGCTCTGGAAATTCCTCTGAATCACAACAACATTTCAGTCTCGCCACTGAAAAACAGACTAAGTCATGAATTCGTTATTTACTTGAAACAATAGTGATTAAATGTATTCTACACTTGAGTGTGACGATTACGACGTGAAGATTACAACATTTAATAATGTGTACATTTATCAAAGAAGCTGAGACTATTAAAATGTTGTTAACCTTGTCCCATAATCACAATAAACATCTCTACAGACACTAGTAAAGATCTCTAGCACACTTTGTGGTTTTCACATGGCTTTTTTGTTGCTCTCTATATGAAGCTAGGTGTACTATATCAGCTCTAGCAGGACTTCCCATGTAGCTTCTAGGCCCTGACTCCGACGCATAAATTCGTAATTTACACTCATCCAGCTTCTCTCCCAGAAGTGGAACCAGGCTGTGGTAACATGCTTTAAATAGAATGAAGAAGAAAGGAAACAAGAAGAAAAGGAGTATGAAGAGGAGGAGAAAGACACACAGTTGCAGATGCATTTACCAGCTGAAGGTAGCCCTGCTTCACTCTGATAGTGACTCGCCAGCTGGAGCAACGCACCATCAAAAATTATCAGCCAACCGTAGCAGGTGGCTAAATTTGGACATGCGTGCAGTGGCCACTGATACAGTGAGAACCATCTTCACAGAGACTTCAGGTAGAAGAGACGGGCATCAAATATTATGAATATTCATTCTCATAATCCCATTATGGAGCACACAAAAATAGTCATATGTTAGGTGACGAAATTATGTGAACATTGATATTTAGTCAATGCTCAGCTGTTTCTTTTGTGGTGATAGCAATATGAGGACGGTAGGAGAGCCACTATAAAGGTTTTGGGCTTTAAGTGTGTTTGGCTCTGTTCAATGACTGAAGCAGTGACCATGCAGACAGATGTCTGACATCACTCACCGAGGCTTTTCCATCTCACAATCTGAGTACTGTTTTATTTGGAGAGTGTGATAGTCTCGCGCTCTATTTTACATCCACACAGTCACTCTTTTATACCATAATGTGCAATCACACCAACATGTGCACACAGTAAGTGTTTTCAGACAGGGCGAGTGAGTGATATTCCTGGTGTGGTTGAAGGGTGGAGTGGGAAACAGTGGACCAAACCTGGTTTAAAGTTAGAATCACGTTGCCATATGAAAGTGATCTCATTTCTAAATCGAGGGAAACCCTGATGGATACTTTGGAACACAAAACAGTGGCAGTGCACCCAAAGTCTCTGTCATGCATGATAATAATCTCATAACACTGAGTGATATGATTTTACAAAGACTTGGCAAAGAGGGATGCCACATGATGTCAACGTATGACTCCATGGCTCCTTTTTGGTGCCAGTGAGTCCGCTAATCTCATGACATATGTCGTACTGTATGCACAGTGCCTTATAGATGTCGAGATCATGGTTGTTTTTTCTCAATCTATATGATGAAGGAAGGAACATCTTTGTGATGGCTGTCATGGAATAAACCAAGAGTAATCAAGCAGATTACTTGGCTCTATATTGTGTTGGCCTTGCCAGCGGTGCGGCTTTTGTGCTGGTAAATATTTGCTGTGAGTTGAGTAGCATGGCATCGGCACATCACAGGGACATTTTGTGTTTCACAAACATCAGGCAGGTGATGTCATGAGGCCCTAATGATGTTTAACAAGCCCACCCAGTCCAGCATCACCCCATAAACAACCCTGATATACCCTTAGTCCACTGTCCAACTACTTTGCAGTACAATAGAACCAAACACCCACTTAACCGGACGTTCCTTCATGTTGTGTTAAGGTTAAGGCCATGGATCAGCTGTTTTGATGTGGGGAAGCCCTGTTTGATAATTACAAAGGAAGAACAATGAGTTACTGGAAAACCCATAACATCACCACTCCAAAAGTGAAAAAAATAAGAAAGCGGACACACGGAGAGAGAGCAGAACGGAAGAGGCGGAGGATGGAAAAGTGACAGTAAAAAGTCATAATTTGTGACCGATTAGCAACCGCTAGTCCAATTAGAACAGCAGAGGACAGGAAAAACAAGGGGAAAGAGAGTCGGGGTCGGTGGGGTTCATTTCCACCCAGCAAGCCTCAAGCACACACACCCACACACACACACACACACACACACACACACACACACATAAACAAGAACTTGCATGGAGCAGAATTTTCCAGCAGGAGCCCAATTTGTGTTTGGGCTCACTTACACTATTATATCGGTCCAGTATGATCTCAGCTCAGACTGAGGCTAAATGTCTGTGTCTGTCTGTTTGTAGGTGGGATTTTGGGTTTATGTGTGTGTGTGTGTGTGTGTGTGTGTGTGTGTGTGTGTGTGTGTGTGTGTCTGTGTGTGTGTGTGTGTGTGTGTGTGTGTGTGTGTGTGTGTGTGTGTGTGTGTGAGTGATTGTGCCTGCAGTTATGTGCACGTGTGCATGCATGCATGCAAAATGTGCATGTGTGATATCCGCGGCAGCGGGCATATATGTGAGCGTGTGTGTGCAGGGCTGCCAGTGTGTCTGACAGGAGAGCAGAGGTCATGCTAAGGTTGGGATGAAGTCAGAATGTAATTATGCTTCAATGAACCAAAGGGGAAGTAATAAAGACCAGCTGCATGTTGTGTGACTCTTAAAGTTCCACTTAAAGCAAGCTGCACATTCTCGCTGCTCTCCCGCGCTGTGCTGAGAAGGGGAATACACGGTATGCTAATGCTCTTGCCTCGAAAAAGGGATACACGGAGAGTTTAGAAAAATACACACATGTATGCACACACACCTGCACACACAGAGACATTATTAAAAAGCAGTGTCAGCAGCAAATAAAGAGATAATAAAAATGGGCAAAATATTACCTCTCACATTCTAATGGGGTCGGGTTGCCAAGGTGACCTGGCGTGCAGCCAGGGACAGAGATGGTCTCTATATGGAGTGCATATATGGGAGGAAAAGGGGGTGGGAAGGGAGGGCGACGCACCAGGTGGTTTCACTCGGGTGATCCAGTCTCGACTGTCAAAAAAAGAAGGGAAGGGAAAGAAAAAACATCAACTGGCCCGTCAAAAACAAGAGGGAAAAAAGGGAGAACTTTATCTTCCCCTGAATGAGCCTCCCTCTTTTCTCTCTCCCTCCTGTGATTTTCCCCACTCTTTTCTTTCCCTCTGTTTCACTTAAATCCTAAATCTTTCTCTTTCTCTTTCTTTTCTTATTTTTCTCCCTCTCTCATCATCCTCTCCCCATCTGTCTCACTCAGACATGTTTTCGAGGGCCTGCCATCCATAGATACCGTTTCCACCAACAGTAGTCAGCCAGTGCTGAGCATAGAGCCCCTGGGGAAGGTGGGGAGCTGGGGGAGGGCCTCGGGGGAAGGCCTGCTGGGTACGGGGTGATACGGCGGAGTTGGAGGGGAGGTCATAAGCCCTCCTACCTGATAACCACAGCAGCTCTATCTGGAGACGCATGGAAGGAGGAACACACTGGCCCATGTCCAGTACAACAAAAGAGACAAATGGGACAGCAGTGTTAACAAAAATGAACAGAAATGTGTGTGTCCACCCTGCAGTCAGATCTAATCCAAAATGTTATGGGTTCTTCCCTGGCCGATCTTCCCTGGCTCATGCTACAGTGTTTAACCAAGTTTAATGAAACCCGGGCCAGTAGTTTTCCCGTAATCCTGAATACAAACTAAAAAACAAATCAAACCCAAAACAGAACCACCTTGGAGGAGATAAATAGCCAGTATTATTTGCGAGCATACAGTATGTTGTGACATTAATTACATGTGATGGGGATACATTATATTTATATTGCTATGCGTTAAAACATTTAAAAGTCACTTTCAAAATCTAGCTTCATATCTAATAGATGGAAGTTTTGAAAGAATGAAACAACATTGGTTTCCTGTAAGCTTTAAGTGATTGCTTTAACTATTGTTCCCCAGAAAATGTGAATGTGTTGTTTTAAGGTGATGTTCCTTGTATAATTTTATATGAGAACACTTCAACAACATTTTTAAATTAAAGTCAATGAACACACTTAATGAGTAGAGAAACAGAGGTTTCCACCGAGGTGATACACGTGGTTACATTGTTGTATAAGATCTTCTGGCAATGCCTAGCTTATGGGGTCCCATGAAAGTATTTACGAGTTATTGGGAACTTATATGAAGGAGAGAGAGAGGTACGACTTGGCTCTTACAGCTTAGCTTCCTAGGGGGGGGGGGGCCTGGATCCCACAAGCTTCCCGGGAAAAACAAGCAGAACTTTATCAGGGAAAGAACAAGTCACCGGGACCTGATGTGGCAACTGGGGGCCGCTGTCAGAAGGGACATTAACAGATACTCAGCAGTCACCACTGAAACATGTGGTTCCTGTAAAAACACCCCCCTCCCACCCCCATGAACCCCTGCCACTATCCAGTCACACTGCCCAATCGTCAGGGAGCGAGAGATGTGTTTTTTCCTGAGGGTGTCCCCCATGGGTATGATGTATGTGTGTGTTTGAGTGTGTGCACAAGCAAGACAGGGGATGCTCATTATTTTAGTGTCAAGGTCCACACCACAACACTGCAACTGGTATTGATTTAGATGAGACTGAGCGGGAAGGTTTTTCCGACAAAGTTGTGTGCCAGTCTCATCCAACTTAGCAATTAAATGGAAAAGTATAAACATTTACATTATGGTTTTGATTTTTTTTTCAGGCATTTTTCCTTTTGTTCTAGATCCTTTATGGAAAGACGGGGATGACTGGAAATGAGGGGAATGGGAATAACAGACCCACCAGCATGATAACTCAATAAACAATTCCATTTTTTTTTTTTTTTTTTAGCTGATGTTCTAATAAAGCAAGGATCTCACAGTGATTGTAACAGAATTATACAAATTCAGCCTTTTCAGGCAAAGTCTTTCAATCATTTGACGAAATGTACTGTTGTTTTAAACTCAATAGCCGGAGATAACCCAAGTTCATTAACTTCGAGAATATATTTATATGTATATGTATATATATATATATATATATATATATATATATATATATATTATGTGTATATATATACAAATACATATAAATAGTTTATTTGAAGACCAGTATAAGATCCAATAAGGTTCAATCTTTTAATTTGTGTGGTATAAAAAACATATGTTCACAAACCTGATAATGGCTCAAACTAGATGACAATGATTATATCAGTAAAAGTTATATATATTATTAAATATTGTTTGATTTGTCTGATTATCACATTTTCCTTTAGCCTGAGTTAAGTGTTTTTCTGTGTGTAATTCAGTTTTTGATCTATATTTTAATGAGAGCACTCTTTGGACAAGCTGTTAAATGCCTTTTGGAAATGTGATGTGAGTGTATGCAGAAGTCAACGGACTGTGTTTGTATTCTCCGTTGTAGAAATGAGGAATATTGCGTGTGACTCTAAAGTCCGGAATATATTTTGGAGTTGATTCCAAATATTTGGAAATCCCAAAGAGAATTTGTCAAGGCCGGAGGAAGGTGACCAGGTCACTGCGAGGAAGCGAAAGCTAAGTGCTCAATATAAGCAACATGAACTCAGCAACACTTATTTTCCATTCAACCTATGACCCTGCTCTGAACAGGGAACACACAAATAAATATCATACTTATTCCTGGCAGTGATGTTTCATTTCAAAGCTGCCACTTCTGTAAGCATGTGACAATCCAGAGCCATGAACTAGTAAACACATCCTTTTGGAAAACTCAACACATCTCCTTACAATAGATATGGAATAAAAACAATTCTGGAGAAAGCAACGCTTCTGAAAAACACATCAGGCTATAAAAAAAAGGGACAAAAACACATCCTGTCTCATATTTAAACCTTACTGACAGGCAACTGATAAAAGTACAAAAGGAATAACAGGCAGGCAGGTGTCAGGGTTGGCATCCTGGAGAGCATGCCCAGGGAGGGAGAGAGGTAGAAAGGATGCATCTGGGTCCAAGGTGGGCCTCTGACCCCTGGGCCACCCTATACCAAAGAGATGTCTGCAAAGCGGAAATCCTCTTAAATAGCAACTGGAAATCAGACTGTCTGAGGAAAAAATGGCAGCCCAGGCAGAAGAACTCTTTCAGACTGAAATAGCACTGCAGCAACAAGCATAGGTTCCTTCATCAATTTCAATGAGAACATTGTACTTGCATAGCTGGGGTGCAGAGGGAGAGGGAGAGATCCCGCTCCCCTTGTCTGCAGATCGATGTTACATCATTCGTTTTGCACTGTCAGGAGAGGCAAACAAGGCACATATTGGGGGCACCAAAACATTATTGGAAAAAGGGGCCCCTAGATGGTTGGCATCATTTTGCTCCGCTGTCACAAGGACCGTTACAGGAAAACATTCCTGCCGACTGCCATAACACTGTACAACAAAACACCTCTGGCTGGAAGAGAACTCTCTGCTCTATAGCTTCTCTTGGTTAACTGGACTTAAACTCTCACTGTACATTTTACATTTATATTCAATTTAATATTTAATAATCCATTCCTTCCACAATTAATGTATATATAATATCCTGCTTTGTATTTTGTTACTGTACATTTGTATTTCCACATGTACATTTTCCACATGTATCTTTCTTAACTTTATGCTATTTTATTTATATTTCAGAAATATTTTGGATTGTTTTTTTCTAGTGTTTTCATTTCTCTTTTGAACATTGCCTTGTTTTTTTATGCTGCTGCAACGCAAACATTTCCCAAATTGGGATCAATAAAGTACTTATCCTGTTTAGCCCTGAGCCTGTTTTTCAGGTCGCAGGCTCGAAAATGACATTCCCAGAACAAATGACCATATCTTCCCTTCTAAAAGGGTTACATTAATAATATTTTTTCTCAAAGTAATGATAAACCTGTGAGTTGGATGTACAAAATTCTGAATCAATATAGATGTTTTTTATTTTAAAGAAAATTCAGATTGAACATAGTAAAAAACTGTAGATTATAGTGTCCGTCCAAAAATTCTTTTTTACTTATCGTGAAAACTACCCTTGGATGATGGTAAGGTAGACTAAAAGCTTTAGGAATCCAAAGTACAACATATAATAAGTACCCTGTATCAAGATTGATGCAAAACCTTTTTAGAGAGGTTTAGCAAAAATAACTCCACCTCTGAGGTGATTTGGGTGGAAATGGGGTTTTTACCGTTTCTCTGGAACCCATTGGTCGATGTTGGTGATTGGCATCTCTTTCTGACCGTTAGAGCCAATAGAATCGAAGGGGAATCTCCCCGCTCACACACATGCTAAAACAAAAAAGGCGGGGGCTTCGCGCACGCAGTTTTGCATCAGAGTGAAAATATTTCTAGCTCTGACTTCCAGAAACGGAAAAGGAGGTTTATTTCTTAATGATTATCAGAAATCATTTCAAAGGGACACAGACACATTGGATTAACCTATGGATTAACTTCAGCAGCGTTTTTATCGTTTTAATGCCATTGAAGACCACTTTTGACCAGACTACGACACAGGTGAGCCATGTTAGCGTTTCTAGCTACCTAGCGCCACATGTTTTGATGTGTGTTCTTGTTGTTGTTATTATCTCCGCAAGTTCGTATCATGGAGTGATAATGTCTGCACCCATCGATTCTGTGTCATCTCACGATGTGAAACGATGTGTTGTTGGATGGAAGATAAATAATAAGGTTTTGTGAGTGAATTTCGGTGCAGTCATCTGTTAGCATTTTTCGCTCATTGCTAATTCAGAGGCACAGCGTTAGCATTGTGGGGTTTGTTTTGAAAAAACAATGTAAATGATCAGTTAGATGAGTTTCTTCCCGTTACATGGATATAAAACATTCATAGTTTATTAAATGAACATGCCCTCAGACACTGCAAGATGTTGCGGGAGGGCTCCGGTACCGGGGTCTGTTGGGCTTAACAGGTTATTATCTTATCTTATCAATCAAAACTTTAAAGCTAAATCAAATCAAATCAAATCAAATCAAGTTTTATTTATATAGCACATTTATAAACGATTTCTGATCGAGCCAAAGTGCTGTACATATAATAAAAATAGCCTACAGTAGGGACACTTTGCAGCAAATACAACAGCACAGATTGTTCAGAATATCAATATGAGAAAAACGACACCCTCTGTCCTTAGACCCTCACATCGTACAAGGAAAAACTTCCGCGCAAAACCCACAGTTTTAAAGGGGAAACAATGGGAGAAACCTCAGGGAGAGCAACAGAGGAGGGATCTCTCTCCCAGGACGGACAGACGTGCAAGAAATGCGGTGTGTAAATCGAAGAGATAATACATTTTACAGCCTAAACCTGTCACTGAACCTGAACACTTATTTAGGACACCCCCCCCCCCCCCAGTGTTGGACTGCGTCCTGCATCATTTAAAGCTAAAAGCACGGAAAATATCATAGTGTGATCTTTTTGCTAATGTTCTATTTAACTTAAAAGCATTGAGGCAGAAAGCAAACTACTGTTACTCTGACACATTTTAAGAGTTGTTCAACCCTGAACAGAGCATAAAAAAGGTTTTAGGCTATTGCATATTTCATTAAGTTACAAATATTTTCTGGAGAAAATGTTCTGCTTCACCCCAAAATTCTATGATCCACCGTCTGCAGCAGTTGGACAGATGAGCATAGTCGTGAGATGCCCTATTTCTTCCACAATCGCTAATGCTGAACCCCACAAATAGCCTCTGTGTTGGTAGGGAGAAGGTTTATATTCAGAGAAGGAAGGAGGAGTGCATCAGAAATCACTCTTTCCTACATATATGGTAATTATATGGCAGACCTACAAACACAACATTCTTTTTATGTGCGATATTGCACAGCTTCGAGGGACACATGCCCATACTCCAAATGATGAAACAATAAAGGACAAACGAAGGCAGGACTGATGGAGTCAGACAGTCAGCAAGGTAAATACAGTAAGAATCCAGAGACACAGACAAGATGTGTCGGCGGACAGGCGTTAACTCAGGATACTAATCCATGTTGAACTTTTTCCCAGACGCTTGTATCCACATAACTGATATTCTCCTTATCCACGTGCTATCCATTTGCTCTAAATCACGCAAACACATTCACTCTCATATACAAATGTATTAAAACATACACAAGGGCTAATAATCCCACTCCTCTTGCCACATAAATCAAGGATACACATTGTGTAAAACACAACACCATTAAGCAGATCACAGCCAAAAAAACACGTTTTACAAATGAATCATGTGCCAATTTTTTTTTATCAACCTCTTGATTCAAAGCAACCTTGAAGTTGAAATATGTTTCACTGGATACATTAAAAAGCTCTCTGTACAAATGTGTTAGTATTTTACTTATAAATGAAAGCCCACTGAGTGGTGGTCCATACTTCAGCCGAGGTAAAAAGAGGACACAGAGTGTCCAAGGCCTAAAACCAAACACTTCAACCCCAAAGAGTCCCCCAACTCCACTATAAACCCTGTCAAAGATCTGTTTGAAGAGTTGTGTGTGTGTGTATACGTGTGTATCCCACCCCACATTTAGGAAAGTTCTGCCAAACACAGATCCATGTAAGGTCATTAGCCCACCTCGGACGTCTCTGCTTTGTGTCTTAATGGCAACTTCCCAAACACTCAGTTCTCTCTGCCAGGGCTCCCCACAACTCACACTCACACACACACATACACACATATACTCAATCACACACACACACACACACACACACACACACACACACACACACACACTCAAATAGAATACAACCTGGCTGCCATAGTGTAGAAGGCCTGGAGGAGCCCAGACATCAGTCTATTAATAGTGGTCCATCTGATTGTGTGTTGCCCAGGGCGAGAAGTTTTTTTAAACTGACTTTTGTTATCATTATTTCCTCTAATGTATCCAACGGTCCAGAATATTTTTAATTCAGTTTCTCCTCTGAAGATGCCCTATCAATATGGGATCAAATTAAAATGTTCATTTGCAAACCCTTTTTTAGCTAATAGACTTCCCCCAACCTAGAATGGACACAGGACTGGTTCCCCTTTGGGTTTAAAAGACCTAGATAGCAACAGCAAAAATGCCAAACTCCAGACTTCCAAAACCATTTAACACAAACCAATGGATGACGTCACAGTGGCTACGTTCCCCTTTTATGAACAATCTATGGTCTTTACAATCTGATGTAAAAGACTTGTAAAACTCAAGTGAGTATATTGCTGACGGGAAGTGCTTTTTCCTTTTTAATACATATAGGGTCTTTACTCGTATGTACTGCCTCCAGGAAACAGCCATATGCTCCCACACCGACAAAAGCTCTCGCGCATTCTCCTGTGAACTCGGTTTTTATGTTACCAAACTTATTCCCAGCCATTTGTAGGGAGTTATTCCAGACTTACTGTGTTACCATACTCAGTCAGTATGCTACTGTGTGACAAAGTTTAGCTTGTGCCTGTGCTAACTGACCAGTTACGATGCTGCTGAGATCGTTCAGTACTACAAACTTGACAAAACTCAACTTCAAAACTCCATATGCTGAAGAATTCCGAAAGAGAGCCATTTGAGCATGATTTGTTCATGTAGTGTTACCAGTTGTCAGCCTCTCGATACTAATCCTGGCTGCCTGCCTACTTTTTTGAGACTTGGTCCTGCTAAAAACGTTTAGTGCCTCGTAATGTTGATAATTGTTTTGCAATTTGATTAAAATACTTGTATTGCCTAAGGGTCTTTTTGTATCTCAACCTTATTAAGATAGTTATTGTTATAAGTCGAACACAAAGTAAGTGAAAGAAAAAAATGCGAACTTCCATGTTATGAAACGTTTGTAGTACCGGCCGCTTAATATTTTGAGTATAATAAAGAGTCATGCTTTACTTGAACTCAATACCCCTGTATCATGCCAGTGTGCTCTTTTCTCTTGTGGCGCATAGGTAACATAACACTTGGTCAAAAATGTGTCACTTAAGTTATAACCAGATTTCCGGATGTTGCCAATCTTTTTACAACTGTTTACCTATGGTTTGTTGTTTTAAACTTGCCCCTTTTATGAAGTGCAATAAATGGGGAACTGGCACTGAAGACGAAATGGACAGAGGACTGACCGTCTTGCCTTTGATACCTTCTCAACTTGCCGTTGTTTTCTTCAGATATTTTTTCCACACATCCTCAGGGAATACATGAGCTGTGTGATACTGGACTGATCAATGTGGGTCAGAACAGTCAGTTCCTCTCATCAGCCACCAAACAGCCACTCATACTCATAGGAGCCAAGTTTAAAAAATAAAAGAAACAGGACAAGCGTTTGGACGTTTTTTCTGTGTGGCTTAAGCTCTGTGTGTGTGTCCTTGCAATAATGGGGCCCTGTAACACAGCTCCCTGGCTTTCACTATTATACTGCCCCTCTTGTAATGCAGTAGGTGCTGACCACGTCACTGTCGATAAGAAAATCTACCCTTACAAACAAAGATAGACTGAGATGAGATCACTTTCTTAGAAGCCTGTGGGAAGGCTGTGCTCTTCTTTGGATTTACAGGATCGTGACAGGAGCCTGCTGTTCCTAAAATTCCTAAATGTTCACACCTCTGTCCCAGCATGCAGCTCTTACGTCCACGTCAGGAGACGGACACTATTTCGCTGATGTAGCTAACCCCAGATAGCATCATGCATTTACATTTGCTGCATTGTAGGAGCGGCTGTTTTTGTTTAAAAATGATTAGGGTTTGAACCATACAGGGATTCTCAGTGGGAGATTATCTTTAATATAAAAAAATATCCACCAGTTAATCCAGCAGTCTTAACAACATACCTATGCAATGAAACAATATGGTTAAGTTGTTTTTCAGTGCGCCGTTCTGCACTCATCACCTGCAGTGAATTTATGAGACCCCTCCATGGATGAGGTCAGCGCGTTTAGGGTAAGCGATGTGCTGGGTATTTTAGTAACTGAAATGTACTCCTACATGCACACGCACAAACACACACTTCCACGGACAGTAACAGTGTGTTCAGACAGACACACACACGCACACACACACACGCACGCACACACGCACACACACACACACACACACACACACACACAC
>CALSBZ010000172.1:2539146-2553559 GCA_943591055.1 Gobionotothen gibberifrons
ACACACACACACACACACACACACACACACACACACTCATACAGAGAATGACTCAGGCGAGCAGAATGTGTTTGCTGCCTGCTCAACTCTCATCTGGAAGCTCCAGACATGAGATAACGTGGATCCAATGATGACTTTCTGTCTGACCGATGGAAACCGACCCCTTGGGCTGAGAGCTGTTACTTGCTCCATGGTAGATACACACTTTCTCACACACACAACTGACACAATCACAGCAGTACAAAAACACCCCAGAGCTCCTTTGCATGGTTCAACTTATACCAGACAATCACATGAGGCGGCATGCTGATGATCTGTTGCATATGGTCGGGAGGAAATATACGACTCACGCCATACATTCATTTACTTGGCTGTTTGTCTACGATTCATCAGGGAACTATATCCTGTCAGCCGCCTACACAACAAGGCATACATCTGAAAGGTAATGGTGCGGCACAGCATGTGTAACGTTCAAGGACTGCTCCGGATAGATTTGTGTATGCATGGATGGAGGATTTTTAAATGGGAAAGGGGTGTGAACGTGGATCAAATGCAGACCATGGGATGATTGTATGCAAGGAAAACACCCCGGTTCGATATGCAGGACACGTAAACAGAAGTAATATCTGTAAATAAAATCTTTAAAGGTCCCCTATTATACTGTTTTTCATCAATATATTATAGGTCTCAGATATATACAAAACATGTCTCTGAAGTGTTTGGCTCTAAATACCAAACCGATCATGCATTGTAGCATCCCATAATCCCCTCTGTTTCAGCCCTGTTTCAAAAGTGCTGATTCTCTGTCTGTTACTTTAGATGAAAATAAGGAGCCCCTCCCCACGCCCCTCTGAGAGATATTTGGTTAAAAAGAACACAATGGTGCTCTAGGAGGAGATCCTGGTGATAAGGTGGGGGAGGGTTACCTTAATTGGTGATTGGCTAATGGTTACACAAGCCAAAAAAACTTTATGAAATCATAAAGTGGCCAAAATCTGATCAGCTCATTTTCAGACAGGTTTTTATATAAATGGATCAGGACAAAAAGAGAGTGAATCTTTCAGAATTCAGAGATTCAGAATCTCTTTCCACAGAGGGGACACATGTTTATGTATAAAATACATGAAAAAGTGGATTTTGCATAATGGGTGACCTTTAAATCTCAGAAATTGCCGTTTACATCAGAGGGATCCTCATGCGTCAGCTACCACATATACACACTAAGAGATGTACATGCATTTCAAGTTATTGCTACAGTATATACTTGTGACTACACAGAAGCACCTGGGTTCCTAAATCGGCTCATTCTGTACAAACCCTACGTATGCAAGTATCCCATTACAGATATATCCATGTTATTTTACCCCTTTGCCATTTCCCCCTCCGGCCAAACGTAACACAGTTTGGAAACTCAACATGGATCAGTTCCCATCATTGCCATAGTTGCCATTTTCATAGTGTTAGATTTTTCCAGAGTGGAGAACTTCTGTTTGTTTTTACTGCTACTGTCAAATTCAGCTGCCCTGCAACCTGATTCATACTGCCGAACCTGACAGAGCTCCTTTGTATCATAAAACTGGCACAAACTGTGCGTCGTATATACTTCACACAGACACACGTGCGCACACACACACGCACACAAATAAACACCTTACATGAACTTATGGAAATTAGTCTTCTCAAACGCACACACACAAACACACACTCCTGACAGTAGGAAGGTAAAGCTGGTTTCTTTACATCAGAGTTTCCTCCAGTCCCCCTTGTTTGGAAATAATAAGCGGCATTTAACAGGCACAGAATGAAAACAGGGGGGAAAAGGAAGAGAGAGAATGAGCAGCCACCGTGTCCACTCACACAAAGAGTGTGTTTGAGCGTCGATGTTGCAGATGGAGCAAGTGAGTGCGCAATAACAACGCTGATGACTGAGATTTCTTTAACACAGGAGTCTATTCCTCCACATGGAAAAGCAGAAACGAAGGGGGGGGGTGAGGTGACTGGGTTGGGGGGGTGAGGTGACTGGGTTGGGGGGGTGGGAGAAAAAACAACTGTATTCACCTGATGCCAGACCATAACATTATGACCCAATCCCTGTTATATTTACTGGTGGGGAACACTCGGTGGTGCAGGAAGCAGCTATAACATTGTTTTTCCCTCCTGTTAAAAAGCCTGTGTTCTAGTAAAACTTTAGGGGGCTCAAACCCACAGCTCCCTTCAATCTGCTTCCAGGGGGAAAGCTGAGTCACCTGAGCCCGCCTCTGCCCTCTGGCTCTCTCGTTCTTTCTTTCTTTTTCATCTTTCTTTGTCTCCATCTCTTCTCTCTGCCTTTGGAGGTAACCACAAAGTAAAGAAAGCCAAAAGGGGGGGGGGGGTCATTTTATATTACAAATGTACTTACTGTTAACGAGTCTTAGTGTAAACCACAGGAGAATCTGCTTTAACACAATCACATAAATGGGCCAGAAATATATACAGTGGATAAATACATTTGAAATACAAGCAAGGGTCTTTTGTAACTTTGCCTAGATAATGTTGTTATATGTTGTGCGGTCTACAGATTTAGAGATCGTGAGAGAGAAGTCAAAGAAATACAATAGAGTCCCTCTTTTATGAGTCATTTAGTGGGACATGGGCTGCCTTCTCAATATGTCATCAACACAACAGAGGGATCTTTCACACACACACAAACAGATATTATGTTACAGGAACAACAAGGGGAAAAGGCTGAAAAAAGAAAACAGGCCACGATCATAATAAGGCCAAGGCAAGATGGATCTGTTGTTGTCTGGATGAGGACATCGCAGAGCAAACTTTGTAATTACAAATAGATCAGACCGTATGATGTTGTTGTGTGGTCTCTGTGTAAACTCCCTCAATATATTGTTTTGAGACTTGCGTGGATTCCTTCCCTTTTGTTTGTCTTCAGGAGACCCAGGAATCTCTTTGCGACGCAGCGCTTTGTATACAGGAAGGAGAGAGAGAGGGAGAGGGAACATAGGTCATTGCTTTTGCAGATGCATCCTCAGCTGCCCTTTTTGAGTGGCAAGACTTGCCAGGGTGTTACACTAACACTAGATGTTGGCGTTGAGTAAGGCGCCAACAACAGTTCCAGTCACTTCAGCACCACAGATGAAGTGTCAGACTGGAACTGCGGTGTGCAACATTAACAGGGCATTCACCCGCCCCCCCCCCCCCCCCCCCCCCCGCCTTACCTCGGACTGCCTCTCACTCGGGTCCAGCTCCCAGGGCTGTGGGCTGATGTTGTTATTGTTGTTTTTCGTGCTGAGAACAGGAGTCTCAGCCAAGACGGACTCCTGTTACAATAACAAGACCTGGGGGCCACTGCTCTGTTGCTCCCCAGTTTTATTTCACCGGGGGAGCACCAGCTACGATGTCTGTGGACAATCAACAACCAATTTGCTGAGGGGGGGGGAAGTGGGAGATCAGCCAAAGACTGTTCTTTTTCTTTGTCTTTAAAACGTGCGCTGAGTCTTTGTCACTATCTCTTCTTTTTGGGTGTCATTGGCCTCCACAAAAGGCCACACAGATGTTAAAAGGATATCTTACATATATATACCTTATATATATCTTACATACACAAGATCATTAAGGACGATTTAAGTCCTAAACATAAAAATGTATGCACGGGAAAACAGATTGACCAAGCTGACACACATGAAATGAACCAAACACACAGAACGTGGGATTGGGCTTCCATATGGCACATGTGCATACTCATTGTACATCATCAGAAACAAGCGGTATAAGGATCCGGTCAAAAACGTATATACTTAATTGCAGAAGAAATATAATATACATTTCCAAAAGGACAATTTTGTTGCCTAATTTACTGTAACTTCTTTTTTTGTGTGAATTCCACTTAATTAAAAAAAATGGTTTAACTTAAAAGTACTTAAAATATTTGTGTTGACATTGGAATTACAATTATATTATTTCTCCAGTGTGTTTAAAATATACCTAAAGGAGGATTCAGATTAGGCTTCGTTGTTTTTGTGTTTTTGGAAATGTTCCAAGGCAACTTCGCAGCTTATGCCTCACGTTAACGCCTCTAACAAACAACAACAGCAGAAGATTGTGTTCAGGACCTGGCCACATTAATCCTTGGGAAAGACTCCCCGACCAAGTCTACCCTCACAGGGGAGGGGAACAAAGGGGAGGTCAAGGACCAACTTGACCCAGAGAAAGTGAACAACGTTTTAGGTACAGATCATCTGTATTTAAGTCCTAATCATGAATGGATTTCAATGGTATATCGTCTAACTTATTAAGTCTTAAATCTAATGTTTGCTTTCTTTTTTAAAGATGCAGTGAGCAATATTTAAGAAACACATTTTATTCATTTCTGCATTTTGTTTATTATTTGGCTGTATTTCTGTTAATAAAATTGCCATGTGGAAAGCATTCATAATAAAAGATAGGATGTTCGAAGTGCAGATTAAAGACATACAAGTGTTATATTTAAAGTAGGTTTGCAGTACATTATTTTTATTTAGTTTACATTTATTTTTGGACAAGATTATGTACTCTGTAATGTGGGGAAGGGGATTATGTTTGTTTCTGTAATGACCACAACAATGTATGGATTAAAGTATTTTTTAATATGTTTTTTAACGCAGTTAAGAAGGTATTCTCATATTGAATGATTAAAAAAAACATGTTTTCATCATACTGTTATTGGCTCTTTGACATCACTGGTAATGGATAACTAAACAGAGTTTTTATTATACTAATAGTATCTCTTAGAGTACACTGGTGATACATCACTAATGAGCTGATATTGTATTGAAAGGATCCAGGTAACACATTGACATTAATCTAAAAAGCTGTTATCTGGGGTAAATATATTCAGATAAAGTGAGAATAAAAAATATTACACTAGGGAGATATCAAATGACAATACTCCGGAGGTCAACCAGCATGCACCTACATTTTGTGTTTTAATTCTTATATCTTCATATCTTATATCAAAAATGATCGCTTGATATACTACAACACTTGCTCTGCATGTTGCCTGTCAATTGCAAACATGTTGGCATTCAGGGTATTGCTTATGTGTGTTGCACTTCAGTGGCTGACTAGTTGACCATCCCTGACGTTGACTTTCATTTCTAATTTCACAAGACATAATACAGTTTAAGCCCTATACTGAATGCTTTGGTAGACATACACCTTTCCCCCTAACACATGCCAAGGTATCAACCGACTCACAGTCCAACAAGTATTTCATTTGTGGCCAATGGCAACATTTTATTATGCAGATACATTACACAAGGGATTACTACAAAAAGTGCAAGCTTTCTGGTAACAAAGGCGTTACTGATGTTGAAGAATGGGGACGTCAGTGGAACCCCTCAGACCCCGCTGTGCCCCGACAAACTGGGGAAAGCCTACTCATTCCATCCAAACTATTTACATAACTCCATGGAGATAATTGGCCCGTACGAGTTAGCTTTTCCATGTGCGCCACACAGTAGAGATGCTGTTACAATAATTGTCCTCTTACACGAGCAAAGGGCATACACAGTACAGTATTTACAGTTTGAAAAAAAGACGAGAAGGAAGGTGAGAGGGAGAGAGGAAAAAGGGAAAGAGAGGGAAAGTGAAAGAGAGAAGGAGAAAACTGCTGATCAGGAAAGAGAGTGGGGTTCCACGGATATTCCCCCAAAAAAAACACATCCATGTTGATTTTTGTCATTTTCTTGGCTCTGTGAAGTACAGTAGTTGGCAGAACAGTGAGCTCTATGATGGTTTGTATGACTGGCTGTCATAGACTTATAGGTGGCTTCCCGCTGCCTCAGCGTATGCCCCTTCCCTCCCTCTGTGATGACCCTCACCTCTCTTATAGCTACACTCTCTCTGTGGTTGGCCATTTCATCTCTTTCTCTCTCCTTCGACCCAGTTGAAAAAACTATCAACCTGGGCCCAGTTGTGCTGCTTGCAACACCTACTGCCCAGCTGGCATCCATTGTTTGCAATTAGTTCCAAGGCACGTGTTTGACAGCAAGCGTATTTGTATACGTGCAAACTTGCTTGTACGTTTTTGCAAGCATGCAAACATGTATCAGGGTGCAAATGTGTGCACACATCTGTGCATAAACACATTTTTTGGTGCATTAAATGATCAGCAGAAAATCAAGCAGCCTGGGAAACCCATGGAAGGACACGGGTCTGAGCGGGCCCAATTATTAGGAACAATCCATCAATATGCAGAGCAAGGCTCAGCAGAAAAACATGGCAAAAAAAGTGAAAGCCCAAAAAAAAGTGGTTCTTACGAGGAGGGAGAGAAAAATCTGTCTTTACAATCCCCCTGTTTCAGCTTGCCAACTTTCTGCTGGCTGTTGGTAGTGCGGAAATGAGAGCGTGCTAGATTCTCCCCTCCCGAGAATAACACAAACCCCTCAAAGCTCAAATCAAACACACAATCCACGTCACAGGAAACCATTTTGAAGCGTAAAACCTCCCAATGGGAGCTCCATTTGAATGCTGCGGGTATGCGCTGCCTTGCTCGCCCCCTGCGCCTCCCCCTCTCTCCCCTCCCGCTCTCTCAAGGCTTCAACCACAACCTAACCCGAACCACATCACCTCTCAGACGACAAGACTCCCTTTCTCTTTCGCTGTCCATTTCCCCCTTTATTCCCTTTTTTTCTTTGTTGTTCTTCTTTGCATCTCCTTCTCTCTCACTATCTCTGCTATCAACAATTATAATTTCATCATCAATGTAAAATGCAAGATGGATAGATGGATAGATGGATAAGCACATCATTTAATCGGGTTAAGGGTCATGAGCCAGCCCTCTCACTTGAAGTACTCCAGTGACCTCTCCTGCCACCAACCATCGCCACCGCCCCCCCCCACATCTCGAACCTCCACCACAACTATCCTACTCTGTCCTCGCTTCTCTAAGCCACCTCTTCCCCCTTCTTCTCTCCCCTCACCCCTTTTTCCTCCTCTTTGCCTGGCAATTGAAAGCAGAGGTCAGGAGGGCATATGGGAGGCAATCACAGTAGTTTGTTTTGGCTCTCTCACCCCCACACGAAAGTCCTTGGCTGTGCAGGAGCAATGCCGCCACCTTGCCTGCTTGCTGCCTGGGAAACAAACACATCCTTAATCACCTAGGCCCTGTATCCGCCAAGGCCACACTAGTTGAACCCCGTCTGACAAGCTTAGGCCAGAGAAGTTGGACTCCATCTGATGAACTCAGGCCATACAAGTCAAGCTCTGTCTACTGAACTCAGGCCACATTAGTGGCAGCCAGACAGTCAAATCCAGGTCGCACTAGTTGAGTACCCTTTGTTGAAACAGAGCCAGTGAGGACATACTCTTCAAGCTCAGTGCCTACTCAACCCAGGCCACTTTAATCAAGCCCTGATGTCCAAACCTAGGCCAGGAAAGTTACTCCCCATCGGGTGAATTAAGGCCACTAAAGTCCGGCCATGACCGTTGAACAGAAGCCAGAAAAGGCTGTGTGAGCTGTTCTGTCATTATGTTGGCTAAGTGTTGCCTAATAGTGGGATTCTCTGACGTAAGCACTGCACAGTTTAGGGCTGGCTACTAAACGAGATGTAAGACAGATGAGGAGACGCTTTAAGAAAGAGTCAGTGGCTAACAGCCATTTAGACCAGAGATGAGTTTAGTGAGTTGTTTTGTGCCATCAATCCCTCCCTCCTAATCCTCAATAAAAGATATAGCTTCTTAATCTCCCTCTCTGTCCATCTATCTCTCACTAGTTCACCTTCTCCCAACAACTTCCGCTCCATGCTTTACTGCACCTTCACCTTTCTCTTGCACCTCACTAGTAAATTAGTCATGAACATGCTCAATTTGAAGAAGGCATTCAAGGCCGAGAATGTGTTTGTGTGTAAACAATAGGGGTACTAAAACCCGGGCAGCATTTTTTTCAGCTCCTCTTCCAGTGTCTGCTTGACAATGTGAGCTAAGGCGGGGCCTCAGATTTGTGTTATACTGTAAACCACAGCATTCTCAGACCTTAAAGAATCTCCCCTTTGGGATCTCTTATTAGCATACTGGGTAAACCCTATACACACATAGCCACCACGCCCACCACGTTACGCTCTGTCTCCATTGGGATGTCAGACAATTAACCTTGAGTTTCTGCTCCCTGGGTGATATAAAGAGATTAGCGACCCAGGTTTGATTGTGTGTGATGAGAAGAGACTTGTGTTAAAGTACAGAAGATCTCATTGCTTCGAGGAAATGAATTCACCCAATCTCCGAGGCTCATTGTTCCCATGGCCTCGCGCCTCCTCTGTTCTCCTCTCAACCGTGTTTCAAGTCAGAGTGACCTGCGGGCAGGAGCAAAAGCAGTGATACTCCTGCTGATCCCCGTCCAGCCCACCGTGCAGCCAGGCGGCAGCTGAGCTGAGCAGGTACATGAAGCGCTGAGACCGGCTGGGACTTCCAGGAAGTTCAGCATCAGGGATCAGTGTGTGTTATTGACTTGGCAGAGCCTTCAGACAGTACGATTCCACCAGTGAGGGGTTCGCTGACTGCACCAGTGCACATATGTGTGTAGAGCTCTGTAGTCCAGATGGGTGGCCAGGCCCGAGTTGATTTCTGTTTCTTTATTATGACAATTGAAGTTATTTGAACCATCGGATTCTTCTCTCTCTCTCTCTCTCCCTGAAACACATGCATGCTGACTGCACCAAACCTACTCCCATCTCTTTGCTTCTCTTACGTATGTATCACTGTTATTAAGTTGTTTAAAATGCAAATGTATGTGTTGAACAGCTGGAAGGGACCACCCAACCAGCAGAGGAGTATTGTGTTGATAGCAGATAAGCTGAAATGGAGTGTCAGGAGAAATTCTTCCCCTCCTTAAGACAGTCGTCTGTGCCTAAGCCTCACAAACACTGTGCCACAAAACAACAATGCCTGGTGGCTCCTCCCCCCCTCCCTCCCATGGTCACCACAAACAAATGTCAGTGCAAACACAGATCAAAGACCCCACCACAGTCCCTTCAGTGATGAAAGATGGCATGTGCCATCTTCTAGTGTCAGGGCTTCTAATTTATCCTAATTGATGTTGTGACAGGCAAAGAGCGGAAGGATCTCAGGAGGAGTGCAAAGTGGGAAAACAGCATTCAGCTTTTATTAAGCCCGAGCACTGCTGAAGAAAACAGAATGAGACGAGGCTGGTTGAGCTGACTGATCCTTTGTGTGGATGAGTTGGAGGCAATAAGATGCTTCATGCAAACCAGACCAGGACAACATGTTGACAAATCCTTCAAACAGTGGAAGAACATTCAGATCTTTAACCCAAACAGATTATCTAAAATAAAATGCATTGTTTTTTATTTAAAGGTGGGGTAGGTAATTTTGGAGAAACCAGCTTGAGTGCGCTAGAATTTGAAAATACACAGCCGGAACAAATCTGCCACTTCCCTCCTCCAACACACACGAACGCGCACATGACCAATGAGGGCACGAGATAAGTTTGTGCCCAGATGGAAGGCTGACAGGCAGGTAGGCCATCCAGTTATTTAAGCCAGGCCGGCTAAAATGATTGGTCGTGCTTTTTACAGCAGTACAGCTTCCACAGATGAATTTTTTTTATGAATTTTATTGTCAAAGCACTTAAGATATGAATTGCTATCGGGATGTTAAGAGCATTCCATGGAATATAACAAAAAGTGTATCTCGAGCCGTTTCTCAAACTTACCTACCCCACCTTTAACAACACAACTGTAAATGATGTGTGAAATGCTTAAAAAACATAATTAAAATCATGTTTAGATGGTAATGCATAAATAATAGCTATTAATCAATTAACAAAATCAAATCATACATGTTTTATCTATTAATGACATGTTCTGTGTATTTCCTTGGTTCCGTGTGTGCTTTAAATATACACAACATTAGGAAATACTGTCATACCTTTTTAATAATATAAAGGATCTGTTTGATAGTAAAGCATACTGATTCTTTGTAATTTGAGCAGCGATAAACAGCCGGGCCACATGTTTTTTACAGCGTCCTGTTTCAGTTGTTGCTCCTGGCTCTGAGCCAGCAACTGTATAGATGTGAGTACAGTATGACCGTGTGTGCACACACCGAGGGGCCACATCAGGGTACACTTTATGTATGTGTGAGTGGTTCACAGTGAGCCATGAACGCGAGTAGGGTGTGTGCATGTGTGTCTCTTTGTGCGCGTGTAGTACATTCTCAGAAAAACGGAAGATGTTAACTTTTTTTTTATGTAAGGGAGCATACGGTACATGGACTCACACTGAAACAGACACACACATGTACGTATACACACTTACGGGGTGACAGAGTGCACTGGCTGAGCTCAGATGAACCAATGGCAACCTGGGGAAGGAGGAATGTGTATGGCGCTGGTCCAAGAGAGGCCGTCAGAATCCTCAGCAGGCAACCCCGGTTGTCTTAGTGAACACGAGTGTGAGTGTGTGGTTCTGCACAAGAAGCTGGTAGGGGTAGTAATTGTGTAACTTTACAAGTGTGTCTAATTTTACCCATAGATTCTAGCGAATTGAGTGAATTTATGCAACTTCAATAAACATTTTGTTGAGTTGAAGCACACCACAATCTATGCAAAGCTCTCTCTTCTCAATATGGTGGGAATAGGATGAAGCACAGCATTGCCTTATCTGCAGCGTTACTATATCTAAATTCCTCAGCAGCTACTGGATGCAATGGAGCATCTGGAGGTGAAGAGTTTCCTTTCAAGTCGGCAGTAAGGAGGAGATCTGCCCCCTAGGGAGGACATAGAGATCGAGGGCGGACGTTGCTATAGTGCCACTCATCCCACTAATCCCAAAAATACAGCATGATGTCATGCAGATTCCAAGCGTGGACTGCAGCAGCTGAAACAGGATCATGTGTGCACTTGACTAATGCACACCCGAACATGAATAAAGTAAAAGGAGAGAGGAGTAAGGAGGGAAAAAGGAGGAGAGTGAAGAGCTGTTTAAAATATTCAACCCCCCTTCCATTAACTAGCCGTAGGGATGGGAGCACTGTACATCTCATGAGAGAGAGAAGGAAAAAAAGAGGGAGAGAAAGATGGTGCACTGTGGACCTCTTTCATCCAGTAGCCCTTGAATCCAGCTCAGCATTTTCTCAGTGATGTCATCTCTTTTTCACTCTCACTTCACCCTCTTCACTTTCTCCCTCACCTCCATCTGCTCTCTCTCTCTCACTCCATCCTTCCTGGGCTTTCTGCATCTCGCACGCACATGTTCGCATCTCCCCCTCTCGGCACTTTCACAACGTGTGGTGCATTACAATATACGACGCATCTTGTCCAGCACACATCGATCCCTATAAATCTGTAGCAACGTGTAGTCATCCCGAGTTCAGCTGGGACAGGAGGTATGGGGCTCGCTCATTTCGGTGCATACCTCTCCATCCTCCCGTTTCTTCACACTCCAGCAGAGCAGCATCATCTGACAGGCAGGGAGAACACTGTGTTAACTAACACATTGTGCTTGCAGCTTTTTATTAGGTATGAAGAGAAGGGAGAGGTATGGGGAGAACATGGAGGAGAGGAGGGCAAGGAGAGAAGGAGTGTATGTAGCTCAGGCACAAAAAAAACACTCCTCCTTTGAAGTAGTCATTATTTTTTACAGCAGTGGAGTTTGGTGTTAAATATTTACAACGTAGACAGGTTTGGCTCACTGAAGAAGAAAAAGTGAATTCCATGAGGGAAAACTTAACAAAAACTGAAAAGCGTGCGCTAAGATTTGTGACTTTAGGTGCGAGCCCTCGGCAGGAAACGGACCGGTCTCTGCCAGCAAGAACTGGTCTGATCTGCTCTTACAGAATCTCCAAACACCTGCTTACATAAACTGTAGCTGCTCCTTGGACAAACTCATTGACATCAATAATGTACGCCTTAAAAGCTTAACATAGTCTTCAATCAGTAAGCATAATTATACATTTAAAGATCATTTTTATTCAGAAGTGTATGTATTTCTTGTCTGTCCTGGTCTAGAGACGTACTGTACAGTGACCATGTAGTTGCAATGTCACCAATTTTAAGTCCAGCCAGGGGGCTTTTTGCATTTTATTCTGCCTCTATTTTTCTACTCTAATTTTCTTGTCACCTCCCTCAAAAATGCCAGAATGAAAATAAAACGATGTTGCCTAGGTCTTATGTGAAGCACAGTCAGGGTATCAAAACAATTCAAATGTGTTAAATCTAATTTTCTCACTAAATACTCACTTTTATTTTTGGAAAAGATCACAACGTCAAAGGGCTGATGGTCCTTGAGATGTCTTACTTCATGTTCCACAGCCAGGATGATGTTCAATGTGACCTTTCACTCCTGACGGAAAGACACTTATCACTTCAGACTGCCTTACAAAGGAGCTCTCTGCTGGAGTATGCAGCAACATGGGGGACACAATTTCTGCTCAATAAAAAAAAAAAAAAGGACCCACAGTAAGAGCAGATAAACGGCTAATGTCCAGATATTTAAGAAAGTGATTTTGCATGTATCCCGTCTCAGAAGTTTGTGATGTAAATGTTGCATTTTGAGGTCAATCTGTGGTCTTTTCTGGCAAGAGAAACACTTCAGGACCGAACACTACGCAACTTTGGCAGGTCCTCCACACATGTTATCACTTAAAACTGGAAGTCTATCATTGTTTTTAGCTCATGTTACATCCTTACAGATCAGTATTATGTGCTAGATGATCTTGCCAGCAAAATTATCATCATGGGTAAAAAAATAAAAATATTTTTTCTGTAGAATCTTAATGATTTGAGAAACACATTTATTCTATAAAAAAATGGAGTCACTTCGAAAATATGTTACATTTGATGACTTGATCTTCATCTATGACTTCATTTATTGTTTTACTCATTCTGCCTCTGAATGTTTTTCTTTTTAATGGTTCTTCCTGTTTACTTGTTCTTCATAAAGAGTGAATATGACTAAGAGACATTTATCGGCATGAGCAATAGATGAGCTCATTGACTGTGTGTGTCTCAGTGTCTTAGTACAAACAGTATCCAAAAGGGCCAAAGCATAACATGTCAACAGAGTCATAATATCAACACATCAATGCAAGTTTACATCCAAAAGCAAGTGTATCTGACTTTAGGTGGCACAGGGTTTCCCCCTGACAAGAAACAGGGACAGATTAGTACTTGGCAAACACCAGAACTTGATTTCCCAACATTCATGTGGGGTCTTCTCGGGCCGGGAGGAGAGCGGGAACAGGAATTTGCTCTCTCTCTCTCTCTCTGTTGATTAAGCAGCTGTTTCTCTGGAGGTCCGGACTGGGCAACGGAGAGAGAACAGAAAAGAAAATTGAATGGCTGTGTAACAGGAGGCTTGTTTTGTTCCAAATCAGATTGCTTTATAGCGACGCAGGGGGTGAGCGGTTCCAGGCAGCCCAATGGGCCAACAGGATCAATATTGACATTCTCCTTAGTGATAGCCGAGTTGGCTGGGTGAGGTCAGGGACTGGACCTTTGTATTAGCCGGCCAGCATTAGTGGTCACGGCTGGGGGACACTTACTGTAACCTTGGCCTCTCAGCATAATGGAGGGTCTGAGCGAGCCCAGGAGAGGTCCCTCCCCTTTATGGGCCTTATTACCGTAAGAGAGCTCAGTCCTCCTGTGGCCCGCTTCACACAGATCATTACTTTGTCAAAACAGCTACCAGACCACGTTGGCAAAGGGAAGGCCAGCTTGTGTGGCGGACAGCGTCTTGAAGTGCCAGTTGTTGAGCGCAGCAGCCGTGGGAGATGAGGCGAGGAGAATACAAGAGAAAAAAAAGTAAGCACAGCCCTTTTGGACAGCCAGCCGTTTATTAGTTCTTATTCCAACAGCACTTACAATTAGACAGATTCACTGGCAAGTCCTGCATGCTAGGCAAACACACACAAACACTGGGCACAATCTTCTCTCCGAGTTATGGCAAGAGGTGCTACCACAGAATAATAAAACACTCCAGCAAATTCCGTGTTGTTGCTTTGCTCAAATAACATCTCGATTGTTGTTTACCTTAAGTGGTCAATTAATCCAAAGCAAACTCATAAAAGAGGAAAGGATGTGGGTTGTCCAGGTAGTCTGATCCAACTGGCTGAGAGTCAGGGCTACTAGGGATGCCACAGTACAACTCTCCCCAGTGTAGGAGAGATACGAGGAGACAAAGGGTGAGCAGAGGAGACAGGCGAGGAGGAAAGGAAACTCCCGAGGAGAGAGGAGAGACGAAGGAAGAAGAGGTGCGGAGGTATTGGTGCAAAACAGGAGGGGTAAAAGAAGAGGAGGTGGAGCAGGATGGAAGGATAGGAGGTCATTTGAGGTGAGGTTCTGCACGGTGGGCTGGTTTCATGAAAGATGGACACGGGCCACTCTCCTCCTCCTTTAATTCTGGTCTGGCTCGGGTTACTGGAC
>CALSBZ010000172.1:2553959-2564019 GCA_943591055.1 Gobionotothen gibberifrons
CACACACACACACACACACACACACACACACACACACACGTCTCCAGTCTCCCACACACATGCTCATTCCTCTTTGCTACACACTTGTGAGTATTTCTTACAGAAGTAGAAGTGACATCACAACAGTGGCGTTGTAAGCCAATACATGTTGCTCCCAATCAAACACCCACGCCACGCCATATGAGCACAGAGTTCCCGGTCAGTGGGCTGACTCAGAGTCCGAACCACTCCGTGACCCCTCCTCTCCTGGGGTCAAGGTTCTGCCTCTGCTTCTCGTCCTCCATGTACTTCTGCTCCATCTCTTCCATGGAGCCCTCCTCTGGCGTCTTATCTTTTTCTGGGAAGACGTCCGGGAAGCTGAAGGTCTGGCCCTGGGCCTGGGATTCAAAAAGGCAAAAAGAGAGCAAAATGAGTAAAGAAAACATTATGATCCTTCCTAGTAATAAGAGGAATTCGTTTTTTTTACTTTCACTTAAAATCATGTCACTTGTTTGTGCAAGAAGAAAGCATCAAACTGCATTTTCCCTTTCTCTTTGCAAAACGGAAAGTGAGATACTCATTTGGAATTCAGGACACCGTTTCTCCTTCTATATTCCTCTTCCAGTTACACTGCTCTTTCTCTCTGGCATTCAATATATCCAACTCTCTCCCACATGTAATCTCTCATCTCTCTCCATTTCTCTGGTCTTGATTTATTCAGAGGGAAAGGATGGTATCCATTATTTATTCCATACCAACCCATCTCTGGCCATGGCTAATGCATCACTGGCCCAACAGTAGTCTGTGTCAGGCCGCCGTAGAGTACAGTACACACACATGCAAGCCTGCACACCCACACACACAAAATAACAGGTCAGCGGGTGCATGCATGCACACATATCCATAGCCTATCCCTCTCAGCCTCTCCCATGGACACCTGGCAACAAGAATTCACTGTTATGAGTCTCAACTGGAGCCAAATCATTGCAGTCCTTAAATGACTCAACTTGATGTAAAGCCGTATTATAACTTTTGATGATGAACTTGCACTTCAATGTGTCATTTTTATCACTGAGTGTTTGCATTGTGAGCAAACTGCTGATCCTCACATGTCCCCACAGTGATTAATGATCACTAACATTGTAGTTTACACCCAAGACAGCCTCAACTCCATAATGACAAATAGTCAAATGTCATTATGGGACTCATACACTTCCATATTAATTTAAGGGGCCTACCACTATAAAAATGAATTGCTTGCATGAGCAGAATTGTCAATCTTTTTAAATATTTGAACTATTTTGTTTGGGGTCAGTGTGTAGGCGTTAAGGAATGGTCTGGCTCTGATGTGAATGTAACTTTGTCTGTCTCCAACCCCCAAAATACCAAGAGAAACATGCATATAATTACCACATACTGTAGCATGGTTTAATTCCCAAAGGGGGAGACAACATGAAACTCACTCAGCCAGAGATACAGAATGAAGCTGCGCTCATCTGCAGAACCTGCTCGGCTGGGACAACACACAGCAGGAGTCTTGGGAATTTGTATTTTATGTTTAATCTTGTGCAAGTATAATTGTGTTTGTTGAGGTGTGAGTTTGCATGTACTTCTATGCACGTTATGACCAGGTAAGAGAATAATAACATTCATATAAAACCAAATAACATACGAGAAAAATAAGGACTGGAGACATGCTGGTAAGCTAAATAACACACAAAAGTGATTAAAAAATATAAAATGTCACGTAAAAATGTGAAATATTTACACTGGTTAATGCAAAGCTTATATGTGAAATGGAAATAAGTGAAAATGATATGAGCATGCACCAGAGGAGCTTAGAGTAAACGCTCATGATGCAAGAGGCATTTTTTATTATACATTGTCACCGGTTTGTTTTGAAATCAACGGCAATTGTTTCTCAATTTTTTTTATAAAAGTTAAAAACATTGAGCCCCAATAAGCCACTGTCTTTTCTCATGTTGTTTGTTGGAGAGACCACCGACCATCTTACACTGGCTTTTCTTAGTTACCAACTAATCCTAATTAGAGGTTTTGAGTGAAAAACAAGACACCCTGATGGGAGAGACTGGCTGGGTCTTATCCTACACAGATCCAGAAGTCATTGCATTAAGATATTAACTAGACTCAGTCTTTATGTGTGAGGACTAAAATCCAACCCGACAAGTCCAGTCTGACAATACTTCCATGACGCTGTATCTAATTATATCCAACCATCCAAAACACACCTATTATGGAAAATTATGTTTTGGTATAATAATGTTTTGGTACACACACTTGAATCCATTTCAGTCTAAACTCTTTGATACCAGCTTTAATGAGCAGCTAAAGCAAACCAAGCGCAACCTTCAATCAGAAGGAAAAACACCCTGTTCCTGTGCAAACTACAGGAGGGGTTCTAGTGAGTGCAGTAATGCAGGAACAGAGACCTGAGTGCAGTCCTGGTGAGGAGGAGAGGGTTTAGTGAGGCACAGGGAGAGAGCTGCAGGAGGAGCACCTGGTGGCCAACGGCCCCGCCAAGACCCTCGGTGTGTCTCTCTGCACATTCAGCCAACGAGGAACGCATGATCCAGAACACAAACACTGCATTAGGCCAAGGGAAGCCAGTTTACTGAGGGAGTAAGAGGGGGAGAAAAGGAGAAGGATGTGGCAGGGAGAAAGATGAGGGAAGTTGATGTGAGGACGTAAATGGGGAGGAGGAAGAGGGAAGTAGGGGTGACGGAGAAAAGGGGTCTACCACAGCACTGTAAACACCGAACCTGGCAACGGGGGGGGGGGAAACAACGAAGCGGCGAGCCAAACAAGACCTCACCAAATATGAACCAAACGTTGTCGCATGACAATTCCCAGTTATACGGCGCAGCGCTGGACACCTCATGTATACACATGGCGAAGATTAATACGGGCCTCAGAGAGTGCGATTCACAAAAACAACAAAGCCCTGAGATTGAAATCAACAAAGCGCCGAGACTCGTTAAACAAGTCTTATTGTTGGCAGCAGGCTGCACCCTGTGTGTGTGTGTGTGTGTGTGTGTGTGTGTGTGTGTGTGTGTCAAGCGTCTGCTGGACACATTTCCGCAGTTAGAAAAAGTGCTGGCAGACAGCGCTCTTATTTTTGTTTGAAATATATACATCGCAACACAAACGAGGCAAAGCCCATGTCCCCTCGGTCATGATGTGCTTCGAGCCAAACGATCTTTCCTGTGTGTCTGTCTGCCGCTTTCCAATTGTGTATTTGTGTGTGGGAGAGAGGGGGAGTGTGTGTGTGTATGACTGCAAAATGAGTGATTTAAAGAGGAGACTGACCTCACCAATAAGGGCAAATGTGGAGAAAGACAGTCAGGCGTTGTGCTCCTCAACAGGCTTTCTTTCCATCATCCACTATGCTGCCGAGAAGACAAATTGTAGGAATAGATATTTCCCCTCACTCTACAATCATCTCCACTATGCTTCCAATTGACTTAAGCTGCCATCCAGGAATATCGGGATGAGGCCCCACGCTGCTAGTGATGTAAACGCACTCCTCTTACGCACACGAACAACCCATTACACCCACAGTTTCCCCTCTCAATGGGAAAAGAAGGAGAAACTCTGGGGGGTTAAGAGGGAAAGGCAAATGTTGTCATTGACTCCCGACCAACCCGTTTCACTTTCCCCATCTGCGTGCCCGTGTACGTTTCCTTATTAAGCTCTAATTTAATGTCTCGCTCTGTTCCAGGAAATGTGTATTTATGGTGTCGGTCTGCGCTGTGTCATTCGGGGACCACTGTCAGACTTTTAGCCAGTTGATTGGGGAAATCTGTGAAATTAGGGACAACAATCAGTGTCCCTTTATTGTTTTCACAGCAGTTCCATTCAGAAAATAGTTTGGGTCCTTGATGGTATCTGCTGCTTGCTTATAGTTTGTGGAAGCCTCAAGGGTACAACTGTACTCAAGTAAAATTACTTTAAATCAAACCTGGTTTTGTGTAAGTGTGTATGTGCTCATGTTGATACAACAGAGTCATACAGAAACCCTAAGTAATCCTGTTTGCAGCCCCGGAGGGAAGGGGGGGAAAGAGGAGAGTGAAAATAGAGAAGACCAAGCGAGAGATGGAAAGAGACACACAAAGGACAACTGTATTCTATCTGATTGACCTTTGCTTCTGATTTGTAACAAACTAAGCATGCAGTCGTAACTCAAAAACAGCCGTAGGGTTGGGGTTGGGGGGGGGGGGGGGCAGTCCTGGTGTGCGTTTGTAACAGTTTCCTAGAAAGAAAAGGGGGGATAAAAAATGGAAGAATTTTGAAAGAATGGACAAATGTGTGTCCTTGAACCTTGGAGCGCGTGTGAAATCAATACAGGGGGGAAAGTGAAAGGGGTGACTATTTTATTATTCATTAGATTAGATTTAAGTATGAAATGTGAAAGCCTTAATTGTTCTGGCTTGATGTGTTAAAAATGTCTTTGATGAAAACAGGAAGGTGCCACTGCGCACAGTGCTCTACCGACCTGGAGCTGAATAGAACATTATGGAAGCAGTCGGCGGCTCCGGACACAAAAGGCTGATTCAACCTGCTGCTCTGAGAGGTCAAACATACGGGACATGACCGGGCTGGACTGGAACAGAACCAGACCTCCCCGTGTGACAGATGAAAGATATATCAGCATTTAAATACCTCTTAATGGGCTGCACAGTAAGCACAATCAGAACTACAGTATGGTACAAATGTGGACATAACAAACAAAGAATTGGGCTTTTAAAGATGATTACTCAACTCCATTGTAGTAGGTTTTATTTCATTTTCCAATATCCTTAATCCACGGAACAGCCTCCGTCATATCAGTTTTTATGTCCTCTGGAATTAAGTCATTTTGGAGCAACATTTAACTACTATAATAATACTATTTAACAGCTGTACAATTACTTGAAAGGTCACATAGGGACTTCCATTCAGATAATCTACAACTTAAATATTGAATTCAGCACTCTTAAATCCTTGAGCACATAGAACTATGGAGCTAAATAAGATGTAACTGAGGGTTGGGGGCCAAGAACACTGACTTCTTGGAGGAAGACAATTGACAGAATTAAAGAACAAGCAGCTCTCAATGTGGTCACAGTGACTGAAAAGCCTTTAAGTGGAAACTGAGTCATTCATCCCCACACAACCGTAAGAGACTGTCAGACACACTACATATATATCTTGTTAATGGCGGACCACGCAGAAGGCATCGGAAGATATCGACATTCACAAACCAGTCAATACAAATCAACCAGATGTTTGCAGTTGCCATTAGAGTAAGGTCAAATCTGGACCACCAAATCTGGAGGTGTTGACGACGACTGGGGGGAAATCTGATGAGGCTGTGGGTCGTGTGGATGCGGTGGCAGTGTGGTGGTGCGGTGGGGTAAACCGTGGCAAAGCTCAGAGACATCTTGAAAAGAAGTGTGTGGTAGTGAAAAAAGAACCAGAGGTGTGGTAGAACCCTATTTTGGCCACACAGTAGGAGAGCCTGGCAGACTACAGAGGGAGAGACCTCAGTGATGAGGTTACCAGGATTAGAGCAAGGGCAACCCCCTGCTGAGTGTGTGGGATAAATGTGTGTTTGTGGGTGTGTGTCAGTCCATATAAACCCTATTTAACGAGGGAAATGTTGACTGCAGCATGCTCTTTTGCAGGAACTCATGCAGTTGTACGCATTGACACCTGAAGTTGCTTATTAAAAAAAGAGCTATCATTTTCCTACCGTTGGCCAGGAACCAGTTCCACTTGACGAGTTGTAGTAGGCCGTACTCAATACCGTACAAGGGCAGCTCAACTCAAGGGAGGAGGATTTACTACACTCTTTCCAACCGGGATTTAGCAGCCAGACTGTGGATTATAAAGGTGTGATCACACCTTTGCAAGTGTGTTCTTTGGTCTCAACCACAGATGAAAACGCTGTAGCATTCTTCTCTTCGGTTCATTTGAGTTCACACTGCCCAATTACAAGTGAACCGGGGCTTGTAAACGAAAGTCAGATGGACTCACAAGTAGCTTGTTTATTGGACAGAGTTTTGGTAACCTGTCATCCTGCAAGATTACACATTTTGGCAGCCAAGGAGCAAGGGGGTTTGATTCCAGTTCATTTAGGTGTAACTAAGAACTCTGGACTGCTTTTTGACATCTCTGGTCTTCATACCAGCTGACTACAGTGATCAGTACAGGCTGTGGTTTGCCCTTGCTTCATTTTGTTATGCTGGCCGTTCCAAGCATGAGTAACTGCTGGCTATCCGATGTAAACATCCGTCTCCTTGTACCCATAAAATCATATGAAACAATTACCAAACAATGAACAACATGTTCATGGGAATGTTCTTTTGGACTGTGTTGTGTACTTAGTTCACATTACATGCCATGTTCTAAAAAACTTTACCTCATTTAACTTACCAGGTTTGCGTCGAATTGTAAATGTTTCACCTGAACAAACCAACTAAAAGCTGGAAGTGTGCAAGTCAAAGAGGTCCACCCTGAACCGAGAGATGTTTTTCCCAAGAGTTAGATATGTTTGATGACGTGTGAAAGCTTAAACTCAGGGCGGTCTTACATACTAACAAACCCACAGTAATAACTCTGAAAGGCTAAAAGACAGAAACCTTGGCTTTCTCAAGTAGACGTAACACCAAATCTGCAAACACCCTAAAAAAGCTTCAGTGGTCAACTGATATCAGTCCACTCTGACACAGTCCAACTGTTCTCTGATCTTAGGTTGGATACCCACAACTGCATAGTGCTCTAATATTGTTGGTCTCTATAATGACTCAGCCTAGTCTTGTAGATTCTATGGGTGCTTTTTAATCTACAAACTGAATACATTGTGGAAGAAAACTGGTAGAGGCGGGAGAGGAGAATTTAAAAGGGCAGAAGATGATGACTAGTCTGATAACTGTAAACAGCTCCTGTTGCCAGGCCCTTGGGTGGGCCACACATTCACTCTCACTTTATCTCATTGACACACACAGACAGACAGACACACACACACACACACTAGTCTGCCCGGTTGAACCTCTGTCCAGTCCTCCTAGAACAAACCATGCCAGGAACTGAAAAGTGAGACAGAGATGGACAGAGAGTAAGGAGAAGGGAGGGTGAGGAAAGTCAATACCAAGATAGATAAATCTGGACTTTCATTGTTCACGTAGGAGAGACAGTCAATTCAGAATGATTTAATAGGAAAATGAGAGAGAATACTATGAGAAAGTCATTTAAAAGTGAGGTGAAAAAGTCAAACTGTTCAGATGACTTTAGGAATTTAGCAAAATAACAGCTGAGAGAAAAAGCAAAGCGAAATAACTTCATTCTGTTAAAGACAGATAAGTGGCAGTGAGAGTAGACCACTAACCAATAGCATCCTGCTGTGGGTTCATTAAGGGTCATGACCCAGACCCTCCCTCCAATTACAATGACATCTCCTCCACAGTTTGGCAACAGCCAAATTACTTGGTCTGCTCTGGCTTGCAGCAGCGTATGTTTGTGTGTGTCTGCATGTCACTCATATTAAATGGCCTATGGTGCACATAAGGGAGATAGAGAAACATCTTTGAACACAGTTTGCAGACAATTGTTTGTGTGCATAGATGTATGTGTACACATGGGGGAATGAATTGCTCTTCGAGTGATGCTTGATTCAGCAAGGATGCTAATAACCTCCATCGAAATGCATGGGGTTTACTCCAAAACCAGGAGGTGGTTAAAAAAATCAGTTTCTCACATATGACTGTCGGCTTCTTTTTATGCTTTAAATAAACTCTGTTTTGGTTTCAATTCAGATTTTGGCTGTAAATATAGAGAATTTAACATATATTTTGAATGTTATGAATGCATGGATTCATATATCCATTTTAAGAAACAATGTGATGTGTAGTTATAGCCTTACACTGAAACTAAAGCACTTTGAGCTGCACCCAATGTCTTAAAAGTGCTATACAAATAAAGCTTATTATCATTATTATTATTATAACACATCGGAACAGTCCCAAGCAGTGAAGCATTACAAAATTGTGATTGGCATTTTGTATTGGCCAATACCTTACCATGTTTGTGTTAGATTTGATATTGGCAGTCACAGAAATTCGGATTGGTTCATCAGTGAGGGCTTTAATACCCCATGTCGAAGTATTTTCAGTCTACCTGATTTTGTAATAATGAATATTATTCTGTTGTATATGTGGTCAGTACTGTGAGAAAGTAAGTACGTGCTTTGTGGGACAAAGAGCAGGAGCAGTAGAGAGTCAGGTGGGCGAACACTGGCTCTGGTGTCGACTGAAAATACTTTAAAATCTTTAGCAGGGACCCTCTGACATACTAGTGCAGGGCAGCCAGTGATACATAAGCAAATACTTCTGCCCGGAGACAAACGGAGGGTGCGAGTAAGGAAAGTGTGTACGTGTTTATGTTTGTGTGGGACTGTGTGTGTGTGTGTGTGTGTGTGTGTGTGTGTGTGTGTGTGTGTGTGTGTGTGTGTGTGTGTGTGTGTGTGTGTGTGGTAGTTTTCATGTCTGGGCATGTCTGCTCAAAGCCTGCTACTGGAGACATTAGACCCTGGTAACAGAGCTCTAAGGAAAAGATCATCACCATCTAAATACACACCCAGCCACCCACAAAGATGTTAACATCCATCTGGGCTTCAACTGGACACTCCAAGAATAACAACAACAACAACAACAACAACAACAACAACAACAATAATAATAACAGTCATGAATAACACGACCGAATCTGTGCATATTAGCAATAATAACAAACAGTGAATCATATTGTTTTCAGCCATAGACCCTGACCACTGTACCTTAAAGTCAAATCACACCTAAACCTTGCCTGTCTGAACCCCCCACCCCCATAAACAGCTGTTCACTATCATTATCCTCTCCATCTATGTCATTCACCCCCCCCAACCCCCACGAAGTACCCCATTTCTCTCTCGTCGACGCATGTAAACAACCCTCACACACCCTCCCCCCCAATTTCAAGCATCTTCTCAACCTACCCTGCCCCCTCTCCGCCCCCAAACCCAACTATCTAGGCTAACAAACACATACACACACACACACACACACACAGTTAGACCATTGCACAAAAACACACACACACTCACCCCTCCATGAACATGCAACATAAACATCCAGGCATTGCCCCTGCCCCCTCCCTGACTCTGAAGAATGCGGGGACCAGCTGGTGGAGAAAATAAAAAATGAAGAAGCACACCAAAACAGGAAATGCAGAGGGCTTTATCAGGCCAGTGGCAGCCCCGCTGAGAACTTGGGTGGCGCCGCATGGTGATTGGCTGATCAAAGTGGCAGCTGTGTCATTACAGGTCAGGAGGTCAGGGGTAATCATGAAAGGTTACGAGCATGTGGACATGCACTGTGGTGTGTATGTGTGTGTGTGTGTGTGTGTGTGTGTGTGTGTATATATATATATATATATATATATATCAGGGTTCATACACTTTATCACCAATGATTTTCAATGACTTTTCCATGACCTTTACCTAATTTTCCATGACCAAACATTACTCTTTCTCAGCGGTACCACTGAAAATGGTTTATTTTAACATGAGCAGGAAAATAAGGTCTGCATATGAAACATGTTGTGCCTATCAAAACAAATCAAATAGTAGGCTTACTAGCTTCTACACGCTAAAGCAACTACAATCTGGGGTGGCATTGAGATATATTATTTGTTTTAATCCCCTGGAGCAGAGAGAGGAGCTATTGTTATTGATTAGTGCATCAGTGTTTCTTAGGGTCAAAACATTAAACTCACAACTTAAAATGAAAGCGTTTAGTTTATTTAATAAAAGAGCACATGTTCAATGTGTAAAGTGAGAGCAGATATAGATTAGTTGCAATTTGGTTCAAAAAAAAAAAAAAAATTACAAAAAAAAAAAAATTATAATCTTTTTTTTTCTAAACCCCTTGAATTTCAGGGGGGGCGCGGGGCTCCGTTGGCGGGGCGCAGCGCCCCTCCAAGACAATGGTAGGGGAAACACTGTATATATATATATATATATATATAATATTATTATCGGTTATCG
>CALSBZ010000172.1:2570036-2590679 GCA_943591055.1 Gobionotothen gibberifrons
GTGTGTGTGTGTGTGTGTGTGTGTGTGTGTGTGTGTGTGTGTGTGTGCTGTTCTGCATCCTCACACCTATCATCGTCGTGTGCGTCTGGTGAGACAGAAGCGTCACTGATGACTCCCGCAAGGAATTCCAGACACACACAAAATCACAGGCCACTTCCTTGGTGTCAGACAAGAGGAAGTCTCCCCTTTTGAAAGATTCATGGCTGCTTCAATTATGTATCCTCTTTCAAATTGTCGTGTTTAGACAATTTTCATTTTTCATCCGTTTCAAGATTGATGGCTCCCAGTCGGGCGGCGCGGCATAAACAAGCGTCTACACCGCTGCTGATTTATCTGGGCAAGATCAAAACGACAGGCACTAAACAAAGGGCCCTTGCTTTTTACGCCGGCATCAAAGGCGCGTTAAAACAGAGAATTCTTTTTGACGTTTTAGAGGAAGGTTTGTTAGATTTCAAAGAGTAACATGCTTCAAACATTGGCAAGAGGTCCTGGGATTGGGCCTTCCTGACCCAAAGCTTACCTCAAACATAGGTGTGAGGGCAACTGCTGTGATGCAACGAGTAAATCCTGTCTGACATCGGGAGTGTCTTATCAAACAAAGTGTAGATGATTGCTCACAGAAAGGAGAGCTACACCAGACATATCTCAATATTTCCTCTAATAAGTCTGGCATGTAACCAAGGACAACCTTTTAACCTTAGGCCCCTCAGAAACCCAGACTGCAGCTAGAGCAGAGGGCAGCCAGAGTGTGTGAACCCCACAGGAGGAGAGAGATGCAAGGTTAGGCTGCACACTTTGTGAGCATCTACTTTTCATGAGAACATTTGAGATGGCATTCGAGCAAATCCCAGTGTGCCCACTGATGTTTTATTGTTACGTGTCTCTTCATATCTGCATTTGTGTGTGAGTTAGTTTCAGAGCTCACCTTCAAAGGCTGCCAGCCCCTCAGGGCTCTACGGGGGAACATCGACTTACCCATCTCACCTCTCTCACCCGCCAAGTCTCCCTTTAAAAAATAGCCCATGACACAAAAGCTGAAGGCTCAAGGCCTGAAAATGCCCATTCCCCCCTGGGTGTTGTGTTTAATAATGCAGCCCCCACAATAACAAAAAACACAGAGGTCTGGCTGAGAGAGAAAGAGAGGGAGAGAGACAGACAGAGAGAAAGAAAGAAAGTTATTGTGGCAAGGTCTTCACCTCCCACTGTGTATGGGACAGGAGTCAATGAGCTAATGCTACTCAAACAACACACTAAGCAGAAAACAGTCGGAGTGGGAGGAAGAGAGAGTGTGTGTGTGTGTGTGTGTGTGTGTGTGTGTGTGTGTGTGTGTGTGTGTGTGTGTGTGTGTGTGTGTGTGCTCACCAGCTGAACGTAGGCTACTTTGTAGTCAGGCTGCTTGACCTTCTGGTTTCGATGATTCCTCTTCTTGTTGGAGCCTGATAAAACGAAGAACAGCAGTTATTGTACTTGTTGGTAAACAGGCATGACTAAGTGTGTGAGTGTGGTTGTGAGACAGCAGACATAGTGAGGGTGGTGACATTTATGAACATGGTGAGAGTAAAGTTTCGCAACATAACGATATGCCGTTGAGACCATGGAAGTGTTTCATCTTGGAGAAACTTTGCGATACGACCTTAAATGAGGTAACTTGTCCTGAAGGGGGCTTGGTGGACAATGTAGCAAAAAGATGAGCAAGGTTTCTTCAAAGTTGTTTCTATAATGTATTGAGTATGTTAATTGAAGAGATATTCCATTCACTGGAAGAGACAATGCATTTTTGTAATAATATGAACTCTAATGTAATGATAATCATTATCAGAGCCACAACAATTAGTGGATTTCTAAATGAAATGGCAACAATTTCAGAATACATGTTTTCAAGCAAAAATGCAAAACATTTAATCATTCCAGCATTACAAATCTAGATTTGTAGATCTTTAGTCTTTGTTCTAACATTGAGTTTTTGATTGTTGGTTAAACGGTTGACATTTAATGGCATCACCTAGGATTTCAAGTCATAATAATGGACATTTGTCATTTATTTATTTTAATATTAAGACCAAATGTATAATGTTGAGGGATAATGATGAATTAGAATGAAAATCAGAATGATTAATAGTAAAGGATTGTCGGATTTCATTCCGCACCTAGGTGAAAGTTAGCAACATTACCAAGGCACTCCTTACATATATTAACCTGTAAAGCAATTTTATGTTTCATCCTTATCTGAATAACAAATATTATACCATCTTTTTTTAATTAGAATAATCTGTGTGTATGTGTAGTAAAGCAGAGATTTAACGTGTTGACATTTGAGGTCAGATTAACCTCTTCCCCGTCTGAAGATGATGAGGACATCAACCTCTCTGCTGTCGGACCTCTCCAAGCCTGGAGGACAGGGGACTCTGGGAGCTGCTCAGTGTGTGTGCAGTCTGGCTTCCAATAAATACATTAAAATGATATAACTAAATCTAGCTTCACAATGTTATCTCAATCTTTACGCTAGAACAAAAACACTACTATGAATTGCGGATAATAACCACAGCATCATGTTTCATCTCGGCCTTAAACTCTAATCTCAATGAGACCCTGGTGGTCAAGTCAACAGGCCCTCTGAGTAACTGCCATTGCCGTGGGAACGGTTTATGACATGAAAAACAAGGGAAACATTCCGCTGTAATGAGTCACTTGTGTGTGTCTGTATGTCTATGTGTATATGTGTGTGTGTGTGTGTGTGTGTGTGTGTGTGTGTGTGTGTGTGTGTGTGTGTGTGTGTGTGTGTGCACTTCCATCTGTGTGCGTTGTATGTGTAGCTAGTAATCACTAGCCAGGCAGCCTACTGCTAAGGGAAAGCCCTGAGCAGGGTTTTAAAAACACCCCCCACACGCCCCCCTGGCTAACTGGAGGCCCCTGTGTGGGTGGGAGACAGAGGTAACGAAGAGTGTTTGCCTCTGTGTGTGTATGTATTAGTGTGTGTGTTAGTGTATGTGTCTTTGTGTGATTGCTGAGGAAATCCACAGGGAAATGCTAGAACCGTTGAAAGATAAAAGGTAAGACACTGACCTGTCCCTGATAAACAAAACACACACACACACACACACACACACACACACACACACACACAAACCTTGAAAAAGGAACAAAGTGTTTCTCTTAATTCTCGTAGCCCTTTCCTAACACATACGGACACACAGACAGAGCTTTCATGCAACACTCGCAAACGTAAGCACAATTTCTCCCACTTTGAGATTGCGGTTTGGCAGCCAGCTATCACGTTACAAATCCCAGGCCAGAGGGGTAACCATGGCAACTCGTTCCAAAATACCCTTGCCGCCCATGGAGGAAAGAAAGGGTCTTTGCGCCCCTCGCTTTCCTCAGCCTCTTGCCGTCTTTACGCTGCCAATGGAGTGGAACCCCTGACGCAGACAGGGATACCTTCTCTGACGCACCTCGGGATCAACGGGGGCCCTGAGCCGCCCTTTCTTCTCCGTCCCCCCACAGTTCACTGCTTTCCTTCCACCCACCCTCCCGAGGGGCTTTCCTTTTCCTCTAGCTTTTAATGACACAACCCTAATAAACAGCGTTAATGGGTCCTCCAAAATGTAGGCTAGGCTAAGCTAGACGCCTCTCCCCTCTTCTCCTTCCTAGGCTCTCCTCCAGAGGTAGAGGGGGCTCCTCGTGGCCCTTAAGGCCGGCATGGAGAGAGCGCGTGCCTCCTCTTTTCAGCACATCCATCAGTGTCTCTCCAACTTTAAGCCACCCATATGTCCTCTACTTATGTTGTTCCATGAACTTGCAAATTCCTTGACTTGTAGGGAGCCCCCAAATCAGTCCATGCTAACTCAGTTACCTCCCCTAATAAAAAGTCAAGAGGATTATTAAGTCAATGATATAACACTGTGGGCTCTATGATCATCCTTGACAAGGAGCAGAGGGTTGGGATGACTGCGGAGAAGATGGGGCACTTTTGTAAGTGAATAGTATGTGTTTGTGTGGAGGGAGCGTGGGGTGTCCTGGGACAGCTGGAGGCTGGAATGCTGCAGCAGTAGATTGTCAGATAAGCAGCTGTGTGTGTTAGGGGGAAAGGAGAGCCAGGCACGCTAACCACTACCGCAACTAGCCGCTGGAAAACACTCCCGCTGCTGCATGTCAACGGGAAAATGTCTACATCACGATCTGGAACTGCTAATCCCGGATAACCACCAGCTTATCTCTCAAAGACAGAATTAATAAGACTTTATGCTTTCCAAGAAAGAATTACATTTCTGTGAATCCGATAACCAACATTTCATTAACAAACTTGTCGACTGATACAAAAATGGGATGGACATAACCGCAATGATCACAGCGAAAATAACCCAGTGTAAGAAAAAGGTTTTAGAGAGTACTTGTCCATTTACTTGTCCGAATACATTTTTCATTTGTCCTGGCCACTGGAATCTTCTTCTTCTTCGCCATCGTATTTTACATTTTCCCACGGTTTTACGACACCGCTAACGTAAGTGAGCGGTAAGATTTTACTGCATCACACATAGGGTTGGGTTCTTATTATACATCCATGGTTGGGTATCGTTTGGATTTTAACGATTCCGGTTATGCTTTTCGATTCCGGTTCTTTTCGGTTCTCGATTCCGGTTCTTTGAGAGGGTAAAAATAGTTACCATGCCAATTTCACTGGGAGAAAAATATATTTATGAAAACATTAAGTCAAATCTGTATTCCTATTTACGAATCACTTCATACCGTTTCATTTTGTTACGGTTATTGAATAAAATTATATAAAAATAATCTCTGCATTATTTGGTTAGTCCTAAGTGGTACAGTTTGAGAATGTACAATTGGCCCAGTCTCCTCTGATGTTACACTGCAACCTGCCTGTGAGACAGAGTCCAACCACACAGTCTGTCCAACACATGTCCTGCAACACATATGCTACAGCTGCCCAGCTGCTCACTGTTTGTAAAAGGAGAGCGAGAGCGAGAGCGAGAGCGAGAGCGAGAGCGAGAAAGCGAGAGAGCGAGAGAGCGAGAGAGAGAGAGAGCGAGAGAGAGAGAGAGACGCTGAGCTGCACCGATCAGCTGATCCGGAGCATGGAGAGAGAGAGCTGCGGTCCGCGGGGACACGGACAATTTGCGAATGAGTTCTGCCTTTTGTAAGCTGAATTTATCAATAATTTGTCAATGAATATGGCCGAAAAACGTCACTTGTCCTTCGGACAAGTCAATGGAAAGATCTACTTGTCCGATATTGTAAATAACACGTCCCGGACGATCGGACGTGTGCTTTTTTGCACACTGTAACCATAATATTATTTATATATTTTCATCTGAACAAAATAAATATCATGAAGCTTAAATGTTTTCCACAAGACTTACAAACTAATAACTAAATTGTTCAAAAGAGTCAAGTCTTGCAATTTTGACATTTACTTTTTGTAACATTTTGTATCTGGAATCCATGGTTACATGAATTGTAGCTACTTCACAAAGCCATCTTTCCCGCCTACATTATAAGTAGAAAAAAAAATCAAAGCATATTTGTACTGTTGTGTTCTATTGAGTAGGCTTGTATAAAACATTTTCATATCACAGTAAAACACAGTATGATGAATATGTAAATGTGTGGAGTGCGTGTGTGTGTGTGTGTGTGTGTGTGTGTGTGTGTGTGTGTGTGTGTGTGTGTGTGTGTGTGTGTGTGTGTGTGTGTGTGTACCATTTGTTCAGTTACTCACAGCAGCTGCAGTAAAACTTTAGGATTTTAATTCAGATGAAATGTTTGTGGCTTGGTATTGCATTCCGTAAATCAAGTGTTTTCATCACCGCCTTAACACTCTCTCCGAACAGTTGGAAGAACTCCATGTCTTTACATAGATGTACAGTCATGCTTTGTGTTATGTTCTTCAATTGCTAGCTTTTTGCGTCATAATGTTAGTGCCTGTGGCTATAAAGTCTGCATTGTGGGTTTTTTTCTATTCTCCGAGGCTCCTCGTACTCAGTCCACTTACAGTAAATAAAATGAGTTCCATACTGGAAACAATAATAAAGCTAAATCCATAACATACCACAGACCTATACTGGGCCCGAGAGAAACAAAACTATAATGCTGCATACAATTGCTCTTACAGGAATAATATGGTATTGAATTGTGGGAATTGAACTTCAAATGTCCTTGTAATTTCTGTGTGTGTATCGATATTTTACAGAGAAAACTGTCTACAATTATCTGGAAATGTGCTTTGGTAACTGTCACTCATGAATATATTATCTTAATGTTATCTGAGCTTGAAGTTATGAACGTCATCTGAAACCAACCTGGGGACAGTCAAAGCCAATTTGGAAAGACGCAAGGATAATTAGACCCGACCCAGAATGCATTTGACCCGGACACACCCAAACAGAAAGAAACACCAAACCTAGCAGCAGCATGAAGCTCCCACAGCTATGGAGCAGTCGCTGTCCAAAAAAGGAGCAATACGTCATCTATCCTGCAAACCAACTCATTTAGAAAAATAAATAGAAATTCTCCTGTGATAATGACGCAAGAGCAAGTCAACTTTGATCCATTCTATCAGTTAGTTTATGAGAAATACAAATATCTCATGAGGTAGTGTCAATAACTCCAAGTTGTGTAAATAATACAGCTCCCTGAATGTATTTTGAACACACTTACCAAACTGTATCCTGGTGCGAACTGCTCCAACAGGGACATTATAGATGTTCTCCAGGTAGTTCTTTATGTCATACTTGGTCATTCTGTCGCAAAGGGAAAGAAAAGAGGAAAATGGGGAGAAAGGGGGGAGAACAGGGTGTTAAACAAGGCTTTCAGCATCAGAGGTTACAGTGGAGCACTTGCAGGGTTACATGCAATCAGTGTCCATCATATAACATTAAGTTCGCTTAATTGACACAGACAAAAAAATGATACAGCTTCTTTCCACGCTGCATTCCCATAAACTCTGCTGTTATCTTACCTACTGTAACTGTCACAGGACACTCTCATCTAAACCCATATTCAGCTTTTATTCCCTGGCCCATAAAGTGGAGAGAAGAGAAATGTGAGTGTCAGTGTTCATCCAATTAGATGTCTGCATGTATTGATCGCGCCCCGGTGAAACCCTACACAGGAAGCGAGTCTGGCACCAACTGATCCGGTGGGCCAGCTCAGCTGAAGATAGCCCACTTGGCAGCATTTGGAACGGAATGCTCCGACCAGAGGAAGAAAGGCTTTTAACTGCTAATCAATCTAGCCAATCGGATTAGCCTGGTAGAGAGCACTTCCCAAATGCTTCTGACAAAGTGCTTAATAGCGACGCTGTGGTCTGACATGAGTGCCTCGGATATGGCATATTCTATCACCTCATATGTTTTTCTGATAGCACCGGATAATATAATATTCCCTATTTTCAGAGAAAACAACACAATACCTTGAGCTGCTGTTACAATATTAGGCAAACAATTGCATGAGAAAATCCCATCTGTGAACACAAAGACTCTTTGTACATAAGAATGATGTAATATGTTTCCATGCAGTGCAAACAAATGCCTTTTCCTCTATAATACGCTACATGTTGGCAAAGCTAGCAGTGCAGTAGCATAGATTCCTTCAATGTGACATGCTCAATTGTGTTTATCAATAAAAGGTAAGCCTGTTTACGATACTTCAGTAACTATTTCCACATTTGGATCAATCTTTACCGAATTAGGATGGTTTGATGGGCTGACTCTTGAGTATTATGATTTTCTATCAAACGCCAACTTCAGGAAGCTAACTTAGTTACACTACCTGAGTTCTCGCTCTCAGACCCAGTACTGGTCCATGAGCACTGGGATTGTTAGGGTGAAGGAGTTGCTGCATCAGTATGCAAAGAAAGATGTAAACGTTTTAAGGCCCTTTGAAGCCAATTGTCCCCCCTTTACCCAGCCGAGAGGAGAGACATTTGTTTCTCATGTGACATGCATCTTTCTGCTCCATTTCCACCCACCTCCCCCCATAACCCCAATCTCACACTGTGTGTTCTGGAGGGCAGTGAAGCGTAGCAGCCTGACCGGGGGTACTTGAGATCAAGAGACGCAGAAAGAGAGAGTGATAGTGTTGAGAGACCGGTTTTCCTAGAAAGCAGGGGAGGGGAGCTGGAAATAAGGAAAGTGGCTCAGGGACTGCGAGGTCTCGTCCGGATCATTTAGCAGACGGACACTGATCCTGATTAATGGCGAATCTAATTCCTTCTGCCTTTACCACTCAAATTATCCAGTCCCCACAGATATAGAGGGGCATAAGACATCGCACAAGCACGGTCATGTCTGATACTCTGCACTAATGTTTATTTTGTCAGCTATGTTGTTTGTTTTAGTCTTAGTTTAGGTCCTGTATCTAATGTATATATATACATACACACAGTATGATTATATATTTAGTCTTTTTGTCAAGTTTTAGTTAACCTCTAGGTAATTCAGTGTTGTAAAACTATTTTAGTATAGTCAATGAAAATTGCTGACATTTTAGTCATCAGATTATAATAAACATTTTACTCAATCTAGTCTAACCAAAATATAACCTTGATTCTTCCTCCCTAGCCCTGTTGTTGTTATTGTTTACTTTAACTTGACTTGGTTTCTGCAATTCTCCTCACTGTGCTGTTTATTCTGCTGGTCGTAGTCCTGATAGAACTGCTGCATTGAAGAAAGAAAAATATATATATTTAGTCTCCTCTTATATGTGATGGAAAATGAAAAACCATTATGGTGATGTTTTTATTTTTAAACTACACTTAAATATGTCTATTTTTAGACAAGCACTGTTGGTGCTTGTCTCGTCAGTCTTTAAAAAGGTTATGGCGAACTTGTATACAAATATGTTTAAATGATATATCTGAGAATATATATATATATATATATCTAGGTGACACAAAGATAAAACAATGAGAAAAATGAAAACCAATAACTCACATAAAAGTAATGATATACATCATTATGTATCTTTATCAGTAATCAATACCAGTAGTGATCTAAATAGAAAATGTACCACAAAAAATACTAGACACTGGATTTACAGGGGTTACAGTAGAAAGCTGTTTTTCTCTGACCCGAGTCAATACATGACATTTCAGCAAAACTGGAATCAAGTCTGAGAGGAAGCCTTGGGCTGAAAGCTGAGGAGAAAATGTCAAGTTAAGTGTACATAAACAAGGCTAAACTTAGACAAAGGCGTGGTGTCTTCCATGGTGATGCAGGCAGCATCTGATCATCATCCCAGTATAAACACCCATCTGACTCCACAAGCTAACCCTTCACACCTCTGTCTCCCAGGAAGAATGAAAACCTGCCTCGAGCAACTGCCAGGGCGAAAGGCATCGTTCCTCAGCAACTGGTATATATTTATACGCAAACACACATGCTACAAAGATTCCTCGCCCAAGATGATGAAAGAACTCCAAACACAAAACCTAGAAAGGCTTCAGATGACGCAGACGATGGATTAGGCTCAATTATGGTCCGTTGTTGCAGAGCAGGTTTAAAACAGGCACACTGGCGCTATTGTTAGAAAACAATTAAAACAGTTATATAGTTCTGAAGTGTAGATGTGAGATGAAAGGCATTCATCTGATATTCAGTAGTGCTAACACAAACCGGTTTCTAAAAGGGACGCAGACATGGATTAAAAGTAATGCCATTGTTTCACCTTGCAGGTCTAGAACAGGGGTGTCCAAACTACGGCCTGGGGGCCAACCTGCGGCCAATGGTCAATTTGTATTGGTCTGCAGCAAATTCCAAAGCATAGTGGCATATGGCTCACACATTACACTTGTGCTTCTCTTATATTGTACTTCTTAAATATTTATGTGAAAATATATTACAGTATTTATAATAAGCCCCGTTTTCAAATAAATGTAGTCAAATCAAGTTGAAAACCTTTTTCCAACGATGGTAGTTGATTAAAAAAAAAAAAAGAAGCCAAATGTGTATAACAAGCTGGAAGTACACCCTTCCTATTTCCCCTAAGCAATCTGAGGATTCTGTTTTATGGGATAAGCTGCCAACACTTTTTGTAACGAAATAAATGAAACCCTATGGACAGCTGCGATGTAGGCTGTTTTTTTTCTTAAAGCATATTCAATTATCAAGCTAAATTGACCTACATTTGATTTTGCTCACCTCAGTGAAAAGAGTTTGGACACCCCTGGTCTAGAACGCACACCTCCATCAGCTTCCCTCTAATGTAATCCTTCCTCTGCAAATGAATCCTTACTGTATGCTCCGGGATATTTCCTATTCACAGTTTGGGCTAACTCACACTAAGCCCAGGAGATGGGGAGTATCAGTTCCAGTAGTTTAAGGCAACCATTTACACCTGTGCCCCGAAAGCATATGAGAAAAGTAGGTGAAAGGGCACATTTGGAAAAGTGCGGGACAGGACAGAGGCAGCTTTGACAGTCTTTGACAATGAGGATAGTGAATGTATTCTAAAAGCTCAGAGACTACTGCTTGCCCCTTGTCTATTAATGTGTTGGTGCTAAAAGAACATCTGCCAGGTGAAAGGGTGGTGCCTCGTTTGTACATAAAGGATACCCTATACAGCTACCCACTCTCAATTATCTTCAACCGCAAACAATACACAATATTGACTGAAGACTCACTGTGCAACCCTATGTTTGACAATGAGATTAAACGATTCTTGAATTTATCGAAACATATCGTCTTTTCAAGGAATAAACTGTTTCTGCATTGAGAAATATAATGATAAAGTATACTATAAACTTGCATATAAAGTCACTCTATTGTTCATGTATTTCAGCTATGTGTCCAAAGATGTACTCAGGGAAAGTATAAAGTAGAGGGCACAGCTTTCAAAAGGATGGATGAGTTAATGGAGAAATCAAGACGTCTACATCTTATATATATGCAGACGACTCAGCAATATTTTTGGCAGCCTCTCAATCGCATTGGTCATGCTTTACAAAAGGAACAACATTGGGTGTTGGAATGGATTGTGAACAACAAAATAATAAAAAATAACAGTTATATTGACACTGTCATCAATGTTACTACTGAGACTTAAAATGTAAAAATCTAAATTGTGGATAATGTTGACCTTAAGAGGTTGACAAATATTTTTAAAAGTATAGGGTCCATCAATTTTACCTTTTTAAGAAAGTGTATAAACGTAATGCTTAAGTACTCAACTATGGCTTTTTAAAATAATAAAAATTACAAAAAGGTATGTTCCGCTTAAAAGAGATTTCCAGAGGCACCAGTAATGTTGTATTTGATAACGCAATCAAATGTGTGTGTACCAACACATAGCACTCTTGCTGTACTCATATTGCTGCCACCTTCAGGTTTGACCCATAATAACCCATCATTAAAAAAATGGGAAGACATACCAAAAGATATTTTATCACGATAACAACCAACAGTTTGTTAAGCGGTGGAAGCGTGCGTAACTGAATAACTGTTATATGAAATGTCAATATGGTAGATCATTTTCATCGTTAGGGTGGATTAGTGGTCATCACGGTGCGTCATGTTTTAAATGGTTATGGTGCGTCTACTGTATAAACAGAATGCCATGCCACAGTCCTTGTAAATTATATGATATAACAACATTTGATCCAAAGACTGGGGGTGCTGCTGTTGTCATGTCCTTGTTGTTGCATGAACAATACTTTGCATAGGAATGACTCATCATGCTTTTTTGTGGCTCTCATGAATGCTCATTGGAAAGGTTGCTTGTTTTAGCAACTTGACATGGCAAACCACTGGAAAGCTTTAAATGTGGTTCCCCGTTTGATAGAAACTGGGCTGCATCTACATTTGGTCTTTTTATGGGGCCTTTTTGGTTGGCAGATAAGCATGATGAATGAATGCAACAGGCACTTACTGCAGTTTGGAGGAACCTCAAGCCCTTAACACATAGCTTAACTATTTGGCCTATTTATTTTGTATGTAAGCATCCTTTTGTTGTGCTGAAGTAACATTATAAAAAAAAATGATGACTTTCAAAACTCTGTTAAAAAGGGATAGTTTTGAAGTGTGGTCAAATTAGGTAGTTATTAGGCTGGCTACGGTAGGCGGTATTAAAAAGGAATTTTTGGTAAACTATACACCAATAAAATGTTATCCCACTGCCTCCACTTTATTTGTTATTTTATAAAGCCCTTTAAGTTCATTTTGCGCATTTCAGGGTCCACGCTAATAAATAAATAAATGAATGTAATGTGTAATCAATACAGTCAGAGGAACTTTTATATTAGCTATATCAATCAATCAATCAATCAATGTTTATTTATATAGCCCAATATCACAAATGTTACATTTGTCTCAGAGGTCTTCACAGTTTGTACAGAAATCAGTATGACAATACGACACCCTCTGTCCTTAGACCCTCACATCGTACAAGGAAAAACTTCCAGAGAAAACCCACAGTTTCATCGTTATGGAGAGTTCACAAACAGGGTTCGGTATCAAGGCGAACACCACAAGCAATATGAGAATATTTTAAATGGAAAGCAATGTTAATAGGGAACCAGATAAAAGTGTCCAGGCATTCTCTGGATGATTTAATGGTATAAGATAAAGATCCAACGTCATGATGAAAACATGCAAAACAAGAAGAATTCATTAGCAATGAGGCGCAGCATACGTTAGGGTTAGCCGTTACAGTCACTGTCAGAAAGAAATGACTTGACAACTTTAATCTGTGGTCTCAAAGGAGAATTACCCTTTTGATTTACGCTTTCTTTTTTTTAACAGCTGAAGGATCACTGACATGTTTATGTTTTGTGATCAAATAAGCATCTCAGAAATGATTTCATGTGTAACACTTATCAACACATCGTTCAGTAAGGTCAAGTCTGAGGTACAACAAATTGTCCACACACACACACACACCTACACACACATACTCGCACACATCAAAGTACATTGTGTCAGAGCGGCTTAGTGGTGAGAATGAAACAGGAGAGTTGTTTTCTGCGCAGATGAAAGGCAAAAGAAAGCCGCTCCTCATTGTCAGCCTACCCCATTGTCAGGTTTGGGTCGAGATATGCACACTCACTACTTTAACCCTCCCATCTACAGAGACAATAGATGCACAGAAGTTGCTCAACACTAAGTATCAAGATCATAATAGCAGACTTTGTTTAGGGAGAAAGCCATTGAGGAACCTGAGACTTAGGGAGAGGAGACAGCTGAGAAGTTGAGAGTATGAGAGCAGCGTGTGAAGGATTATATTTATTGTTTGTGTTTTTGTCTGACAATAGAACAGAAATAGATCAAAGAACAGGTCACCAGGAGTCAGTAAACTCCTCACAGAGAGACGGGTCAACAGTTAGTTACACTCCACTACCAGCTCACTAAATGTCCTCCTATGACATAAACTGAGGTTAATTAGCATGAAGAATACGCTAAGTTCCAACTTGTTTATGAAGTGGAACGGGCGAACAGAATCGGTGATTGTCATTGCACTCATAACATTGTTAGATCCAACAGGTGCTGAGTGGAAGGACAATGTGAGCTGCTGTGTGCTCATGCCCGATTACAGTGAGAAACCGCAGCATGGTCTGGTTTCATAGTTATTAGACAGCATAGTAGCATGAAATGTGACTGAGGAGTAGACCGAACACAAAGTTCAGCTTTCTTCTCTTTGTGGGTGTATGCGTTTGTGAGTATGAGTGCTTGTGCGTGTGTATAGTGTGGGTATGTGTCAGTGCTGGCCTCTATCCATGCCAGGTGAGGCACAAGAGGTGTGTGTGTGGGTGTAAACCCAGAAATTTGATGATGTTCCTTCTAGAGCGGGGAGGAAATACTAACATAGCACAAAGGGTTTGAGAACAATCAAAAAGACAAACAAACATGTCCCTCCAGCAGGTAGAAAGAGAATTATGAGAGAGCACGGTCCAGGTGTCTCAAACAAAAAGTGCCAAAGAGGGATTGGTTTTGGACTCGGTGCAAAGGGTTTAAGAAAAGCACAATAAACAGCAGAGCCCAGGGTGGGTCAGAGAGAGACATGTGCAGATGATAGCAAGTGCATATTAGTGGAAACAAGCAAGAAAACGACATGGATAAAATAAAGGCCACAATGTGTTATTGCCCTGAGAACGTCAACATTACCACTTCTTATTAACAGCTGCTCGGCACTACAACATATCCAGGCCAACACCCCCTACCCTCGAGAGTCATAACTACAGCAGCTCTCACTGTAATGATTGCTCAAACCCATCAATAAGCCAGAGGTGGGAGTGATTTATGGTTTTTGTCACTGTCTCTTTGTGTGTCGATTTACAACATTTTGAGTATGAAAAGTAAAAAAATAACAGTGCTCCGAGCCCACACTGAGGCCCCAGCAGCATATCAATCAGCCGCGCACCTCTCCCAGGCATCAAAGACTGCAAGGAAAAAACCCTTACACACCCTTATAAACACACAGGCACCCTGCACTTACCCACTTTTGTGCATATATATACACAAAGACACACACCATTTTTACAAACGGACTAACCCACACTGACAAGCGCGCACACAGACACACACACACAATTACATAATCACCCTAGGAGTTTGGCAGAGAAGAGGCAAGAATCAGAGTGGGAGGCCAGGCACCTGGATGAAGAGATTATGGTCTAAACCCCACCAGAGACACATAGATGATCTGCCTCAAACTTCCATTTTTCTCCCCAGTGTGGGCTCTGGCCTTCTCAGTGCCTGAGGAGCGCTGCTAACCTCAGTGACCTTGGCTCGCAGAGGTACTCAGAATCAGATCATCACTACTAAGTGCTGAGTAGTGTGGACCTCCTGCTGCATTATATGACAAAATACCTCTTGTCTAAACCAGTTCATTTTGTTAAAGATAACTATGTGACAAGGAGACCTCATTAAACCGATTGTAGTAATATATATACACTACTATATAAATATATGATCAGCCAATCACGTGGCAGTTCAATGCATTTAAGGAATGTAGAAAGGCTTAAGATGATTTACTGAAGTTCAAGCTAAGCGTCAGAATTGGAAAGAAAGGTGATTGGAGCGACTTTAAACGTGGTTTGAGAATGGTTGTTGGCGCCAGAGAGGCGGGTTTGAGTATTTCAGAGAATAATTTTCTACAGGAATTTTAACGCACATAATTTCTATCATTTGTTTGTTTGTAACCTTTATTTATTCAGATTTAATGAGAAAATATCCATTGACTGGACAATAACGGTACGTCCACACGGCAGAGTCGCGTGCTTCAACGGAGACGCTTCCCATTCACTTTGAATGGGGTGACGTCACGCTCTGCCGAACTGCATTGTGGTTCCGTTGTGTCGCTTTGTCTCCGTTGCTCGCTTCGAAAGTTCAACTTTTCAAGCGTCGACGGAAGTGCCAGCCAATCAAATTATATGCCAGTACAAGCTCTAGCCAATCAAACCGCGTGCTTATGTGTCCGGGGCGGGAGATTAATGTGATTGGTTGTTGGTCGCACGCCAGACACACCCACCGGCAACCTTCAACGCGACGCTGCCGTGTGGATTTTTTGATGCTAGAGGTCAGAGGAGAATGCATGATTGTTTAGTGAAGGAGCATTCATGTGCAACACTAGAAACAGTAAAGTAGTATAACAAATAATAAAACCCATTGGACATGAACTTGGAGAATGATCAAGAACATATTACTATTATTCTGTGTTTAGATATTAATATTGGCTCCTTTTTGTTCCACATAAAGCTTTGTAGCAGAAAGTTAAAGCACTTTTGACCTTGCCTGCCGCCCGACGTCAGCCTTTTGCAAGTCATCCTTGAAACGGAGTTCATTAAAGACAGCCATAAAGTGGTGGTAGCTGTCGATACTGTTAAAGACTTCTGTTCTTGGGGCTGTTACGCCACCTGGTGGTGATGGTTACCAACTCAATAACACTGCATATTACTGGTCCAGCTGGTTTCAGTGAGTGCCAGTAAAAACAAATGATTGCAGCCTAAAACGTGAAACATATGTCCATTATATAGTAGTTCTGAATGCCATTTAAATAATAGTATAGTATATTACAAAATAACCTAAAATATTTGCAATGCCAAATAAAACAGCTGATTTGTATTTTCATAATATTACAATTTATGCAGGGCGTAAGCTTGTTATATTTATATTTGCAAGAAGCACTGTAAATGTTGCTTTAAGAGTTGTTATAGTCATTATATCCTCAAGGTCCAGGATCCCTGTGGTAATCATCATCCAGTCTTCAGAAAAACACATGGTGCTGAATCCATAGCAGGTCTACAAAGCTGTTCTGAAGCTGAACGGCCTGTACATGAGGAAAAAGGCAGCTAAGAAGACAAAAACATAAGCCTTTTAGCATTAGGATTGATGTACAAATTCACCTTAAAAGCAACCCATACGTTTCAAACTATCAGAAGCTATTATTGTGAGCAGTAGCTGTATCAGAGGAATATATGTCTTTTGTAATGTATTGTATGGCTCTATTGAGACTGGAGAAAGAACATACAAATAGAATTGTCCATAAAAAAGAGAGGTTATTAGATAGTGGTGATTTGCAAGTTCTATGGTAACGTATGACAAACATTTAAGTAAAGTAGACTCAATTCCGAGTGATGACATTCTTTCCTGTCTTCCTCTTAACATGTACATCAATACACAAATGCTTACTTATTACCATATAATTACAGTACTAGTAGTAGTGGTAGAAGTAAGAGTTTAGAATATCAAAATGTGCAATACACAACTGTGATTTTTGCTGTGTGGCATAGGTACAAAAAAGTGGCAAGTTTGCACACAATACACATTTTATTTTTTTCCTTTTAAATAAAATGGTACAAATCACTACTGTTTGCACACAATACACATTCAGTTTTCTCTGTAATAATAAGTAAACATCCATAGTTTCAAAAGTTGGCAGCAGTGTCAACGCTGTCATCTTTTACTTTAGAAACTAAATATGGCTAAAATATGAACAACCATTAAATTATTCACAGAAAACACATTAGCCACATTTATGAAGATAACAATCATTGTTTTAGTGTTTTCCTTTTCAGAGCGTAACTACACACTATGGACATTTGTAATGGTATAATACTGATCATTTGTACTTCCTTTTATGCAGCTCTTTGGAATGAAAGGAAAGATCTGGAAGCAAATACTTACTCCATTGGTGTGCGAAATTGGACCGTGTCAGGCGGCTGCTCTTTTCCGGGTCTCACCAGAGTCAGGAACCAGTTGGGTCTAAAGATCCTCAGCTGAGGGTTTCCCAGCTGGTACAGAGGGTATCTGAGGACAGAGCCAGATTCTTATCATCCACAGTATCATTCCCAGACATCCTGTAGTATTTCCTACAATCACACTAACAACTGGGTAATCATCAAATTACATCGTGTGGTGCAATTTTTGTTTCATTAGCTGTAACCAATTATTGTCAAAAAGGTGATAAAAGCAAAAGTTTCAAAAGAGAGTGGCGTAATGAAAAACCACAGGATGTGATCACTGTTTGTGGTTTGCCATCCAAATCACACAAACCACACGCTTTGCCTTTATGGGATGTAGGTAATGACTTATGGAGATATTTGGCTTTTAAGATGCTAAATAACTTAGTATGTTTACCAGCTGCACGTGTAAAGGTTTAGCAGTTTTCACTTGGATCAGCTGGAACCTTTTAACATATTTTTATGTTTTATTTTTATATCGGAGATGCATAAACTGGCCTGCTTTAGATTGTTTTGTTGTAGCCATGGGAGAGATGTCGGGCCCTTCCAGGCCAAGAGAGAAATACATAAGCCTGGTGAGTTACTTCACTTTCTAGAAACCATTGCAAGGTCCTGGGTGTCATGGTAACCTACATAGTAACAGTACTCCGGTTGTAGCTGCATGTTAGCGGAAGTTTGTTTTTAGCATAGCTTGCTAATGCTCGATACGTTCTTATGGCATATAACATCATTTTCGCTTTCACACACACACACACACACAAAACAAATTGAAGAGCACTGCACATATGTACAATGAGAAACCAATGGGCGAAAAGCTGCATTAAGACATAAAGCTGGAAGGGCAGCTGGAATAAGGCTGACATGCTAATGTTAGCTGGGTCTGCTAGTATACCAAACTAAGATTCAAACACAGATGTAATCTCTACTTTGGACGTATTTATGCCTATAAATACGAATAGCAAACTTGAAACTTACAGTAGCCGTGTCACTGGCATCACTGGAACCGTTTTATCACGCAAGCTGTCAGGTAGTTGTTTTGTAGTCTTTTCAAGGTTGTCAAATGCTACACGTGCATGTTTCTACTTCCGGGTACACTCAAACAGCGCATGCGCACTGTATGTAATCCATGCCCTTGCAGAAAACTTCACCCTTACAACATGAATTTAGGCTTATTCATGACCTACACATTTAAGAGACTGATTGAAGGAGCCTAACTCAGACCTGTTCTGGCTGAAGTTATGTCAATGGACTTCAAAAAAAGAGATCTTAATATATTGAGAAGATACTTTGTGATTGGGCCTATATTATGTTAGAGCGAGTAAGTCTTACAAATCTGAGAACACTGAACTACAAAGACAATATATGGGAGTCTACTATTGAGCAATAACACTCATATGACAATGACGGAAAATATGGGACATGAAAAACCAGGAGTTGAGGTTGTTTTTTTAATTACATAATGAGATAGGCTACCTTTAAATATCTGCTACCAATTGGTATCAAACAGAAAATGGTATTAAAAGTCATAACACTCAATAAATATAGACAAGTCTGAGTCCTAATACCAATCAGACACATTTGCTTAATTTGAGACAAACCTAATAATTCATCATTATCATATAAGAATTGAAAAGAAATCAGTCAAATATAAATAATATTAATAAATATTAAAAGTGCTTTGTTATAATCACCTGTTAAATGTGTTTCTCAAATTGTATTGTCCCATTTGGACCAACAGCTTTAATCTCTTCCTTGGATAACACTACAGTAAATATAATATTTTTAGGGCTGTCTTTCTACTGTGGCAATGTAACAGCTTGACAAGTATTCAGGGCACATATAATGAGACAGCAGCAGAGGGAGACCTTGTCCCATCTCTCATTCAGCCCCTTTGCCCTGGCGTCTGACCTCACAGCCTACGATGTGCTTGCAACAGGGGTAAGAGACTGAAGGACCCCTCAGTGAAACTCGACTCCCTGGCTCAGGCCTCAGACCTGGCAGGAAATGGACCACACGGACAGCCCACACTATGCCAGGGAGGGAAGTTTCCATCCATATGATGCCATGGAGTGTGTGTGGACAGTATAAGGCAGTAAGGCATTTGATTACTATGCAGTTGTTGTAATGTTTACCAGTTCGCCCATGTATTTATCACACTGTCAGTGTCCTGTCACACCCTCAGTTGTCTAATTGAATGTTTTGCTATGAAGAAAAACAACTGATCCCTGCAAGCATTTCATTGGTTGTTTACTTGTGTGTTGCTCTGGAACTGGTTCACGGGAAAGCTGATATGAGAATGTACATTCAGAACTACTGTAATATAATGCAAACAACTGGCACATTCAAACTTTAGATTGTTTAATAAGATAAATAGTTAATTTATATTTAATTCTATTCACTTTCAATCAATGTAACATCATATATGAAGAGTGTATAGCAGAGTACAGACCGTAATGTTGGTAAAAGCTGTTCCAGTAATACAGTGTTATCATTTATGCATGGCGTTAGAACAGAGATTGATTGCTTTTTCAAATTCCCGGATCAGTCCCAGACAACTTTTGTCTTTCTTTCATAAACCATTTATTTGCTACAATGTTGGATTATGAACTGGGAAAAAGAGCGACTTCTTCAACACGCCAGCCCAAATCTCACTGTTAAGCAATAGATATCTGGATTCTTTTTTATCACTGATCAATGTCAATAATATGAAACAAAAAGGACATAATTAAAACTCATACATGATAAGAAATGAAGAGAGAAGGGACTAACAAGCAACAAGCCTTAATGTATTTTTAAACTGAGTTGTTGGGCTGTTGGGATGAGATACAGTGTTATGCATTGCCCCTGTGTTGTAGATTGGCTCAATGTGTACATCTATTTTTAATGGCTTTATTTATTCAGCTGATAATTATTTTCTTACATTTTCATGTATTCAACTCAGGTTCTAAGGGGAGTGGAGGGGGCCGCAACATGAACCGATGCAACCTTAAGCCACCTGTGCCATTTATAGATGTGATTCAAGCCTGTTTGTCAATGCACACAGTTTGACTCTTTGATGGAAAATACAAATTAACTACACTATCTAAGTATGCTGGTTTCCATAAGAATGCAAACCTGATAAATGTGGTTGTATTGCTTTTTAAATGACTGAGGCAAAAGCCTGTGAGGAGTCTGCTGCCCTCATTACTTTTTCAATTTGATCCTTACGAATTGTCTTTTTTTACTTATAGTTCAGTTTGGCAGATGTCATATGCCACTTAACTCCCTGCCTTTACAGTTAAATTACTAGTGTTTGTGACATGCAGTCATACAAAAGCAAACACATAATACACAGCTCCTCACAAGCATATGTTAATACATGCACATACATTTCTTACACCCATGCTCAGTTGGACATGTACGATTTAGAGCGAGAGAGAGAGAGAGAGAGAGAGAGAGAGAGAGAGAGAGAGAGAGAG
>CALSBZ010000172.1:2590779-2603944 GCA_943591055.1 Gobionotothen gibberifrons
AGAGAGAGAGAGAGAGAGAGAGAGAGAGAGAGAGAGAGAGAGAGAGGTTTGGAATGAAAGTTCAGGTCTGGGGCAGTGGAAAGTGGCTGTTTTTGTCACAGTAAAAAAAGGGAGAAAGGAAGGAAGGAGGAGTGCTCTACAGCAGAGGTGGATAGACGGAAACAGTGCAGTCTACAGCGGTATTGTCCCGCCAAGAGCGGGTGTTGGGGCCACATGGAAACTTTCCCCCTCCGATTCTCAGGCAGGAGAAGTTGTCGGTATTGAATATCCTAGAGAAGAAAAAAGGGAAAACGTAAATTGAAGATCCAGACGTGAAGATGGAAAAGTTTGTCAGTTCAACGAGTAGTTTTGCATGTAATGGGACTATTTGAGTGTTTCCCTGTAAAGCCACTTCCTCCTAGACCATACAGATGCCTTAAATCATTTCCCTAATTACCCGGCTAAAATATTTGATAATGAGTTTTCATATAATACAAAACACATAATCCAATTACTGTAACAATAGCAGCAGTAGCACCATAGAGGGGAGTGGATGAAGAACAGGTAGAACTTGATCAAAGACACTAAGAGCAAACATTGATAGTCCACATTTGAATCAGTGGTGGCCTGTTAATGTCTGCGGTCACATGCAAGGCTTATACAGTAGGATTAGGCTGCAGCATGTTATGTGTGTTATGTACCACAGTCAGGGATATGGCAAAACTGTGTCAGGGGAGCCAATTATCATTTTTGGCAGGAGTTGTTTTTAAAAACCATTCTCATCCTCCGTTGACAATCTGTAGCAGATGTTTCAAAGATACAAGAATCACAAAGCCTCAGTGGCTTGTTATCTATAAGGGTTTACTGAACAAGTCAGTCCATCCATTCCTACATTTTTAGATACACTTATGGTACAGTATGGCTCTATGAAGGATTGGTCCGCTTTGGTTCAGACTAAAACAAATCTCAACAACGATTTGATGGATTGAGATGGTGTATGGACATGCCCAGTGCCTAGAGGATGAATCCTATGACTATGATGATGCCGTTTTCTTTTTCATCTAGAGCCAATAGTCAACAGTTGTCATTAATCCAGTGCACTTCTACTAAATAGATAGGCACAACATTTGTACAGGTATTTTGGTTAGGATCAAGTTGCATCCTCCGGGTCTCAAAAGTGAAGTCAATGTGCTTTTACCTGCTTTCTTTCTAACAAGAGGCAACTCTAGTAATGGCAAAAAGAAGTCCAATTGTACAGAAGTCTTAGAAAACTACCATAAAGAGTTTGACTCCTTGATGGAAAATACAAATGAACTACATTATATATCTAATTATGCTGGTTTAAATAAGAATGCTTGATTCCTAATGCTTTTATGGTCTCAATCACTTGTCTTGTTACCCTTACATATAGCATGATTTTGAAACTGCAGGTAGAGTATGCTTGAGGGGGGTTCGACAGGTCGCTACCAATGGGTTGACCTTTTTGAATGTTGTCTGTGTTTACTTCATTTCAAAGTTAAATGCTTCCAAATGTTCAGTTTCTGTCAAGAAAAGTAAACTGTCATATTTCTGTTGCCTAATGTGTCTGCTTCGGTTATACTGCTCTACTCCATCATGACATTTCTGGTTCCAAAATAACGAGATGGCGACGACCAAATATTCTTCAAAACAGTAATCCCTAGTAGTGCTAGTTTTGTTTTATAATGTCTATGGTTATGATATAGTCCCTGCACAACTAGACAAGATAATCCTATCTGCCTCAGTGTTACATTGTGGTTAGTGCTAATAATCAAATATTGCATGCTAACAGGATAAACTAATTTTTAAATGAAGTTTTTAATACTGCTACTTTGAACTTTATGTAGCTTGAGGCAGCCCACTTGACACACAAATCCTAAACCATTTGCTGCTCCACCCCACAACTAATTGAACCCCTGCCCCCTCGCCATCAACACTAAATGATCGGTCAGAGGAAGTGATCAGTTCAGGTCAGATTCCTCTGTTTTTTCATGTCCCATGTTCACACTCTCTAAGGGAGCGGGTGCATGCCACGCAGCAGTCCTCGGACTATTAATAGTCGTGAGGGATGGAGTCTGGGGCAATCTGGATGGCGTGTACATTTAGACCCTCCCCCCTGGGTGTTCCGTTGATGTCATAAGGCTGACCTCTGACCCAGGAGCCTGGCTGCCACAAGGCCCATGTTGAACTTGAATTGAAGGGGTCCAAATGCAAGCAAACAAACTGCAAACACATGTACAGTACACATGCACAAATGCACTAATTTAATGTATAATCCAAAACTGTTTTTAAAATAGAGCTGGACAAATATGTCACCAAAGTGCTCATTGTTCAGTAGATTCTTCCCCAAGAGAAACTATCACATGACATCTTCTGACACACTAACTGGCTTTGGAGCTTCTTTGTCTTTCATTCTCAAACTAGTCGGTGTGCGGACAGCAGCACAGTTTTTTCCCTCATAAAGAATCAAAGTAACAAATTAATCATCTGCTGTGTTCTGTCCTGAGAGTTGTGCACTTAAATCCATAACGTCGTACACAATCAAGCACTGATTTTTAAGAGATTTTGAAATACAGTTAGGGTGATTGGGTAAAGTGCTCACACAGGTTCCCACAGCCTGATCCAGTGTCTCTGCCCCTGCCAGAGTTATGTGATGGATCAGAGGGCGGGGGGGTTGACATGCATAAACGGGGACAGAGGCAACTGATCTTCAAGGTATGTCAGCCCACACTCTTTGGATATCTTGTGCACAGCACCACGGAAGAGAACTTAACCTACAAACATAACAACATTGTTCAAGCCACGATTGCTCTTGTCTTATTTTTGGGTTTGATAAAGTTGTTGTTGGATACCGATAAAGCCATGACCATGTAATAGTAAGAGCTTTGTTGATATTAAATAAATAGTGATACCGGATTAAAACGACTCAACATGATCTGTATACAGTTTAGGTTTCAGAAAGTTACGACAAAGGATATGCTTCTGTGAGAGCTTTTTTTGCACACATGGATATTGACTAGTTGATAGTCAAACAGTGGACATCTATGCTTTGATTATAACTCTACACACAATGGATGTTGACAGTCCAAATGCCACCTTTTACCCTTGAGGAACTCACAAACAACATTCTTGCCCTGAAATGTCTTCCACACTATATGAACCACACAATTTATAATGTATTTTATATCACAACCTGAATCTATCACAGATTTGTCTTTATTGCTTTACATTTATATTTCCGTTGTATCTGATTCTTCTAAAGCAAAAACAATTACATGCAAAATGTTGTTTTCTTTATTAAGGTTATTGCAAGTGTATTCATGACACTTATTTGATTCTGCATTGATTTAAAAAAACGGTTAAAGTGTATCAAGGCTTAACATTCAAAGGGACAGAATGCAAAACAGTCCATTATTGCAAAACATAAAACTTTCGGACACATACAGGTTACAGATTTCTCACTTTATTTTATTTTAGGTTAAAGAGAACACCCTATATATTTGCATACAACTTCCTAGATTTGTTTCTACACTGAAATGTATTTCACCTACTTAAACACCTTTTCAGTTTTAGCAAGACATTTCTTCCAATGTTTTGAGATTGTGTCAGTACGACAATAATAATAGTGTGTGTAATGGCCTAACAGTAATCTAAAAGGACATTAGTGCAGTAGAGCGCCCTGGAGCTTGAGCAGGAGCATTTGCTGGGTTATCCATCTCACTTTGTAAACTTGGCCAAACTGGCAATACAAACTGTATCCAACCCACATCTTTCAAACGTACTAATTACCCAAACCCCTCAGGAATAATTATTATAAGGTGAAAATGTTATTGTGTTTTTTCAGTTTGATGAATAAGTCCATTAGATGTAGCCAAAAGACACTGCTAAGATCATTGTGCTTCTGATTTCAAACAGAATCATCACGATTTCCTCTCTAATAAAAAATATGAATCACCCACAATATCAAATTTGGATAAGGAATGGCAATTGACGCCCCTGACCGTCAACCAAACCACCGGGTGACAAGTCTCCACAGTCTACGCACGGAGAGCGCACGGTGAGTTTGCAAGCATGGGGATCCCTCCCTTCCATGCTGTCCGTGGCCTCTTCGCCCGGGCGGGCAGTTCCAAGACTCAGCCAAACCCTCCCGATCCCCCATTTCCCTCTCCCTACCTTTCCTCTGAAGAAACAACCCGGCGTTACGTCAGAAAGTGCAGGGCAAGCAAGACAGCGTCTTAGGAGCTATTCGTAGGCATTGCTGCCAAACCCGGCTTCGGGCTGCTCACGAGCTCACTGCAGCCAATGCAATTTACAAATGCAACCCTTTTGAAACAACAGCAGTATGTGGTAAGTCACTTAATCATCCATACGGTTTTATTGACGCGCTGGGACTTTTTTCTCTCACAGCTTTCTTCACATGACAGGTCTCTGTTGCTGGCACAATTGCGCAAAAAAGCAACAACAACATTGTAAACGGTGTAAAGATAAATAGTAGGCTGGTTTACCCTGTAGCCTCACTGAAAACACCATGACATGATGAAGCAACAGAGATACTTGTCGCACAGAGATTTCTGCAGCATTTTTTGTGTGTGATTCTTTGCTTATCTCAAAGACAACATGCCCCACGCTCGAAATAGGAACCCCAGCCCCATCCCAGAGGTAACATGGGACACGGGACTGAAGGAGATGAACGAGACCTGGAAAGGAGCTATAGCCTGTCTCGGGGTTGCCGTCTTTTTTGTCATGACAATCGGGATCATTTATTGGCAAGTGGTGGACCAGCCTAACAAGAATTGGATCCTCAGGGGGACTTTTAGCGGACTGATATGGGAGAGAAGAACCCACTCGCTGGTCATACAGACCCTGGCGGAGGACAAGACCTATGTGGAGATAGACGTTGGGAACGTGGGGAACCCCGACATCGAGGTTCCCTTTGTGAGGAACCTGTGCTGGCTGAATAAAACCGAGTTCTGCTATACGTGGGACTCGGTGGCCGAGGTGAAGATTTCCCTGGAGGTGAATGAGGAGACGGAGTGCTACAGTATGACCTGGGTGCCGGTGCACTGTCATGTGGAGCTGAAGGTAAGGTTACCCTCTCAGTCAGAGTGCAAGAAAATAAGTTGAACCAAATACAATCAATATGCCATTTTACGCACTATGTCATGTGCAATAGGCTGTTCTGCCTTAATTTGCAGTTTACTTGATGCTTATTGGCATTTCATTTCGTATGGCTGTTGTGATTTTGGTGCACAATGTAAAACACAAAAGAAGCGGTTTTTTTCTCATACAAATGAATTACAAGACGTCTTGTTAGTTGTCTGTTTTATATAAGTGGTCTTCCTTAAATGATCAACTGATTTCCACTATCAAGGCTGAACAATATCAATTAAATGTGTGTCCCAAAAACACGGTATGTTTGCAGCATACTATGCTGTACAATCCAATGACATAAATAACTTTATTCATTAGATTCAGATATAAAATATTGCAATTTTTAATTTTTTTTAATTTCAATTAATGTGTTTGTATTAATACTTTTAAATATACATTTCGGATATCATGAAATCCTACAATATTTTGATTTGAGTTATTATTTGAATATATCTTATAGACCAAAAATACATTTGCGTGACTGCCTCAGCCCTCAATTTAACTACATTCAATTTGTAAGGCTTTTTGACATGCACAGTACTTACTGTACTTCCCCCCCCCCCCCAGCTTAATTATCAAAGGCATTGAACTATTGGGATGTTTGGGGAGGTTATAATCTGTCCCCACGGAACATTCCTCACCATAACCCCCTGTCATGTGATGCGCCTGCTCACAGAAAATCTTTCCAAACCAAAGTCGCCTTTATTTTACCATTTTACTTGGCACCTGTTTCCAAACTCCTTAGCAGAGTCCGGATTTGTTGACGTGAAATAAATAAGCTGCCATTCTGCACATTTGTCCCCCACGCGTAAAGGCGCTTTGAGGGAGGACAGACTTTCTCTTAGAAAACCCTCTGTCATTCAATCCCTCCTGCGTGCAATGCTTTCTGAGACAGTCTCATGTGCCAGCCATAACATACCGCAGAGTGCCCTGCATTTCTCCAGTAAAGTAGCAGTAACTTGCTCTGTCAAAGATTAGAATCATCAATACTCTAAGACAGTTATCAGGTATATAATGTGATAAATCTGAAAACATCAACTCTACAGTCCTTACAGCCACTCATGCTTTTTATTTACACCCATTATTTACATTTTAGTCAGCCAAAAGCATTTGAGGAAATTGAGTGTTTTTCTAATACCATCTACTGTCTTTAACAAATATGTCCTTTTTTCCAGTCAGCATCAATTTGACATCTCTAACAGCTAACGTCTAACAGCTGTCTTGCCTCTCTCTTTATAAATGTCTACCTCTTTCATTTCCTTGTGGGTCTTACTCCCTAACACTGTTTTTGTGCATGTCTGCATCCTTTCAGGACTGCTTCTCCATGACCAACGTGTCCTGGTACGGTGGTGCTAGTGTCCGTGGTCAGACCTGGCCCATCAACGATCAGAACGCCACCATGCAGCCGTTTGTTGTGAGTGATCTTAAGAACAATCCATTTGGCTTCGGCTCCGCTTTGGAGCGCTACTTCCTGGGCTCATCAGGTGAGAGGTCATTGTTGGAATCAATCATTTTGCATCAACTGAGATGTACTGTTAGTGTAGTAGACTGTCATGTCATCAGCAAAAGTGGAGTAACATTTCTTCTTCACACCTTGGTCTGTCACAATAAGTAGGACCTTTCGAAATCTTTCATATGACACATTGTCAGCTGTTCTTCCACACTTGCCATAAGTGCAGGGTGAGCACAAGGGCTTGGGAAATGTGACCCCATATCAGCTGGTATAAGATGTGTGGCGTGAATCCTAGGGCGTGAGGGAAGCCCTGTGGATGTTGTTGTGTTTTTTCCCCACCCCCTCATGCATGTGTTTGTTTGTGTTTGAGCTGAGAAAAATAGTCTGACCGCCTCCAAAACCAGCTGCCCTCCCAAAAAAACACAAACCACTGACTGGATAGGACGACCCTCCCAGTAATAGAGTGTAACACGATACTGTCTGTGGCATCTTTGTGCATTCATTTAGAGATTAAACTACAAAGGGAAGCAAACCACCTTTAGCATCTTAAATGAACTCTTAGGGATACTGGGGTAATTGCCTTTTGTTTCTATTCAAAGGGCAGGTTGGATGAGGGACCTGCTGACTCTTATAACTCACCAGGTTATTTAAGGGGTGTTAGATTTTTTATCCTGGGGGCAAAAGGGGGGGATGCAAGGACCAGTGGCGGATGTGAATGGTTAATGTGACTGATGATGAACGTGTGTGTATGTGTGTGTGTCTACATGTGTTGCTTTCAAGCTGTGTTTGTGTGGAGTTAGCTTACTTGCTTACTGCTGAATAAACTAATCACCCTATCTTGAAACATGAATAAGATACTCTGATTTACAACCAGACATTTCAAAATCCCATTTTACACCAATGAACATTGGAAAAAAGGCTCTTTTTTACATTTACTGTACTAAGATGTTTGACTTTGCTTGGGAATCCTTTGCCAGTATAAATGTGTGTATTAAATATCTTGAAAGTTCTAAAATCGAAATAATATGGAATAAACGCCAATAAGGTCAAACAAACAATTATCGATAATGGCTTTGCTTATTTTTAGCAGCAGTCTCACATACATTAATGACATAAACAAATGCATGCACAAACACATACACATTTTGGGATATTATGTAACACAGTGGCAGGTTTAACAAGAGAGTCACATGACTTAAATCCCTTTTCCACCTTGTGAAAGGACGCCCGTAATTATCAGGACCCTTTAACCCTTTGTTTCTCCGTCTAGCTTTGCACTGAGAAAAAAAAACAGAGATGAGATTAGATCCCTGTGAGAACAACTGTTTGAACGTTGCCAAGAAACAACTCGCAGACACACACCGTACATAGCCCCAAACATAGCAAACTGATGCTCAGCAATGACAGCAATGCCTAATGGAGCGTTTAAGGTATATTTAACATGATATCTTGCTTTAAAGTTCAAGGATGTTTTTGTTTGGCTCTTATAATGTTCCTCAGAGAAAATTGTTTTTCACAACTGAAGACATATTGCAATTAGTATACTTGGCTGCTCTCCTTTATGGTCTGTTTAAATAATTATTGATGAATGATCATAATGAAGTTGGACTGTTTGCTTATCCATGCAGCTCAGGCTTCAGATTTGGTAAATGTGTTCAGAATATTTCATCACAACTAACAAAGGGTTTAGCCATCTGATTTGGAAGGTCCCATGCTGCAGGTAGAAAAGTGCTATTTTCATTTTCAACACAAACTTGGTGTTTTGGTGGTGATTCATCATGAGCCCTTATCGGAGAATAAGCACAATTCCAGTGTCAAATGTGCAATTCAATTACGCATTACGGGAAATAAAAAGTATCTGATTGTGACTGGTATACACAAAAGTTTGCAGCCTGTATGAGGATCGGTTGATTCCCTTATTTCAGGGTTGGGTATAGGTTCCATTTGTTGTGCATTTTTTGTGTGATGCGCACAGGAAATCCAATTGTTACCTTGCATAAATCTTCAAAGTCCTTATTCGAAGTCCTTCGGGCACATCAGATGGGTTACCCATCATAATTACTTTCGCCAAGGAGGTTCTATTGGGTTGTTTTGTAGTTGTCTGTTTGTCAGCAAGTTTGTGCTGTTTGTGTACCATGTCCAAGAAAGACCCTGTTAGAAATATCAGACTGTCACTGCAGCATTAGCCATTCTCTTCTTTCCATCAGCTCTGACTAAGCCATAACTGTGTTGTTGTTGTTGTTGTTGTTGTTGTTGTTGTTGTTGTTGTTGTGTGATGGGAAACAATTGAAGCAGCTTTAATGGGGATAAACAATCCACAAATATGTGAGGATAGTTAACAGGATCCTTCTTGGAAACTGTGAGTTTATGCAACCGTGTGAGGCTTAATCAGATTATCGGTTTGATCCTAGTTTTGGCAGTAAAATGTTATTGTTTATGCATGTAGACTGACTAAAATCAAATTGAATGCAGAGCTAAAAAGTACTTACAGCACTTAAAATACAGACAACATACTAAACCAACTATTTTCTATAGACCAAATGTAAATTATAACCATATTTATGTGTCTTGTGGTTGTGGTGGAAAATAGAGGGACTCTGCTTTCAATAATCATACAAAAGTGAACTTAATTACAAGATTTTAAGTACATTATTATGTAAACCCTACCATTTGTAAATGATTATCCTCTCAGGAAATGCAGCTTTAATGTTCTGCTTTTAACTATTTATCATTCATTATGATTCAAGCCTCATTTATAAATTAGTTGCGGGTTTGTTTCTTCAGCTCCTGTCGGGTGAAAAAGACCTCTAGTATGTTTGTTTAGCTCAAAACAGATTCCTGAAAGGCATAGCACCAGTTCTAATAAAAAAAGCAAAGGTCAGCACATGTTTAAATCATTTTTGGTGAATTGTACTTAATTAACAGACTGACAAATCTACATTTTGATGCCTCATGTTTTACTGAATCTGCTTATACTGCAGTTTTAGTTTAATATTGGCTTCACAGCTGTCTAACACCAGAGACTGTATGTATGGGACCTGTCTCCACTGCTTCTAGTTAGTCATAGGAGCACATTATTAGTGTGGTAGGCAATATGGAGCTGTGACTGACGTTAGTAAGCTAAGAGGACTCCTGGGGACGGTTAAAGACCAAGACAGATGGACTGAAACAAAAGAGCAACAGAATGATCGGACTATAGTCAATATTAACTTAGGAAGAGAGCGCAAAGAGTAGCAAAGTAAAGAAGAGGTAATAGAGCAAAGCAGAGAGACAGGAGACAAGATATATGCAGCTGTGCAGTAGAGTGACATTTGAGAGTGTTGCCAACTGGAGGAACTTGTCATAGCCCCACCTGTCTTTATCCATACAAAAACAACTGGGCTACCAAGAACAGATTAGATATCACTGAAGCTACGTCCTGCATTAAAGACATAAGAAGGGACAAGTTGTCCCAAAGCTTTAGCGGCTTATTCCTACATTTACTCAACTGGAGGTCTTATGGATACAGTCTATGCAGAGTTACAGTGAGCACATGTAAGCGGAGATAGTGTAGGTACCTATACTTTGGAAAGTATTGAGTGCACATGGTCAAATCACATGACAGTGATCAGGTGCGGCCTGGTGGCTTGACACAATACTGGAGGACCATTACCGTAAGTGTTGGCTCTCTATTATTTGTGTCTATTAAGGGTCATTTTTTTTTCATCAAATAAAGAAATTAAAATAATTCAATTTACAACATGAATAGACATTTTCATTTATTTCCTCAATCACTCACTCTATTCACAACTCACTTATTCACTTCCTAACTCACAGCTGGTGCAATTTGTGATTTATCAATTCATTGTTTTATTAAATAAAAAGATAAAGACTTGACTGACAATTTACAGTCAGTCTAAAGACAAAACAGGGACTAGAAATAACTAAATAGTGAACAGTGATTTGACATTTGTAAGTACAATTATCAAGTAATACATAAGAAACACATAGTATATTAATATTTGTATGTGATTCACCAATGCATTTACACACATATTTCTTTCCTTACTTTTAAATGAAATATACCTTTGTTTAAAATAATGAATACAAAAAGGTGTTCTCAATATGACCATTATTCATACTCTTTCAAATGCAAGTACACTGAAAATACTGAACGTTGACTTTAATTAAATGTATTATGTCAGCACATTTCACATAACTTTATTAGGTTAGTTGAAAGCAATAATATTAAGAAACTTAACAGTTATGTGAAATCTGTTGACATTCAGATTTTTAAGTATGAAAATCTGACAAATAACGGCTCTCATGAATGTTTCCTCGACTTGTCACTACAAATAAGGACTTGGAGAAAGCCTGTTTGTTGAGTGTGTGTTATCTCTTACTTTGATATCATCTAGCTCTGGATCCAATAAAAGTAATGTATCTACTGTCTCTTCATATCTGCTGTTTTCCAAGACACCCTCATTTTAGTGAGCAACAGAGATTACAACACATATAATTTCTAGCAGATTTATTAGACTTCACAGAGTCTCCTTAAGATATTAGACCACCTCCACACACTCATGCACACACACTGTATACAGTATATGTGGATGGTGCTCTCTCTATTTCTTTTTTATCTCTCCATCATTCATTTAGCATCGTTTTCTCTCCCTTGGCATCAACACCGCTAACCATTTAACTGTATTTCTGCATCTGACTCAATCAGTCCGTTTGGGATTCAAAGAAATGATACTTTGTTGCTTCTCCTCGTTTGTTGTTTGGTTACTCAGAAGGAATCGGCCAAGCACAACACACAGATAGGGATTAAAGTTATGTAACACTTATGGCATTTATTTATTTTCTTTCATATAGTGATTATAATCAGCTTCATTTTATATAACAGAATTTATACTGGCTAGGATTAGATAAATAAGTAAGTAAGATGAGCTATAGTGGCGGCATTAGAATACAATCAATGACAAAATGATAAGTCAAAATGTTAGTTTTTCTCAGCATCCACAGAAAAAGTGTGTGAACAATGAATATATTTGAGCTGTTACTGTTATACTAAATATATAAGAAGCGTACGTTTGAAAACCCAACATTACAAATGCACAAAGTTTAGGTGTTGTAGACTATATTCTGACTTTATGCTGTCATCTAATTGAAAAAAAACGTACTTAAGCCTTAAAGGTGGGGTAGGTAATTTTGGAGAAACCAGCTCGAGTGCGCTAGAATTTGAAAATACACAGCCGGAGAAAATCTGGCACTTCCTTACAGAGCCCCTCCTCCAACACACACGAACGCGCACATGACCAATGAGGGCACGAGATAAGTTTGTGCACAGATGGAAGGCTGACAGGCAGGTAGGCCATCCAGTTATTTTAGCCGGGCCGGTTTAAATGATTGGTCATACTTTTTACAGTACTACGGCTTCCACAGATGACATTTTTGTATGGATTTTTTGTCAAAGCACTTAAGATATTCATTGCTATCAGGATGTTAAGAGCATTCCATGGAATATAACAAAAAGTGTATCTCGAGCCGGTTTCTCAAACTTACCACATTTAAGTAAGTTGTTTAGTAGGAATAATACTGGGGGGAAAAAGAAAGAAGGCTTGTTTTCTTATTCTAAATAGCTCCTGGTTAAGTATTTCCTCAGGCTTTTCTTTGTCCTTATTCCAACCCCAGATCACTGAGTCACACGAAAACAGAATTAAATGCTTAAACTATTCAGCTCGGATGTAGGAGGAAAACAAGCTGCCCCTCTGTTACTCAACGGGTCAGCAGGAGGTGCCTGCGGGCAGCTGCCCTGAAATCTCCACTCTGCAGGACAAGTAAGAGGTGAAACACTTTAACAATGACTCACTTGGCCAACTGAAGCTTTGTTAAAAGAGAGCTGTCATCTCCTGTATAAAAAGGCTACTATAATATGAACATCATCCCTCAAGATTTTCCACAGTCCATGTCCTACCTAATACTTTCCATCAAGGACAACAAGCAAGAGAGAGACAGTTTTTAATGGAGGGTTTATCCAGTCCACTTATATTACAGTATCAACTGTCCACATTAACACAACATGTGATCAGTCTGTGGTTCTTCATCCCAGCTCTGTTTATTTTCTAGATAATGATCTTCTATATAATTGATCTGAAAACAATCCTTGTTTCAAGTATTTTTTAAACCAATATCCAGCAATGAACATTTTTAAATAACATAAAAGTATTTGAATGTTGTATCTTCTGATCTCCTTTCACATTTTGTGATGTTTCTACGGAACACAGCATCTCACACGGGAAACAATAAAGCTGATTGATGAGAGGAATGGAGCAAAGAAAAAGCCTCTTTAGTGTTTCATTATTTTTCTTCAATAAGTGGAATTGGAAATGTACTACCATGGCAAGATCCCAGTTTTGTGGCCATCAATTTCTTGAGGTTGGGCAAAGAAACTAAGTTTCCATTGTTAAGGAAATGTAGGCCTGAACGCACACACACACACACACACACACACACACACACACACACACACACACACACACACACACACACACACACACACACACACACACACACACACACACA
>CALSBZ010000172.1:2603954-2624233 GCA_943591055.1 Gobionotothen gibberifrons
ACACACACACACACACACACACACACACACACACACACACACACACAGTGAGCATTTGAATGCACCTTTTATAACCTAACTCAGGTCTGTAAATGTGCACAGGTGTCATAAATAACAGTATAAATATGACAGGTAAAAGAGTGTAGCCCATCTGGCCCGGGGCAGCAGGGAGTCATTCAACTTGGTTTTCCGCCCAGACCAGCCAGTCTCCGAGGGGCCTGACGCCACATTAAAACCTTCCTGACCCATCAGAAGGTGCGTGGGGTCAGACTGAGCGAGAGAAAGTGCCAAACCTTTACGGCCCTATAAGTTCTGCTCTGTTTTCCTTGGATGTCTACAGTTTCCCATTAAAGGACGTTTGTGTGAATGCAGATGCAAATGAGGCATGTGTGTGTCAAATCATTCAAAACTGCCCAATGAACTTAAATAATTTTTACGTTTTGCCTTTCTGCTGCTTTAAAGGTGAGCGGATACGCTCTGTCAGGCATATAATTTTGCTTTTGAGAGCTAGTGGAAAATATTTCGGGGGAAGCTTGAAGTGTTTAAGGAATTGTTCTAAAAATAGGGTCTCATCCCCCCTCGCTTTGCCTTTAACTCCTGTGCACCCCACTTTGGCTGTAACTCAAGGCCTCAAACCCGCTTCACTTTCTTTAAATAACACTTATTGATTCCTGTTCCAATCTGGCACATCCAGAGATGTGTGGCTGAGCCTTAAACTTATATAACTAGAGGTTAGAAGTTCACTTAGAATCAGGAGTTCCCCCTATACTGAAACGAAATGTGTCAAAGTGCTTTGAATAGATCTGTTTAAACCCCCAGAGCAGATTTAGTATATTTAACATTAAAATCGGCATGTTTAAAAGCTAGAATAAAAGGTACAGCTGTTCCTGACCAGATTGTCCCATTTTTCTGAGGCCCTGCAGTGTCATTTTCCATACAAATTAAATGTGACTCCAGAAGTCGTGCTTGCAAACTTCACTTTCCACCCCGTGTGCACTTTGGTAAAACACACTGTTTGCAGCCTGCTGTATCTGCACATCATTCTACGAGGCTGCTCGGTGTCTGGTGTACTCACTAGCCTCTATTTCCACTGCCTGCATTCCTCTTCCATCCTTCCATAAAGCTGTAACATGTTCTCCTGCTGCCCCACTTTCTACACCACTCTGTATATTCATTATTGACATGTGCAGTTCCATGGCACCCCTGTTATCATGAACAATTATTTTATCTATTTTATCGCTCAAGGTTTGAAATATATAACGCAGTTTCGATCAAAACCCTACATTTATCTGGCATTATGAATCTATAACAAGCAGTCGGGGGGTGACCTAATACCTTGTGAGGGGCAGCTGAGGAGTTACCAGTATCTCTTTGACATTATCCATTGCAAACACGTTAGCCGGTTGTTGAAGGCTCTTCAATAGGCTTTATGCAGCACTTGAAGACTGATCTTTAAACTATTAATCTGATTATAGACCCGTATCCTGCCGGCTCCTGGTCCCTGCCTGCAGGAGAACAGTAAGCCCATTGAAACTAGAGAGGGGGGGCGGAAGTGAGCCAAGCTTCCAGCCCCGGTTCTCAAACTGTGAACTGGCTTTAGTCTCAAATTCTAATCTGTTTATTAATCAGCTCCCAACTTCCAGTTTGGCTACTTTTGAGCAGTTTGTGCAAAATGTAAGTGAAAGAGAGGCTGGGTTGGGGGTTCTGATCAATACTGGCTGGGTTCTGCTGACCTGAAATGGGGCAGAGTGGCAGCAGAGAGGAAAGGAAGGCAGTTAAATCTGGGAGGGAGAAGGTGGGAGTCAGGACGGGTGAGAAGTGGTGAGGATATGGGGTGGGGGTAACCTGAGAGGGACGAGGCATTCCTTGCAGGGCAGCTACATCTGCGGACACAATTATCCGCTTCACAAAATCGTACTTACAGTAGGGGAGAAAACGAGAAATGTTCTGAAGACGTAGGTGTTGTTTTTCGTACCTCACGCCCAAAATTAAGAGATGTTCCCTGGAGTGAAACCCAGAAGAATAAAAAATCATCTTCAATGTGACTTTGGATAGGTATCCCAGACTTCTCCCATTGCTGTGCAGTGTAACCTACCTACCGAGAAGTTGCCAGCAGTGCCGGTGTAAACTCATCTAACCACATACTGTGATATCTCATACTCAGGGGTGTTTTTCTCACATCTGAGCAGAGCGATATCAGCTGACACAGCCCGCACTCTACCTCCCACAACACTCCATCCGTCACGCTCATCCTCGTCTCAGTATCACTCGCGCACTATGTCATATCAGAGGAATCTGCGATGGACCGTCTATACTTCCACTGCTTTTCATTGCTGTGCATTGACACTCGCAATATATTTGTTTGAAGAGGCACATATTATCTGAGAGTGGTAGCTTTCAATTATATTATATTTTTCAAAACATGTATTTTATTACTGTTGAGTATTTGGCAGGACATAAAACACAAGATGTCATTTGATACAAAATATTTTAGGGAGTTATACTGTGTGTGTTTGAAATTAAATGCATTATTTTCCATTTGATTGTGAAATAAGACCATTTTACCAGTCTACCATATGTGTTTGTGTTACCCTCCACTGCAGTGTTAGGTGGTACATAGAATAATATTTGTTCTAGGTTGTTGTCAGTATTAGGTGGAAGGACAGGGGTTTTGTCGCCTTTGCACTCAATCAATTTGTCGCTTGTAAAGTTGGAGATGTTTTTGGAATTGTGCTTACTCTACTGTTCTTATATTTATCTTTCTTAAAAAATAATCTCTTTTATTGTCATTAAATCTATGATGTGGGAAATTGACTGATCTGACAGAACTTTAAAAAAGAAAATGTGCCTACCCATATTTTGTATTTTATTTAAAAATGTTCGCTGAGCAAGTATTTGTAATTCATAACAACATTATTTTTTGATTTATTTCATAATATAGACAGATCTGAAGCATCAAGTATTGATCTCTGACCAGTACAATGTGATAAACACCCTGTCTTTCTCGTTGCAGGTGTGGCAGTGCTTGTTTCTCCTGATATTCCTCTGCAGCTGGGGCTAGACAGCCGACAGCAGTTCTGCCTGCAGTCGCTGCCCAGTATGGAGCGAGAGCCTCTGCAGTACACCGTGTGTGTGGCCAACAATGTGAAAGCTGCTCACCAGGAAGCAGTGCAGCAACTGTACCAGCACAGCAGGGAGCTGCCCAACATGAACGCACTGTGGTACGTTCAGTTAAGATGAGGATTAGTGGTGGGTTACTTGTCAGAAGTGGAACTTTGTTGATTCATATTATCAATAAATCAAGCCGTGGTGCATCTCTGGTTCCAGTTACCACAGACTAAAACGTTCTGGGTATTTAGGGAGTGATAAACTACACTTTACCCAGGTTCCTCAGAGCAGCAGGTCCGTATCATCCCTCTGTGTGTACTACAGGCTGCCGTTCTGGAAGCTGCTCACTAACATGGATTCGGGGCCGAAGGTGGAGAGGGAGCTGAGGACTTTCTCTAATCGTCTGAAGAGACACCAGCTTGGGGAGGGAGTCATCAGCCTCAATGAACATTCCACCACCCTTCTCTCAGACATGGTACGAGCTCCTCACTCCTCGCTGCCCGCCACACTGTCTCTTTACTGCAGCCTCAGAGTCTTTAGTAGACCTTTAAAAGATAAAGTCATGCTGTTCTGCAGATGGATATGACTGGCACATGCATTGGTCCCTTGTTGCTCCTTAGCAACGGACTGTTCTCTTAAAAGAAAATTAACAACCTCTGTAATGTCCAAATTGACCAATCAGAATCAAGTATTCAACTACGCTTTGTTATAAATCATATTAAAATGTATATCTGTGGGTTTTGACCAGACAAAGCAAGACGTTTAAAGACATCACCTTGGACTTTGAGAAACTGGGTTAGACTTGTTTCTATATTTTCTGACGATCAACGATTAATCGTGAAAATAAAGTGTGAGTGATGACTAATTGTTAGTTGCAACCCTTGGCTCTAATTATAAAAAAGTATGTTTGTACCAACAGAGAAGCTGTTTTACCAACATCTTTGTAGCCAATGTTATCAAAGTTTTAGTTTCTGTCATACTCTGGCAACCTTACAGTAGTTCACATTTAACTTAGGCATATTCAGTTTAGTAGCCTTCTGCTATAAGCATATCTCTAATGGTGCAAATGATCTTTTATTCATCCTTTATTCTTGCACCGTGTAGCTGTAGACTCCTGTAATCCTCCTCCTTAACCATCTGGGCTGTGAAGCTGGCGAGGGTTCATTGGTCAGAGGCTCAAAACTGGTCAAGCCTAGAGATGAAAGACTTTTCAACTCTTTTAAATCTCCAGAGTGCCGGAGACGGGCGAGGAGGGAATGAGGGAGGACAGGTTCACAGAAATGTCACAGCGTAGAAAAAAAGATGGTTATGTACTTCATGTCCTTATGTTGAAAAATAAGTCTGAATGTAAACCACAGCACACTGGCCACTTCTTGGAAATATGTCTCATCATTTGTAAATCTGATATATCATGATCACAGACTATACTTCCAGTATTTGGGATTTCATTATACTGCCTAGAAACAGGACCACTGTCAAGTGGATCTAAGTCAATACTCGAGATCTTCCATTACAAAACAGATATAGCCGAGAGAAGACAAACAGAGACTCTCCGAACTGATCTCAGGTTGCTCTGAGAGTGGTAACCGTGGGATGGTGAAGAAATGGTTGTGTTGAGACAAGAAGGGATGTCAGCCAAGACACACTTGATGCAGCGATCTGACCTGAACATGAAATATAAGAGGAGGCAGGGTTTATTATATACATACACAAAGCCTACAGTATGTTTCCTTTACGGTGTGAAAGGATTAAGAAGAGGGGAGAGGAATAACGCACGTCAGTCAACGTTAAAACAAGTTTCCTTTACCCACAATGTGAAGCTCTCTGGTACATCAAAGGTATTGTTGTCATCCAGTTCCCCTCCATAAATGCCATAGAGAATAATCCATGTGTACAGTGCTGCCTGGAAACGTATGGAATTTGTCCATTAAGGGTACTGAGGTGTAAAAGGCAACAATGACCCTCTGTAAAAAATGTAAATAAAACTAGGCTTCTCTTTAAAGCCAGTTTTACAAGTGTTCGTAAATTATCAGTCACACTTCTTTCCGAGTTTCCATATTAGTGTGGAATTACAGGCACTGGAAGTAGAGTTATTATTAGGCAGTCATGTTTCTTAAAGTATTACTCAGACTAAATGATGCAGCTTTTCGCAAATCTACTATAAAAAGATGTTTGGGTCATCTTTTTCACAATTTATTTCATTTTGTCAATTATGCAGAACTCAAATTCAGGGTAGAAGCAGGACAAAGGGGAGCGTTACGAAAATTACATAACCTGCTAATCCACCCTTTCTTCCCACAGCTGGTTTATGGGGTCATTCGTTGTATTCTTAAAAGGTTTCATTCCAGAGTTATGTAACCTGACATCTCTGTTTTGACTTGTCCATGTAAATACCAAAGGATTATGATATACGGTAAAAGGGCAAAAGTCATATTCTAGGTCAACCCTTTGAGAAACTCTATGATCAACCTACCATTATAATAACATGTTAACATTGTCTCTGACTGCAATGTCTTGTACCATAAAATCTAAAATATAGGGTCCCAAGATTTAATAAGGTGAGATTAGAGCATTTTTTTCGTGGATCAAATGTCGGCAAGGGGTCTTGAAAATATTGTCTTTACCGATTGCAATGTTACGTTAAATGTATTTTCCCTTGGTTCTTGTCCTTGTTGATGTTGGAAATGGAGCTGCTGTCTTGAAATTACGAAAAAGTATCATTGTATCGTATGTACGATACGATACAATGATTTTATCGTAATTTGAAGTGTACCATTTATTAATATGTAAGCCTTCCCTCCGAGTGTAGAATGTTGACACTTTTCTAACTGTTGATTCAGATATGACAGTGAATGTCTCTGTCTCTCTGCAGGACCATGACTACCTCAACAGCAGGAAAAGGGGGATGTCCAAGAGACTGACCAGGGACCTCCCACTTGTCAAGCTTCTTAACATTTCCATCACCCTGTCCCCTTTCCTGGGCGTGGACACCACGCAGTTCCACACCTCCCTCATGGACGGCACCGAGGCCTTCTGGCTCAGCCTCCCCTCAGCGCCTCAGGGACAGCTGGTGAGAACTGAGTGGACTTCATCATCATCATGAGAAGCACTTGGCTGCGTTCCCTGTCCTCTGCATGTTAACTTTTACCCGAGGTTTCTCTAATTTCATTCTGGTTGTTGTTGTAGTAAAGAGTTGCCTTGTGATCGGTCCATTCACAGAAAACATATTCCATGTCTAAAATGTAGAATTTTCCTCAACTTTTGAGAACCTCCATTAAAAAGAGAAAACCAGAAACAGCTATTTTTTCCAAAGTAGACCATTTCCATCTGCCTTGCAGCCTGTCTCTTCTCACAAGTTGCAGATTGATAAAAAACAGAGCAGTTTGAGCATGGCCTAAAACAGAAAATCTAAAACTGCAACAGCAGAGGAGCCGTAGTTAATAATGAATTGCAAAAATAGAAAATGATCGTTGTGTAAACTCTACTTTTCCCCTTTAGATTCCTGTGATGAGTCAGTGGCAAGGAAAGTTCTGTGTAAAGCTAAACATCACCAACCCTGGAGCGGTGAGCTGGTTTCTGGACAGGGTGGGGTCCCTGCAGGCACACCTAGGGATGGAGTATGTGGTGCTGGAGGGGGCCGAGGGGAATCTGTTTGAGGAGCAAGCTCTGAGGCCTCCACAGGCTCTCGGGGGAGACAAGTACATCAGCCTGCTGGCCGACATGGCCACACGGATAGGAGACTCCACCATCGTGACAGCGGGGACACGGTAACTCCCTCGAGCATCAGTACCAACTGCCACTGTTTACAGAAAGAGATGTTTCCCAATGTGAGATTACTCCTTCCACTTCTTATGATGCTATTTGTGTCTCAGGTCAAGCCACAAGCCTCTGTTTGTGAGGATGAGCCCCTTGCAGTCCGACTGGGGCCCAATGGGCCTGAAGGGCATCATTCCCTCCCTGCTGCACCACACTCTGCTGGGATACAACTTCCTCATTCCTGATGCAGTAGGTAATACCACAGCCTATGAGTACATTTTCTCACCTCAGTACATTATGTCCTAAAAAGAGCATCTTTATTTCACTACTTCATAAAGAAATAGACACAAAATAGCTCTAGATGTTCTTGTTTTGGACATAAATTAGGTTAATTTGTGTAGTATAGCAAATTCCTGCAATAGCCAGTCAAACAGCTGATGTCTATCTGGAAGATAGACAGTGTCAGTGCTACAGACAGAATAGACGACCTGATGTACTGTAATTGCTCTCTGACCTTCGTAAAACATGGCACGCTCATGTGCCCCATACTGTATGTCACTCCTGGTAGGTGTGAAAATTGTGCAAGAATTATGCAACTTTATAATTTCCTTAATTCACTATTTCCTCCTATCAATGTATTAATGAATTATTTATTAATCAAACACCATTCATATAAGCCAGATCCTGAATGCGAAATTTATATTTCAAACAACACCACAAAGACCAAATTTGGCAAGGTCTTTACCAGAAGCCACTAGCTTTTAAACATGTTTAATATTAATGGCTGACATTAGCAACCATTAAAATGTCTTCTGTATCGCCTGAGGGAGCTTTACCTGATGCTAGCTATGTTAAAAGGTTCATTCACTTCCAACTGCCTCTATGTTTACCCGTGCTTTAGTAGCTTATGTCCAGCTAAAAAGACAACCTGACCATGTCTCCAAAATCACCTAGCGTACATGTTTCCTCTTGGATATTTTTGAGTCTACCATTTTCATGTTTGGCATTTTTCTCTGCCTCTCTCTCTCCTTGCAGGTGGTTCTCTCTCTGGAGACCTGGTCACAGATGAGGAGTTGTTCATCCGTTGGCTGGAGATCACAGCTTTCCTTCCTGTTATCAGCTTCCACACGCCACCCTGGGTCTGCGGAGAGGACCGGGTAAACTAGAATATTTTTTGTAAAAAACTCAACCAAAAATACATTACAAAGCAGAGCCCCCCCCATGAAGTCACCTTAACACACTCTAACCCTGCACTCTGAATTTGAACCACACCGCAGAGCCATGCAGGCTGAAGAGTAGTCTTTATATTTTTCTCACAGCGTTCAAAAAACAGGTTTTTTTTTTTTTCAAGATTTGTTAACAAGCAAGATTATATTTCCTTCTCGGAAAAAAAACAAGAGAGCAGGAGTTTAACCCAGCAGCCTCTCCTCAGTTTTTGAGGGTCAGGATGAGAAGTTCCCACCGGTGTGTTTGCAGGAGGCATGAGGGCTGCTGAAACCTGGTCTATCAGAACTTCAGATTCAGGACTAAACCCTGTCCCTCTCTGCTGGAAAGCAGGAATGTACAGTTCACCTTGCCCGGCAGGAAAACAAAGCCTACAATCTCAGCGAGTCCGGTGACAGACATCGATACTTTTCATGGCTCAGGTCTATTTTCTTACCCCCTCCCTTGTCCTTTCCTCAATGGGAGCGATGGCCTGGCCCCCTCCCGACATCACCTGTGGTTAGGAGTACATCTGTTCTGAATTACAATCCCTTCTCTAGATGTATGGCTCACTCTCACTCTCAAGAGCCACTTCAGCAGGAATGATAATGAATTTGGGGACAAGTCTTGGAAAAATACTTTATTGTGGCAATTAACATTTCCATGAGTAATTGACAAGTGTGACAGAGTGGGAGTGATCAACTTTTTTCTTCCACTAGGAGAGAACTGAGGCAGCGAAAATATATTGGTTGTGACTTGTGTTTCGTGACAAAGATAAAAATAGGCCTTTTGGACAGCTAGACGTTTGACAGCAGCAATGTTTTCCATTTCGGTCTCATGCGTGGCCTTCAACTTATAAACTTGGATGAAGTGGGACTAAGAAGAAACTTTGGAGGAGACCTGCTTTATACATGCTTAATGCTTAGTTTAAATGTGGCACACCTTCATTTCCAGAATGTGGGATTGTTCAGTCGTAGACAGGTCACAGCAGCAGCTTTATTGGAATCAAACCTCAAACCCACACACATGCCTGGCTTCTCATTTAGAGAAAGATCCACTCAAACCCGAGCTGTGACTTCAAGTTCATTCCTTCAAATGTTCTCAATCCCAACTCATAAAAATAAATGTTTTATAGATGTGGTTTTTGTCATGGGACACTGAAGAGGATGTGACCCTTCCAAGAATTCTGAAGTAGTTTGGACAGAGGGAGACAGGAGAAAGACGTGGACACTGTTAAAACCACTAAGTCAACATTGAGTCTTAAGTTTTGTCTACATATCTGGATGTAGAGATGGCACAAATGGATTTTGCAGAGCTCATAGTTATATAATATCATATATAATATTAATACTATTCATGTCCTGAACTACTTAAGGCAGATGATTTTGTTAAGGAAAGGCCTTTTTTGTTTTAGTTTTTCAAAAATATATGAAACACATGCTTGGTATGCAAAATGAGACCCACATGTTGGCTGACAATAACATTTTGGCTGTACATTTACAGTAAATTACTGGCTACTAGTTGCATGGATTTCACAGTAATTTACTGTAGATATTTTACAGTAAATTAGAATAAAAGTACAACTACATACTGTGACTTTACAGTTGCCATGCCCATGGAAGTACTGTGATATAGCAGTACAGAGCTGTGGTATTATGGTACCTTGCTGTACATTACAGTAATTACCTGTATTTTCACACGTTTACTGTAGAAGTAATGCAACACAGTAGCCAGTAATTTACTGTAAATATAAAAATGTAAATAATACTATAATATATTGTAAATGTGACTAGTTAACTGGGATTTTACCATACACAATTGAATCTGCTCAATCAACAAAAATAAAACATGAAAATACCCATTTAAACTTTTTATTCCTCCATTCAAGTGCAAAGTACATTTCACATGAAACTTTCTACAGACTGTGAGTGTCTTACATTAGTCCTGGACATGTCTACATAGACATTCACTCGAAGTCAAGGAGTTTTCTAAAGAATGTGCTGACATGGGGGTTTATAACGCCACGCTTCTTCTTGGCTTTCGAGCCCGTCTCAGGGTTAATGCCCAGGAAGCACCTGAAAACAATAAGCCAAGACAACAACTTTACATTTTACATAGATTTATATGTTGCATCGTTTATTTTAAGGCACATGCAGCGGTGCCCCTTTCAATTTAAGTAAAACCTGCACCTTTTTTCTAACAACGTTTACCTCTCTTCTTTGGACGGGGGCAGCCTTTGGTTTTGCATGAGTCTCAAATTAGTCGCAACACAGCAATGTGAAACATGGGATCAGAGAAAAAAGACATTAACATATACACATTTCAAATGTTAGAAGAAAAAATATCAGGGACAATAATGTCACACCAGCAGAGTTTCCGTTAGATTTTTTTTTTGCCGGTCATCATGTCCGTTAAAGTTTAAATCTTCCGGACAAAGTGAGAAAAGTGCCGGCCAAAGGTCTTCTTTGTTATTTATTGAGCTTTAAAACAAATTGATAACGACTCTATATTAAACAAACTAATTATAATAGATTAACTAAATCTAATCGATAGATTTATGATTAGAAAATGATAAAAGTAGGGTAGACAAGTGGAGATTATCCAACTGAACAAAACGTGATCCGTCTCTTAAATGTGTGTCAACCACAGACCTTATTTCGAGCTATTTTCCAAAATCCTATGGAGAAATGTCATTGCTTTTTTGTCGAGGGAACCGGAAGAAGCTTACTTCCGGGTTTTAGGACGCGTCACTGTGGCACTCTTTACTAGTTTAGGTTGTTCCAGAGGTAGATCAAATAGCTAAGTGTGTTAGTTTAGTGGGAATGCTGATACAGCATTCCAACTACTTGTTCTTCGACACACACAATTCTTTATTATTCCGCCGGGTTATTTTGCGCTTCTTCTGCTCCCACATTCCACATCGCAGAAACTCCGTTCAAACCTCAAAACGTTCAGCTCGGTCGGGAATCGATGGCTATTACTTTTCTCATTCATAACTTTCATAATTCCAGAGATATATCCCATAATTCATCACATTTTTTACTTGGAAGTCTAGAGGCGCATTCACACCGCAATACTTTTCCCACAAAGGTTCATGAGAACTCTTTAGTTCTCATGAACTAAGTACAGATCGCGTTCACACCGGAATAAGTTCCTGGGGAAGGATTAGGCAAATTAAGCCGCGGGTTTACTGGCAGGCCGTAAACAACTTCACGGCGTATACTGCCACCCGAAGTCCCCGGCCGGAAGTCCCCGGAGTTGGGGACTGGCTTCAGAGTAAATCGCCAGAACGCCGACACCTCCTCATCTCCACTGCTCCCATGTTTTATTTTGTGTTGCCATAAGTTAGTCTCTCTGCGTTTGTGCGCTGGGCTAATGCTAATAATGCTAATACGAGGATAATAAAATGGCGGCTTCACTTTTTGGGAGTTTTACGGGGCGTGGTTTGCTTTCCGCCCAGCCAATCAGATAGGAACCTTTTTCTCCCACGAAAGTACCTGCTCTCTAGCAGGGACGGAAAAGGGGGTAAAAAAGGTTCTGATGAACACATTTTTGTTCCGGCTCTTTTTGGTGTGAGCACGACATTTCGGGAACTATATCGGAACTAAAGTGGGAAAAGTACTGCGGTGTGAACACGGCTAATGGAGAAACTCTTCAGACTTGCTACTCTGCTAACTGTTCCTTCATACTTTCCCTCAGAAACCTCATTCCAACTTTAAAATGTTACACATCTTTCTGACATTATTCGTGTAACACAACTTTTAAATCTGATTCATACTTTTAGAGATATTAAACATTGTTCAGACCTTGGTAAAGAGGCCTTCTTCAGATTTTAGTGTGCGTGATGTCACAGCTAGAGTGGAGGACAGATTTAATTTTGCCTTCATATTTTCTTTTAAACATGTCATAATTCCCAAACCCTACATTCCTGAGAAAATAATTGTTCATGACAAACGCAGGAAAACATCTTGTAGCTTGGAAAATTAAAAAGAATTAAACAAAATAATTAAACAAAATGCCTCTTGAGGGCATGAAGTGACAAAAACGTTCAACATGTCTCCATTAAACCCCATTGTAACTTCAGCCTCATCTTTCCCCATCACAGCAGCCGCACACCTTTAGTTAATCTGCCAAAAAGGCCATATTATTAACCCGAAAGTAGTTCCTTGACATGCTTCACGCTTTGAAATTTCACCGATATCCGTTACGGTTCTTCAACAAAACGTTCACACGTTCTTCTCTCATCACACATTCAAGCTCCCAGTGTTCATGTATCATTTCAATCTAAATTCTTCACTTTCTTCTTACACATTACATTTCAGCATTGCAGTTTAGCGTCAGCTTTTCAGCATAAAGCATTCCCACTAGCAATTTCTTCAGGAATTACATTCTCTAGTTCTAACTTGAAGTGTGTGTTTTGCTCCGTTCACCAGTCTGTCACAGGCCGGACAGAGCTGCATCATGTAGAGCTGCGTCATGTAGAGCTGCAGGTGATCATGCAGAGCTGCGTGTCTCCGTCAACAGCAGCTGATCTGATCTCTGATCTCTCTCCCGTCCGATTAGACTTCACTCGCGTTTATGTCCATATCGATCAGATCTAGCTAGTTCTGGCTAATGATATGGCTGCCTGCTTATCAAAGGACACCAAACATTAAGCGTTGCTTGGCAACGGGGTATCGCAGCAAAGTATAGCGCAGCATTATGCATTTGTTTACACAAGGGTATAACTTTGGTTTGAGAAGTGGGGGGGGGGGACAAAACAGGGGGTCCTCTGCAATGAAACATTTTCTCAATTTAATTCCATTTCCTGGCTTTCTACAAATATATTAGGGACTATAGTGTTAACTAATCCAATACAAATGTGTAGTGTATATAATGAGTGTGCACACTTATCTAGTATCCTATCCATGTGAACCTGTTTTATTTGTGATGACCTCACATCCTCTAGTCTAGGGGGATCCGGGGGCATGCTCCCCCGGGAAGACTTTTTTCTTTAAATCGAAGTTGAAAGCATCAATCTGGTGCACTTTGAGGGCAACATGAAGAGATGTATGGATACAGCTCTCAACACTCATATGAAACAGAACTGTATATATTTAGATAATCAAAAAACCATTAGAATATTCTCACAACCAATAACACATCATTGATAAACTCCTCTCTCCTATCTTTATCATACCTAGTCTGCATTCTTTCTTTTTATTTATGCATGTTTGACTAATCACTCCCCTTTCAAACTGTGTTTTATATTTGTGTACTGACCTATAGTACATATTGGAAGAATTTCTTAACTTATTTTATATACAACTAATATTAAATAGATGGAAATATTTGTTTACATAGATGACCAAATCGTTTGAGACCCACTGAGATAACTTAGACTAAAGTTTACAATCTAATCACTCAAGAGTCCTTTACCTCCCTGAGTTGACGTTATCTCTCTCAATCCCACAGGAGAGGACTCTCCCTCTCTTTATCGTTGAAACAGCTCTCCGTTAGCTCCGAGCTAGCACCAGATGCTAACAACAACCCCCGTCTCTCTCTCTTTCTCTCTCTCTCTCCCCATCTCTCTCTCTCTCCCCGTCCGTCTCTCTTTCTCTCTCTCTCTCTCTCTCTCTCTCTCTCTCTCTCTCTCTCTCTCAAAGTCCGACAGGAAAGAGCTCCCCCTCTCCTTATTGTTGAAACAGCTACTAATCTCCGTTAGCTCCGAGCCAGCACCAAATGCTAACAACAACCCCGTAACTCTATAACTCTCTCTCTCTCTTTCTATCTCTCTCTCACAAGATGCGCTCGTGCCACACACACACACAGACGCTCCTCCGTGACGATGACCGCTTGCGTAAAAAAAAAAAACACATTTAAAAAGTGGGGGGGACACAAATGGGATTTTGAAAAGTGGGGGGGACATGTCCCCAGTGGAAATTACGCCCATGTGTTTACATGAGGGGTCAAAATGTCCCCTTCAGGAGGATACATCTCTTTCTCCACATTAAATGTTAGACATTAGAATTACTCTTCTCGTCTGTCACATAAGTGGCGAAACTGATGCGATATTGCGCTAAGGGGAAATTATTTTGACCGGACATTTTGACCGGAGATATTTAGATTTGCCGGTGTTGTGCCGTAGGTTGAAGGCTTGCCGTACATGTAGATTGAAGCCCTGTTCGCGGGGACGCGCAAAGGTGACGTCATCGCGTGTATTGAGCTTCGCCTAGTTTTCTAAGCTTTTTTCTCTCTTTTGAATGATATATTTCCCATCAGATTAAACAGCAAACGGCTGAATAAATAATGTGCATACAATTGCGAGGTTGCTCATTTTAAGGACACAATCTTCGTATTGGAACAAACTTCAGTTTTTTAAGTGTCCCACTCTGTTATGTTCCTCCTTCCTACAGAACAGACAATGAAAGGATAAGATATAATTTGTCAGTATAGTCCTATTTCTTAAAACCTTCTCTGTTGTTTAAGTGTCTGATAGGCTACTTGATAACCACGAATAGTAAGCAATACTTTTCCTCTGTGGTTTCCTACTGAACACATTTTTGTATTGTAATGCCACTCATTTTATTTTTTTATTTTAAAGTGACATTGAATGTTTTGAAAGGTGCCCTAAAATAAAGTGTATTATTGATTTTATATCTGTGCCTATATCACACTATTAATATTCCTTATTTTAGACTAGGTTAATCCTGGTGTCAATAGGGAAGATCTGCACTGTTCTCTACATAACATGTTCAGCAGAGCAGGTATTTCTCCTGCCAGATATGGCACCCCCCGCTACAACTTTGTCCAGGACAGTCACACCATTACCAAAATCACACTGGTGTTTGATGTTCCCCTCTAGTTTGTGCTCACAAAAGCATGTTACTCTGGGCCCAGCAGGTACAAAAACTAAAGAGGGGCTTCCATATCCGGCAGAGCAGGTGTTGTAGCTGCCGGATTTGGAAGCCCCCCTATAATTTTGTCAAGGATAGTCACAACGTCACCAAATTCACACTGGTGTTGCCTGTTCCCCTCTAGTTTGTGCTCACAAAAGCATTTTACTCTGGGCCCAGCAGGTGAAAAACTAAAGAGGGGCTTCCATATCCGGCAGAGAAGGTGTTGTGGCTGCCGGATTTGGAAGCCCCCCTATAATTGTGTCCAGGATAGTCACAACGTCACCAAAATCACACTGGTGTTGCCTGATCCCCTCTAGTTTGTGCTCACAAAAGCATGTTACTCTGGGCCCAGCAGGTAAACAATTATAGGGGGGCTTCCATATCCGGCAGCCAGCCACAACAAACACCAGTATGATTTTGGTGAAGTTGTGACTATCCTGGGCAAAGATATAGGGGGGCTTCCAAATCCGGCAGCACCTGCTCTGCCGGATATGGAAGCCCCTCTTTAGTTTTTTACCTGCTGGGCCCAGAGTAAAATGCTTTTGTGAGCACAAACTATAGGGAACAGCCAACACCAGTGTGATTTTGGTGACGTTGTGACTGTCCTGGACAAAGTTGTAGGGGGGGGTGCCATATCTGGCAGGAGAAATACCTGCTCTGCTGAACATGTTATGTAGAGAACAGTGGAGTGCAGATCTTCCTTATTGACACCAGGAAAAACCTAGTCTAAAATAAGGATGCTTGATACAGCATCTTTTCTGTCAGTAGTTTTGTCAAGTTTGGTCCCTAGGGAAAAGTGGAGTCAGGATACTTCAACCATGAGCTGCATTCATGGTGATCAACATGTTTGCCCCACAGCAGAGGCCTATCTGACTGTAGGAGGCCAAACCTTTCTTTTGCCTGTAGCATAGCCCAAACATTGCCATACCCAGTTATTCTTGGTAATGATCTTCCCACACTTTATGACCTAGTGCACCAGCCAGGTTGCAAGTCTGACAGGAAAAGATGTGAGGTTGAGAGCCCTGAGGCAAAGGTAAGGGAGCCACTTGTAGCCAAGTTGAGTTGGAACCAGTCCTACAGCCAGTCAAACCTCGTAATGTTACCACGAGAGCGCAGAAATTCGCTGAGATGCCTTTTTATGTGATAGACTGGGAGACAAGTCCAGGTAAACCGCCCAAGACCAGAGTGCAGAAAAGAAGGGAAAAACTGAAGCTGAAGCAGAAACGGCTCAAGGAAATGGGGCAGTATCAGAGAGAGATGGAGCTGCAGCTCATAGAGAAGGAGCGCAAGAGACAGGAGGCATACGAGGAGTTCCTCAAAGAGAGGCTCCTGGTGGATGAGCTTGTCGGGAAGATGTACGATGAGGGTCAGACGGAGAGGCAGCTGAAGAAGATCAGAGCCACTCAGCAGCACGTTGAACAGTTCAAGAAATACCGGGCGGAGTGCAGACACATGGAGGAGAGCAAAATTGCCAAGATCAGAGAGCTGCAAACATGCGCATCGCTGGATGCTATGTCACTGCCGTCGTAAGACTTTCTGTCCAAAGTGTCGCAGGAGTGAGGTACTGTTCTCTTTCGGGAGAGGGATGAGGAAATGGTAACTTCGTTACTATGGACGACTGCTTTGGGCCCTTGTAATATTGCACATGTGGGTTTGCACTTAAATTACAACTTCCTTTTGCACAGTAATAATGTCACTCAGCACCTTAGTAGTGAACAGTTTGCACTGTATTAGTGTGATTTGCACAGTACAGTTTGGCATTGCATATTTGCAAATTTTTATATAAATTATACTAGTTATTGATGTAGTATTTATTAAATGATTAAACCGTATTAATTGGAATGTCGTCTGGCAGATGCTGGTCGGGTCCTCGGCTCGGCTGAAAAGAGAAGGGAGTTAGCAAGAGCGCCGAAAGTGTTTATGATTGTGTAAGATTGACAGCGGTTGAGATTAATCATTGTGTGCAAATAATATTTATTAGCGTGTATACAGTATATCATGACGTTAAGTTGCATTAATTGTAGAAGTGAACACTGTGTAAAGTTTACGCCCATCGCTTACCCATGCTGTTTCGTCCTGTGTGTTTGGCCAAAAGGTCCTCGGGGGAAACAAACACTGACCAACGAAGGTTCCGGGACGAACCAAGTAGCGAGATGAGCGTAGGAGTTTCTGTTGTAGTTGGGAATGAATTTTCTATATATTATGGTCAGTTATAATGTGGGTTTGGGGTTAAATTAACAGATGGCTATCAACCACTGATCATGCATGCACAGAATATTATAGATTATCGTTATACCCATTATGATGACATATGTATTTATAGTAGATTACCTGTGAATGGTTTCTCCCAATAAGATCCTATATAAATGATCTTCAGTCGGAGGGAGAGTGGTGAACACCTACATGCTGGCAGGCTGTTCTCTTGTGGTGTTTGCTAAATAAAGTGACAATGGTTTGCAACTATACCTCCTCTCGTTCTCGATTCTTTCCCTGGAAATGCCGCTAAAGGGTCGCTGTCTCACAGGACTTATGAAAACAATACAGCCTGGTATACAAAATAAACAGTAGGCTATTTATACAGCGTTGTGCTACCACTAATAATTTTTTGCTGAAATCTTCATCTTGTTTATGCTCTTCTCTCTTTTGACTCATAGGTGTTAAACCTCACACGGGCCTACATAGCGAAACACCAGAGGGATGTGGTCCCACTGATAGAAAAGTATGCAGATGAGTGGCAGATGACGGGAAACCCCATCTACAGGCCGATGTGGTGGCTCAGTCCCAGTGACCCTGTGACTTTCACCATCGATGACCAGTTCCTCATCGGAGACGAGGTGACCTGATGGGAAGGGATGGGGTTACAATGTACTTGGCATGGATGGTTTATGAATGTAACCTGATGTCTTGCTAATTAAGTGCACAATCTTCTTTGACATCTGAATTTGTTTTTACCAATTTGCATTTCCAGGTTCTAGTGGCACCGGTGCTGGAGAAGGGGGCAGTGCAGAGGGATATTTATTTACCTGACGGGGGCTTCCAGTGGCAGGACAGCCGCGATGCTCAGGTGTTCGACGGGGGGACGTTCCTACAGGACTACCCTGTGCCCTTGGAGGACGTGGCTGTCTTCTTACGCAGAAGCTGAGTCACATGACTGATCCACCGAGTCACCTGACTTATCCTGTTACTGTTTTGAATCAAACCTTTTTTTTTTGTATTACTAGTGCTGTTCTTAACTTGCACTTTTCCACTAAAGACTATTGACCCTGTCTCAGGGCTTGAGATGATATATAGAAAGACTTTTTTTATACTTGCACTTTACAGTTCATTATGATTTTTTTTTCCTTTGTCACAATTGTTTTCTTACTTTTGAAAAGATGTTAATCGGTTTTACCTCTTGGCTGATTTGTTTCCGGACTTTTTGATCTGTTCTGCTTTTTTTTGTATGTAAGTTCCGGAGAAATCTGTGCGTTTACATACCGCATTTCTACAGTCTTTAAATTGCTTCTGGCTCTCTTGATAAGGAGGAACAAAGAATCGGAATCTCTCAAGAAGACCAAATGAAGATATAGCAGAACTAAGGAAGAGGCTTATTGGGAGGAACTAGCTCACAGAAAGCTTCGTACAGAGGCCGACGCACCGTGATACTGTATGTTTTGCTAACTCATCGGAGAGGCTTTTACTTGAACTATTCAGGCCAAAGGGCTGATGTTTGATGAATGTACCTCAAGTTATGGTTTTTCAGTGCTTTACAGAGTCATTAGACAAAGCAATCTTACCCCTTAGCACTTATTCAGTAGTTCAACTTAATTTATCAACATACCACTCTGTCGGACACGTATGCATGTCCTTTAGTGCTGTAGGCCAGATATACTTGAGGCCAAGCCACTGTAATTGTACCTCTGGCTATATTTGAATTTAGTTTATTTGTTGCCTTCATACTGACCTGCTGTAGTAAGGTATTTCAAATGGGTTACTATTTTTTGGTATGTCTGATGTTGATGTGCTCTTCAGAAGAAATCCTTGTTGACGACACCGCAGAGGTTGAAATTAGCTTTTTAATAGATAGTTAAAAATGTTAGGAAATACACTTATTTGCTTTCTTGCTGAGAGTTAGATGAGAAGACTGATACCTATGTCCCGCCCCAGTCTCACGGCATTTCGTGTTATAGTCACGAAATGTATTTAATCTATTGATTCGTGTTCACCAACACGATTTCCGCATTTATTTCGTGTTACATAGAACGATTTTAAAAGCAATGTATTTCTATTGGTAGTATGTTTCCTGCCTGCACCACGTATTTCCGTCCGGTCGGGTCTTGGAAGACCGGAAGCTGTGTGGTTCATAAAAACATTTTCTCACTCAATATCTTACCCTAAGCCTAACCCTAACCCTTTTATTTTAAATAGTATAATGTTGGAGTTTTTTGCCGTCCGCGAGGAAAAGAAATGGGGCTCGGAGCCACAGAATACTGAAATCTATATATATATATTTTTTTTTTTCCTTCTAATTTGTTATTATTTGGTGCAGGCACAAAACATACTACCAATATAAATACATTGCTTCTTAAATCGTTCTGTGTCAGAATACTGAAATCTATATTTTTTTTAAATATCTTTTTCTTTCTAATTTGTTATTATTTACATTGCTTTTAAAATCGTTCTGTGTGACACGAAAAAAATGGGGAAACCGTGTTGGTGAACACGAATCAGTAGATTAATTTCGTGACTATAACACGAAATGCCTTGAGACTGTGTTGCAACAATGAGCTAGCGCAAGTGGCTGCTTAGCTTAGCATAAACAGCTACAGTAGCCTGGTCCAAAACTAGCATAATCTGGGAGCATGGTCTTCAGGGTTCTCTGCTGCCTTGGTCCTGTATGTTCCCAGATTAACATCATCCTAATATGTGTTACTAAATTGATCTTCAAAAGATGTTATGTTCTCCATATGTTGAAATCAATTTCAACCATTTTCTCGCAATGTCAGTTTATATCAAGAATATAGGGATTACCCACAAAATCTGACTACCTGCACCTCTTACCATATAAAGAGGACTCTCCATCTCAATTAATTTAAGTCTTGACAAGAAAGCAAATAACTATTTTTACAATAGGAGAACATGGGGAAAGCAGCTTTTCTGAACCCAACGTATAAGGCTACACTGCTATCATTCATAACAAATCTTTCTATGGCAGACACCGTGGATTTTATTATTGCCGATACAAAAAGTCACAGAGGTGCAATGGCCACTTCGCATAAACCCTGACGAGTAAGCATCTATCTTTGGTTCATTGTAATCACATCAACATGTATTGCTTGCCTTAATTCAGTTGGA
>CALSBZ010000172.1:2624243-2693974 GCA_943591055.1 Gobionotothen gibberifrons
GATACAGACTCCGAAAACGTATCACTTTTAGTGAATGCTTTACCACTAAACTGATTGTGTAATTTTGATCTAAAACGTTTATTGTATCAACTCAAACACTCAGGTCAACTGAAGCTTATCAAATCACCAAATGTCTTAGTGCAACACAGTATGTTGTGAACACATCGACGTCTTAATCTCTCCTAGAGCTGAATGTACAATGGACAAACTGTGATTTCCCCAACCAAGCCCTTTGTTCGAGGAGCTTTGTCTAGTTCCCGTTCTAATGCTTTTATGGAATGCCGTGGTATGTTCATGTATAAATTGCAGGAAAAAGCTTTGATGTGTTTATTCCTTCTCTCTACAGACTCTGTGTATTGGGCCTTAATATGCCACTCTTAAATCTGGACGACACCATTGTCTGGATTATTGCAGTATCAGCAATGTACATATTACGATGACTGTGCCATTACAAGTGTTTTTTCTCTTCTGTAAATCAGAGAATTTAGAATGACAAAGTTGCAATAAAGTTTACATTTTCTTACTTCACTTTGATTAATTTACTGTAGTCAATAATTATTTCAAGACATCTTCATGTGTTAGCAGTGCACACAGTGGGAAAAGAGAAGGTTCTTTATATCTGATATCATCTGGCCTGAGGTCTGAACATGTGCCTCTGTGTGTTTTACTGTCTGGAAACTGGTCTACCTGCCACCAAAACATTGTGGAATAGGCTTCAACAACCAGTATGACCCTTATGCAAGTATGGGAAATGAATAAATTATGATCTTGGAAAGAATTGCTTTACTTGTGATATTTGTTGCATCTATATTCATGTCAGCTGGCTCCTGTGTGAGTGTAGGCCTACATGTGTCAGTGTGCAGGGCTCTCATAATTAACGCCTCTTGCTCTTCCGTCTTCTCATGTCAGAAAATCTCTCATGTCAGAATGTGTATATATCTGTGAACATGCTGACGACTAATATTTCCGCTAATTTCACTTTAACCCAATAAAAGTTATTTATAGATTTGGTGAGTACGCAGTGAGAGAGATTCTCAGGGGAATCACATTCAGCTCAACCTCCCGCTAAGCTTCTCCTCCTTACCTTCCTCTCCTGCTGCCCCTTTGGCTGGGCTCCACCTCGGGGCCCCAGGCTCTGCTCCTTTAGGGCAGTTAGACAGGTGCAGCAGGCCGCAGACATGCCCGGCCCCTCCACGCCAGCCACCAAGCTCTCCCTCTCCGTTTACACCCTCTTCTTAATCACTTAGATTCATATGGCGCTTTTTTTAAAAACTGGGCGCCCAGTTCTCAGCCAGATAAATTCACAAGACATACTCGTGTGGCACCATGGTTTGTGAGGTGATGAAGTTACAGTGTCGGAGGCTTAGAGGGGAATCTGCTTCAGAGGACAGCAGAGGTTAGAGGGCTTGAGCTGGGTAATGTGACCTTTATCACTCTTAAGGATTTTTTGGCTAAAATTAAAGGTTCAGTCTGTAGCATATAGGGGAATATACAGTATGAGCAGGGTGTTTTTTAAAAACAATCTTATTGTGTAAGTATTTTATTAAAAAAATCGAAGATCAACCCTACAGTATTGTCACAACATCAATATTGAGGTATTTGGTCCACAATATCGTCCTTCAGGATTTTCTTCATATTGCCCAGCCCTATAGGGGACGTTTCATATTCACAGGGTCCGCCAAGTTGCACTGCCATGTTACAACAGTAGCTCAGAATAGACCAATACCAGGTTAAATAATGACAAACACAAGCTCTAGAGTGGACCTCGAAGACCCCTTAGTTCTCTGACGCACTTATAAAACTGCAGTAATGCCAGCACAATGAATTTCATTGCTTCTAAAATAGTCTTATGGTAAGGATGGCCTCTTAGTATAGGTAAAGGTCCTGAAAGATACAACAGCGTTACCACAGTTTTGCATTTAATAGTATTGGTCCTTCATTCTCAACAGTGAACCTATTTCCTGTAATGTCAACTTTAATGTCAAAACAAGGCACAATAACACAATTCCTCCCAGAAATCTTGTGGTCAGAGACATTCACCTTACAAAAACATTTTGTACAGGAACATTATTTTCACCACATTCACATGTCACATCAACCAAATTAGTTTGGGGCAAAACAGAGCCTGACGTAAGTTGCCCAGCAGTGCAGGAAAAACAAATTGTCCTGCCAAAACCCAAATGAAGAATGACAGGAATTATCTACAAACAGTATCTGCAACAATGCTTTTCTCCATTTTTCACAGCTCCCGGTGATAACCACCAGACGAACTGGGAACATCCAAGCTCCTGCATGAACGATTAGCTTATAAAACAGGAGCGGTAACATCGGCTCCCCTCTTGTCTTTGAGGGTGTTGTGGAGCAAGTAGCACATGAATTAAACTGGTGACAAGCAGAGGCCGCAGATCTCTCCCAAAGTCTACTTTTAGAAAGTGCAAGTCAAGGTTTTAGGTTTCACTGTCTGCTCTTCAGTGAATGGGTTTTCCAGCTTGCCAATTAAGTGTACAATTTAAATGCTTGTCCGAAAGCCAGGAGTTTGTAGTCTGTTGATTATGCTGTATTGATTTGTCATAGTCCTCTCTGAAGAACCAGCACCTTACCGTGGTAGAGAGGTTTGTGTGCCCTGATGAACCTGGGGGCTGTGTTGTCTGGAACTTTGTGTTCCTGGTAGGGTCTCCCATGGCAAATTGGTCTCAGGCAAGGGGTCAGACTAAGATTGGTTCAATAGACCTCATGAAAGACGACACAGGAAGTGAGGATACCCGGCCCGGAGGAAGCCCGGGGTCCCCTTCTGGAGCCAGGCCCAGAAGGAGGACTCGTCGGCGAGCGTCTGGTGGCCGGGCTTGCCACGGAGCCCGGCCGGGCACAGCCCGAAAAGGCAACGTGGACAATACCTCCGCTTCTCCGTCCCGCGGGCCCACCACCTACGGAAAACAGCGATGGGGTCGGGTGCGCTGCCAAAAGGGTGGCAGTGAAAGCAGAGGGTCTCGACGGACCAGACCCGGGCGACAGAAGCTGGCTTTGGGGACGTGGAACGTCACCTCTCTGGGGGGGAAGGAGCCGGAGCTTGTGCGGGAGGTGGAGCGGTACCAGTTGGATCTGGTTGGGCTCACTTCTACGCACAGCGTCGGCTCTGGAACCTTACTTCTGGATAGGGGTTGGACTCTATTCTTCTCCGGAGTTGCTCAAGGTGTGAGGCGCCGGGCGGGTGTGGGGATACTCACAAGTCCCCGGTTGGGTGCTTCTTTGTTGGAGTCTACCCCAGTGGACGAGAGGGTCGCCTCCCTACGCCTGCGGGTTATGGGGGGGAAAACTCTGACTGTTGTGTGTGCTTATGCACCAAACAACAGTTCAGAGTACACGGCCTTCTTGGAGACCCTGGAAAGAGTCCTGTATGGGGCTCCTGAAGGGGACTCTTTAATCTTGCTGGGAGATTTCAACGCACATGTGGGCAACGATGGAGACACTTGGAGGGGCGTGATTGGGAGGAACGGCCCCCCTGATCTGAACCGGAGTGGTGCTTTGTTACTGGACTTCTGTGCTAGTCATGGATTGGCCATAACAAACACCATGTTCGAACATAAGGATGCTCATAAGTGTACGTGGTACCAGAGCACCCTAGGCAGAAGGTCCATGATCGATTTCATTATCGTATCATCGGACCTGAGGCCGTATGTTTTGGACACTCGGGTAAAGAGAGGGGCGGAGTTGTCAACTGATCACCATCTGGTGGTGAGTTGGGTCGAGTGGCGGGGGAAGCCTCTGGATAGACCTGGTAAGCCCAAACGTGTAGTTCGGGTGAACTGGGAACGTCTGGAGGAGGCCCAAGTTCAGGAGGCCTTCAACTCACACCTCCGGCGGAGCTTTTCGGGCATTCCTGTGGAGGTTGGGGACATTGAACCAGAGTGGTCGGTGTTCAAAGCCTCTATTGCCGAAGCCGCGGCGGGGAGCTGTGGTCTCAAGGTCTTAGGTGCCTCAAGGGGCGGTAACCCTCGAACCTCCTGGTGGACACCGGTGGTCAGGGAAGCCGTTCGACTGAAGAAGGAGGCCTTCAGGGATTTGTTATCCCGGGGGACTCCCGAGGCAGTTGCAAGGTACCGACAGGCCCGAAGGGCAGCAGCCTCAGCCGTGGCCGAGGCGAAGCAGCGGGTGTGGGAGAAGTTCGGAGAAGACATGGAAAAGGACTTTCGGGCGGCACCAAAGTTGTTCTGGAAAACTGTCCGACACCTCAGGAGGGGGAAGCAGGGAACCATCCAAGCTGTGTACAGTAAGGATGGGACGTTGTTGACCTCAACTGATGGAGTGTTGGGCCGTTGGAAGGAACACTTTGAGGAACTCCTGAACCCGACAACTCCGCCCTCTATGTTAGAGGCAGAGCTGGAGTATGACGGGGGATCAACACCAATCTCCCGGGGGGAGGTCGCTGAGGTAGTCAAACAACTCCACAGTGGCAAAGCCCCGGGGGTGGATGAGATCCGCCCAGAAATGCTGAAGGCTCTGGGTGTTGAGGGACTGTCATGGTTGACACGTCTCATCAACGTTGCGTGGAAGTCGGAAACAGTACCGAAGGAGTGGCAGACCGGGGTGGTGGTTCCCCTTTTCAAAAAGGGGGATCAGAGGGTGTGTGCCAATTACAGAGGCATCACACTACTCAGCCTCCCCGGGAAAGTTTACTCTAAGGTACTCGAAAGGAGGGTCAGGCCGATTGTCGAACCTCAGATTGAGGAGGAACAATGCGGATTCCGTCCTGGTCGTGGAACAACGGATCAGCTTTTTACTCTCGCAAGAATCCTGGAGGGGGCCTGGGAGTACGCTTATCCAGTCTACATGTGTTTTGTAGACTTGGAGAAGGCGTATGACCGGGTTCCCAGGGAGTTACTGTGGGAGGTGCTGCAGGAGTATGGGGTGAGGGGGTCTTTACTCAGGGCCATCCAATCTCTGTACTCCCAAAGCGAGAGCTGTGTCCGGATCCTCGGCAGTAAGTCGGACCTATTTCCGGTGAGGGTTGGCCTCCGCCAGGGCTGCGCTTTGTCACCAATCCTGTTTGTAATATACATGGATCGGATTTCGAGGCGTAGTCGGGGGGGAGGGGGTCTGCAGTTCGGTGGACTAAGGATTGCACCACTGCTTTTTGCAGATGATGTAGTTCTGATGGCTTCATCGGTCTGCGACCTTCAGCTCTCACTGGATCGGTTCGCAACCGAGTGTGAAGCGGCTGGGATGAGGATCAGCACCTCCAAATCTGAGGCCATGGTTCTCAGCAGGAAACCGATGGACTGTCCACTCCAAGTAGGGAATGAGTCCTTACCCCAAGTGAAGGAGTTCAAGTATCTCGGGGTCTTGTTCTCGAGTGGGGGAACAATGGAGCGTGAGATGGGCCGGAGAATCGGAGCAGCGGGAGCGGTACTGCAGTCGCTTTACCGCACCGTTGTGACGAAAAGAGAGCTGAGCCAGAAGGCAAAGCTCTCTGTCTACCGGGCCATTTTCGTTCCTACCCTCACCTATGGTCATGAGGGATGGGTCATGACCGAACGAACGAGATCGCGGATACAAGCGGCCGAGATGGGTTTTCTCCGCAGGGTGGCTGGCGTCTCCCTTAGGGATAAGGTGAGAAGTTCAGTCATCCGGGAGGGACTCGGAGTTGAACCGCTCCTCCTTCGCGTCGAAAGGAGCCAGTTGAGGTGGTTCGGGCACCTAGTTAGGATGCCACCTGGGCGCCTCCCTAGGGAGGTGTTCCAGGCACGTCCAGCTGGGAAGAGACCAAGGGGTAGACCTAGGACCAGGTGGAGGGATTATATCTCTTCGCTGGCCTGGGAGCGCCTTGGGATCCCCCAGTCAGAGCTGGTTGATGTGGCCAGGGAAAGGAAAGTTTGGGGCTCTCTGCTGGAACTGCTACCTCCGCGACCCGACCACGGATAAGCGGGAGAAGATGGATGGATGGATGGATGGATTTGTCATAGTTAGCCTACACGCCACAGGTCTTAAATAAAGAAGAGTTGCCTTTCTCCTTTGAGTTAATATGAATAAAAACGTGCTAAATGCAGAGAAAGACAGGACACACGTCATGCTTTTGATTTGAAAAAACAAGTAGCCAAACTGCAGGTTCCCAGAATAGATGAGGAACTCCCCCCCAGAACTACACATGCTGTCTATTGTGTTTCACAAAATGTTCTATGGGACGTCTCTACTGAACGTTTTCGTTTTTCCCACAATTAGAAGTTGCCAGTATTAAACACATTGGTGTTATCAAATGTAAAACATATAATTCATAAATGGGTGAAAATCGCTTGTGTCCATAATGCGCAGCATTAATATATACCCACATGACAGCTCATTGTTACTTTGTAATTCTACTCCACTACAATTCAGAGGTTAACCTGCTATTTTTACTCCACTACATTTATTTGAGTTACTTTGCAGATTCTGATTAATGATGTGAAATATAAACAACCCTTAAATCAGACTTTAGTTACACCTGAGTAAAATTCAGGGAAGGTGATTGTCAAGTCAAGTCAAGTCAAGTCAAGTTTATTTATATAGCCCATAAATCACAAATCCTATTTGTCCCAGAGGGCTTCACAAATCAACAAACACAATTGGTAATGTAAAACAATGTAAAAACAAACGTATATTACAGGATCAATGTAAAAATGTAAAAAGGAACATAACACTTAATGACACAAATACAGTTAGAGTACAATAAAATTTCATAAAACGAAGGGTCCATGAGGATGTATAAAAGGGGGTTTAAAACCAGTCTTAACTATACGCTGTACTAAAAAGGAAAGTCTTTAACTTACTCTTGAATGTGTGGACACTGTCTGCCTCCCTAATTGTCACTGGAAGTCGATTCCAGAGGAATGGGGCTTGGTAGCCGAAAGATCTAGCACCTGACCTTTTTTTGTGGACTCTGGGAACCACCAACAGACCTGCACTCTGGGATCTTAATGCCTTAGAGGGGCAATAGGATATTAAAAGATCCTGTAGGTAGGATGGTCCCTGACCATTTAGCGCTTTTTATGTCAGTAAAAGTATTTTAAAATCAATCCTGGACTTAACTGGTAGCCAGTGCAATGCTGCTAAAACAGGAGTGATGTGGTCCATCTTCTTTGTTCCTGTTAAAACCCGTGCTGCAGCATTTTGTATCAATTGAAGGTTCTTTAATGATGAGTTTGGGCAGCCTGATAAAAGGGAATTGCAATAATCCAGCCTGGAGGTGATAAAAGCATGGATTAGTGTTTCTGCATTGTTCTGATTTAGGATATGCCTGATTTTTGCAATATTCCGTAGATGGAAGTAGGCAGTCCTTGAAATTTGCTTTATATGGAATTTAAAAGACAAATCTTCGTCAAAAATAACACCAAGATTTTTTACCGTGGTGCTGGAGGTTTTGGTAATACAATCCGAAGAAATTATATTGTTGGACAGTTCGTTCCGAAGGTGCTCGGGGCCTAATATAATTACTTCTGTTTTGTCGGAGTTTAAAAATAGAAAGTTGCTGGTCATCCATGTTTTTATGTCTTTGAGGCATTCTTGCAGTTTAACTAATGGAAATTGTACATCTGGTTTAATTGATAGATACAATTGTGTATCATCTGCATAACAATGAAAATTGATGGAGTTATTCCTTACGATATTGCCCAATGGTAGCATATATATGATGAACAGAATGGGTCCAAGTACAGACCCTTGTGGTACTCCATGACTGACTATAGTTTGTAATGAGGATTCATCGTTGACAGATACAAACTGGGACCGTTTTAATAGATAAGACCTGACCCAGCTTAGTGCAGTTCCCCTTATACCTATCAAAAACTCTAATCTTTGGAGTAGTATGTTATGGTCAATAGTGTCAAAGGCAGCACTTAGGTCTAACAGAACCAGGATAGAGGCAAGTCCATTATCAGAAGCACAAAGCAGGTCATTTGTGACTTTAACCAAGTGCCAACAATCAGGAGAGATATTTGATAGTTGGTGCTTGAGAAGACTAAACATGTATCTGCAATTGACATGAATGGAAACGAGTAATAAAGTATATTCATTACTCGTTATTCTCTACTAATGGTTAATTAAAGACTGTATAATGGCTATTTTGCACGTCCCTTTCAAGATTTTCTAAGGTTTATTGACATATCATATACACAACTATGGTGTCGTTATGCAATGAAGGACAAACTTGGGTCGCAGCTGAGGTTCCTCAACAGTGCATTACAAGACATCTATCAATATGTGTGTATACCTCCACCATTAAACTGTCATATTCTGCACATTTCTTATACAATCTACATACATAAGAGTATAATTCATATGTATAATATCAGTTAAAAATAAGTGCTTCAACATAGTTAACATTGCAGGAAAGCAATATATTATACGTTAAGTACTTTGTCAGGCTTAATATTTATCTGTAGATAGATACCCCCAAAGCTTTTTTCTTATTTAAAAGAAGACCTTAATCTAAAGTATTATTTAATGTTTAAATAAAGGTTAATTCGTTTTTCAGTTTTGCACCCCCTCCTATTAATATCTTTTCACATCGTGCACTAAACTGTTTTATTGTAGAGATCACTTATAGTATCTTCTTGATTTTTTATATTCTATATTTCTATCATTGACCTTCTACTTTCCCCCTATGAAAAGTATGTACTCTTAATATTTTTTTCATCAAATATAAAAACAATAATTCAATAACGTGCTTTAACCACTAGGCGGTGCACACAAGGTACACACACACAGCCATAATAACTTTGTATTATTAGTGTAGGACACTTATGTATGTATAACATCTGAAGATGTGTAGTTGTATTCATGTTTTCACATTATTGTACAGCATATTGCTATATTATTTCAGACTCAGTATTTACAATCTTATATTCAAAGAAAATCAGTAATATCTTTTAACAGGTTCGTTCCACAGACCTTATTTCCAGCTATTTTCCAAAATCCTATGGAGAAATCCCATTGCCTTTTTGTCGAGGGAATCCGAGCGCAGCTTACTTCCGGGTTTTAGGACGCGTCACTGCAAAATAAAGCCCACCCATTTAGAGAAGATATGATTGGTCAATTGTACTGTCATTTGACATTCAGCAAAAGCTCTCCCGTCTTCACATAACTCACAGAGACGGCATTTAACCCTTCACATTCCAACAGAAACTGAACAGGCAGATTCGAAGGATTTATTTCTTTGGAAATGTTATTTTAAATACAATTAAATCAAGTTATTTAGGTAAAACTAATGAAACATTTAACAAAAAATAATTAATTTTTTTAATTTTTTCAAATATTATTTTTTAGAATATCTTAGGCCCTCACAGAGGGCCTAGAGGGCCCTGACGGCTCGCCACTGCTATCTACGAATTATATCAAATGTAAAAGTCAGCCGAATTAGTGTTGATACTGCAAGGAGACGTATTGTGTGAAGAGAAATTGAAGATGTAGTTTAATTGCTGATATATTTATGATCCACGTCAAGTATTCAGTTTCGGCTGCATTTCTTCCAGTTTGTCCAAAGGTCTTCTCATCAGGGCTCTATAAATAAAGAACTACGGCAGATCTGTAATATGTAATGCAGCCGAACCGTGTATTACAATGCCGTTATGTGATGACTTTCAAAGAGAAAAGCAAGAACACTCGGAATAAAGTATTATTTTCTTCTTTTAAAAAAAAATGTTTTTCGGATTTCATATCGCATAAACACCATATCCCAACCTGCATTGCGGCTAAACAATCCAATCAGCGAGCTTAAACCATAGCTGAGGATCTTGGGGAATCAGTTCAGTGGCTGTGTATCGCAATGATGCCCGAAATTTCCCTTATAGGCCTACGTCTGTTTCCGGCTATTTTTATTTTGAAATTCAGTTCCTGACGGACACCAAAAAAGCCAGAGATTATGGAATTAAACAAATAAAAACAAGGATAATTGTGTGTTAATATATTGTTGAGTAAATAACAGTGTGTTATTTAGAAAAGAATAAGAAATTAGAAGGACATTTAAAAAATAAAATACAGATTTCAGTATTCTGAGGCTCTGAGCCCCATTTCTTTTCCTCACAGACGACAAAAAAAGTCCGACATTATAATAAAAACAATAATCGTGGCTTGATATTGAGTAAGGAGATGTTTGTATCAACCCCACAGCTTCCGTTCTTCCAAGACCTGAACGGATACTCATTCACACCAACGCAACTCCGGTTCAAGCTCTGCGCTAGAGCTTTTCAGGTTCATAACCGGTTCTTCGGTTTTGCTCTGGGCTCTTTTCACACTGCCCAGAGTCCGACTGGTGCTGCGTCATTGCGTCATTGCGTCATTGTTTGCGTCATGACGTAACCGTTTGCGTGCCTGCCTCATAAAGCCAAACCGCGCGGAAACTCCTCACAGCTCACACCGACAACAACAACAATGGCCGATTGTGTTGAAGCACTACTCGTTTTGGTTTTGCTCTGTCGAAACCAAATGGAAGAAATGGGACGACTTTACTACCAACTTTACAGTCGTTACATGCTACATTGAAAACTGCTTTACAATCGTAATCATCAACTTCAACGCCGATTCCGATTCCCCCCCGCCTCAACGTAAGCGTGACGTATGTGGTGCTTTTGCTCTAGCCGGACAATTTGTTGGTGCTTGAAACAAACCGGATTCCGGAGCTAATACCTCATTCACACCACCGCAACTCCGGTTCAACTCCGTGCTAGAGCTTTTCAGGTTCAGAACCGGTTCTTCGGTTTAGCTCCGTCTCTTTTCACACTGCCCAGAGTCCGACTGGTGCTGCGTCATTGCATCATCGTTTGCGTCATGACGTAACCGTTTGCGTGCCTGTTTCATAAAGCCAAACCGCGCGGGAACCCCTCACAGCTCACACCGACAACAACAACAATGGCCGATTGTGCTCCAGCTTCCTCTGTACCTCTTCGGAAGACCAGATTCCCAGTAGGTAGCTGGTCTCTTCAGTGGACCACTGCTGCTTGTTAAGTTTCTCCATCGTTGTGTGCAAACTGGATAAAACGCTGGCTTTTTGTTGTTGTTCAGGAGTTGATCCCGCCCCTGTTTTATTTATAAAGCACATTTTAAAACGATTTTTGGTCGAGCCCAAAGTGCTGTACATACGATAAAAATGCTTTACAATAAAAACACTTTACAACAAATACAACAGCACAAATACAAAATAACACACAAGGCAATGTCAGGAGTCATGCTCCGCTCTGACTAGAAGGCCAGAGAGAAGAAGTGAGTCTTTAGGGTTGATTAAAAAAAACCTAGAGTCTGGGCCGACCTCACATGGAGGGGCAGCGTGTTCCAGAGCCTGGGGCCAGCTGCTGCGAAGGCTCGGTGCCCTCGGGTTTTGAGCCTGGTCTTAGGCACTACCAGCAGCAGCTGGTCAGCAGACCTTAAGGCTCTGGTTGGGGTGTAGCGCTGGAGGAGTTCGGCTATATAGGCCGGAGCCAGCCCATTTAGTGCTTTAAAAACAAATAAAAGGAGTTTAAAATCAATTCGGAACCGAATTGGAAGCCAGTGCAGTGAGGCCAGAATTGGGGTGATATGGTCACGCTTTTTGTGGCCCGTAAGAAGACGTGCAGCTGCATTCTGCACTAGCTGCAGGCGTCTAATTGAGGCCTGGTCCATACCACATACAGACCGTTCCAGTAATCCAACCTTGTGGTTAACGAAGGCGTTGATGACCCTTTCCAAGTATTTAAAAGATAAAAACGACTTGGTCTTAGCCAATAGTCGTATTTTAAAAAAGCAGGTTTGAACTACGCTGCTGACCTGCTTATCAAATTTAAAAGTGCTATCGAAGGTCACTCCAAGGTTCTTGACAGAGGGGAGGATGTTTTTTTTGAGGGAGCCCAGAGTATCAACTGGGGAGGCTGGAGGTTGGGGTCCAAAAAAGATGACCTCAGTCTTACTCTCGTTTAGGTTGAGGAAATGTTGGCTCAGCCAGGATTTGACCTCTGTCAAGCAGTCCATCAGTAGCTGTAAAGAGTTAGCATTGGAATTGAGAGGCAGATAGATTTGTACATCATCTGCATAACAATGGAAGGGGACATTGTGTCACTTCCTGCTTACACCCTCCTTTGAAATCTGTCATCTCACGATGCATTTAAAAGTCTTCCGTTTAATTCATGTAGCAATATACACTGAGCAGTCCCAGTAGAGGGAGTTATTAATATCCTCAGAGATGGAACTGGTTCTTGGTGCCGTCCACTTGTGCCCAGCCACCTGGCCAATGGCCTGCCAGCTACTCTTTAATTAAGTAAACACTGAGCTAAGTAAGGAAGGATCTCATTTTCACACCAGTCCAGTTTCAGGAGGTTTACAAATTGTCGAGCTAAGAAAAACGGATTAACACATGACCACGAGCCAATCCTCTGATGCTGATGAGGGTTTCACATCCAAAATAAACCAAGGCCAAACTACCGTTATGGTGCAAAGTGCTGGCACTTTGAGCTTGAGAGGCCATTTCAACTCACCTGAAGCATCATAAGTTCTCAAGAAGGGAGATGCTAGTGACATGGCCAAAGGATTGCTATGACATTTGGCACAGACATTCATGTTGCCCAGAGAGAGATTCCTAGTGACTTTGGTGATTCAGACCTTTCCTTTGGTGTTACCATTAGTCAAATGTATGGACAATAGGGCAGATTGCAATGAAACGGCTATGAGCTCCAGTCCAGGTAGCAAGGGTAATTGAAAAGCTAGCTGAAAACAGCTACTGTTAGCATCAATTTAGTTTTCTATCAAACTCCGTAATTCATCAGGAGTCAAAGCAATGCATCCGGAGAAAAGGACCAGAGAAAACCATAAAACATTTTCTTCACATAATATTGTTGTTTCACCAAATTCAACTTAGTGCCATAAAGACTTACACACTTCTCCTGGGAGCAATGGAACTGACAATGATGAGTAATAACATAATGTTGCTTTAATAGAGGTGAATTCAGTGTTTCCCCCAAATTATAACATTTAAACAGATACAAAGGACAATAAAAGACCTGAGAGGCAAGTAATCCAACCTTTCTATTAAACCTTAAGAATAGGTGAAAAATAAACATTTTGCCGGTGTCATTTTTTAAAGTTTGTTTGGAAAATTGTTCTCTTTTTTACTTGTTTGTTGTTTTAAAAACTATTTTTGGCCCCAAGAGGCTGTGCACCACTACCCCTCACTTCCAGGTTAGCTATCCTTTCTCCATGCATTCTAAAAGAGTTCACGTGTGTGAGTAAGGGATGGAATGTTATTACAACAACAAACACAAGAAGAATGAGCCTGACAAAAAGGTATTTCTCTACAGGTTTTTCACAGATGAAAACAAGTTACATCAGACTTAGAAAATGGATCATCAATTTGTTTGCACTTGGCTCTCAGGGCTTCTGTAAACAACAGACGTAAATAAGGGACAACAGACTCCGAGGTGATGCAGCTGTCTGACATTCACTTTATTGTTAAAACTTGTTTTGGTATATCAGCTGCTTGTTTTTTTTACGCCATATTTCAATAAAAGGCAAACATATACAGCTTCTTCTTCAAAAACCATGCAGCAGTTTAAACATGAGGTCTACCGAGATAAAAAGTCATACAACTAGAACATACTGGCAAAGAGTCATGTGAAGCAGTTGGTCTGAATCACTTTCTAAATCAGCAAAGCTTTAACTTAGTATGTTTGTACTGTGAATAAAGGGGTTAAAACGGAAGAAAATAAATAATGTGACAAACTGACAACATATACATAATAACAGAAAAGCATTTCTATGAGACAGCCCATTGACATCGGCATTTTCTAAGCATTACTCTGAGAAAACAAAGATGTTCTACCGCACAGGAGACGCATCCTATTAGGCAAATCTGAGCCTCATATTGATGGTTGCAATACCACTTTGCTGTAACTGTCAACTTTTTTCGCTGATAATAGAAGGACCGGTCATGAAGTGCATAACAGAGTGAAACATACAGTTAACCCGCTCTTTTTTTTTTAACACAAGCAACAGAAAATATAAATGTCGGCCACACATAGTGTTCGTCAGTCTTCCCCCTGCCAGCAGCCCCTCCTGCTCAACCTTCACTTTCACGGCAAACTTCATGTTAAGACACACCAGCTCCTCTGGTCACATGACAATTTTACTGAATCTCAATTTCTTCAACTGTTGCACATGAACACAATAAAATAGTCATCCAATGATATAGCCAGCACCCTAGAATACTAGGCCAAGTTAGAAAAACCTGAGAATGAAAACGACAAAACACGCGCACACAAATATGATCTGCCTTCGCGCTACATAATAAAATCATAGCTGCTGAAAAGGACAAACACATTGTGTACTTGAGTCAGAAAGGCAACGTTGATCCATTGATCAGAAGGTCACTTTCCCCATGAAAGCTAACCATAGATCAACTGTTTAACTCCTTCTGGCCTCTGTATATATCGGATTACTGCATACATTGTTGTCGGCCGAGCAAATCAGACATTCTAATCTGTGGTACATGAAATTAATGGACACCATGCAACATGCAATTTGTTGGTGATATTTAAAAATCAAGTTTGGCCAGTTTACACATGACTTGGGCTGCAATTGGAGTGACCAGATTAAGCCTAAAAAAAACTAAAATAATTCAAAGATTTTCAAAATTGGAACAAAAACTATTGCACCATCTCTGAACTTAAAACAAGATTTAAACGTTGGATGATGCCACTGAACAATCATTTAACTTAAATTTCTCTTAGTGCGGTAATCAGACTAGAGCTCTAATTTCCCCCTCCCTTTCTGCCCTTTTTACATTAGTCTCTAAGGCACCCGTGCGAACAGTCCTGTGAATAAAAACTTTGATCTGTGCACTATCTGTACCCATATCACCACAATCTCAGCTTCCCTATACATACAGTGCACATAAACACCATGTCGACAAACACCTCTCAATCATCCTTATTTCTGTAACATCAATTAACTTAAAAATAACCCAAAATCCAATATTTTATTATATACAATCTTCGTGAAGAAAACATTTGTTGCTAAACACAATGTTACTTCCACCAATGGAGAGGACAATCACTTGGTTTTCTTGTCGAGCTGGAAGAGATCCAGAATTTCGAGCATGGCCTGTTTGATGTTGCCGCCGAAACGGTGGGAGTCCTAAAATAAGGTGAAAGAAGAAAATGTAAGATGTCTCATCAAGTAATCAAAATGAAAGAATCTAAATTGTCCTTCAAAAAGGTCAAACTCTTACTGTTTCTGGGCTTGAGTGTTTGCTGGAGATGTGGAAGTTGATGAGGTTCTCACCAACGATGATATAGGACACACCGTAACCATCATCAGCCACCTTTAGGATGAGAAAAGAGGAGAGTTTAGTCTCATTAACTCAATGTTTTCCTAAATTTGAGAATTTCTGACATGGATACACAGACCCTTTTTAAACATTAAAACACAGCCAGATGGAAACACATGTGTGTGACATGCTATCCCCTAATTGAAGATAAAACAAATATGCATCCATCCATAAAGAGCAGAAGACTGCACAACCTTCTTTAAAATGTATGCCAAAACCAATGGGATAACTTACCGGACCGAACCCCCCTCCGGAGGACACATACTCGGGGTATTTGACCAGGTCGAACAGCTCCAGCTGCTGCAGAGGCGTCTGACTGGTGGACAGCCTCCACGGATCAGACAGGACCTGAACAGGAAGGATACACAGTTTCATTTAACCTGGCGGAGCAAACTCACACTGTGTTCTCCTGACAAGCTACAGGGTTTCTAGTCTGATGTTGAAGCATTTTGACTCCATAAAATAATTGTACAATGAATCTACATTTACCGAATAAATAATTGTGCCTGTAAACTTCACGAGCCATGGTAATTAGAAGTGATGATTACTATACTATAGTAAATCTTGTAATAAAAGGCAGACATCTCTTTTAAAATGTGTATTAGTTATTTCTTATTTTATGAAGCTTTTGGCAATATTTATATGAGTTGAACAAATAACATTTATTGAGTCAATTCAATACAACGAGACGAAATTAAAGGAAATCAGCTAGACTTGTTTAAATAACGCTACTTTAGTCTAGACTTAAGCTGAGACACATATCTTGGAAATTGTAAAGTGCAAAATTGTAGAAAGTCTTAAGAGGTCACCAATTAAACAACATTTCCTCATAGTTAGAAGAATTGAGCAGATGCACTGGGCCATAGCTACTTCTATTGTTGTTGTTCTAAATGACTAAGAACACAGTACCTGGTCTGTGGTAACTCAGTTACACCATCACACTGCTTGGAGAAATATAGAGCAGCTATTGTTTCACACTTCATACCTCCTTGAGGAAGGCTGACTCTTCTCCCAGGTACTTAGACACCACATAGAGACAGAACAGGTGGCGATCGATTCCCCCCCCTGTCATTGCCAGGCGGTACAGGTTCTGGTGCTTCTCCGCTGCCAGTTTCAGCAAATTCATACGCTCTTCTCTCTGAAATGGACAGGAGAGAGGTCAAACATATGAAGAACACAATCTGGAAGCTGTATTAACAGTCAGCGGCTGATAGCAGATCTGTAATCAGAGGTGTGTTGCTGAGATCTGGCCTCACCGTCTCATCTCTGATCATGGCACGAACAAAGGCACAAGTCTCCATGGTGCAGGAGCGCACAGTTTCTGTCCGGCCCTCACGGAACAAACGGGTCATGGAAGCTTCGTATGTCAGGCAGAACTTCTTCTTGTCCTGTTGAGAGAGAGAATAGATCAGATTTAATAAGACACCCCACAGGAGGTTGTTTCAGAATGTTTAATGCTTTCTGGAATAAATAACAGAAGTACTTTACCGATACATAACATTACCAAGGCTGATATCCAAGGCAATTATCTGAAGCCAAATCATAAATAGCAATAATAGTCAACTTTACAAAGATGTTGGATTATTGACCCCTTGATATGTTCCTTTGCTGTGGTTTGCATTTTTTTTAACTGCCAAACAAACAGTAAAATACAGCCTCAAACTAAAGCTCAACTAAGTTTAAATTCAATCATTCTATGGCAATGTTTGGCAGTCTTCAATGACAGGTTGAGACTGCCCTCTGCTGGAATTTGAGAGGAATTTCCCTGAACTGAGTCAGTTATTCTAACGATAAGTCTAACATGCAAAGACCAAAAAAAGGACAAATGGATGAATGAATATAACTGTAATTATGTTTTTGTTTTAAAAATCTTAGAAAACTGTGAGATGAATGTACTTACCCTGAAATGGGCCAGCTGTAGAGCGATCTGGATGAAGGCATCGGGGCTGGTGCGGCACTTCTTAATCAGACCCTTTCCAAAGTTGTTGAAGGGGAAAATGTGAGAGTCCACATCATCAGCAAGAGTCCTGGCGACGCTCAGAGAGCTCTGCACCACCTCCTGGCACTGCAGGAACACACAGGCATACGTTAGACTGAGCAGAGGCAGCATAGCATCGCTGACAACATGTACAAAACAATAAAAAAGGCTTTATCAGTGGCACTAGTACTTTTTAGGCTTAACATGAGTTTAGAAAATGTGGAATTTCAAATGAAGAATACCCAGAAGCCCATTCTCTATATCTTTGAGTCTTTTAAGTAATACAGACCCTGGTGGTGCACACATTTCAAGCAACCAGCAGAGGGAACCCAATACACAGGGTTCGAGTTATGTGGGAGCCAATGGGAGCTGAGCTCCCTTAAGGAGGGTCTGAGCCCCCACGGATGCAGTGAAATCATACATCTGTGGGGGTCGCTAATACATTACCAACAACCATTATTTTAATCACAAATAATGCATGTGTCAATGTAATGAGTGTTATCTACATTAACGAGGTAAATAGGCTAAAAGAAAAACATGTTTTCCAAAAGAACTACGCATCTCTTGAATGACAATATGCCTGCGCTGCACCTCCAAGGTGCGCAACACATTATTGCGCAATCTATGCCTGTGAGCGTGCTGCGCGAGCCGAGATGATGTGTGTGTGCGGAGTTGAACCTTTTCATATTTAAGTTTGTAGAAAGTAGAGGGCTGCTGCTGTGTGTGTGTGTGTTTGAGAGTGTGTGTTTGAGAGTGTGTGTGTGTGCGTTAGTTTTAAAGACCCCCATAGAGCTCAGTTTATAACTCGAACCCTGCCAATACATATGACTGTCAAATATCAGCCCGGTGTATGAGACCATGAAGTCTTTAGCTTTCAGTATGCTTCAATAAAAGGTGCTCCTCAGATGGTCAATGAGCTTAATACCAACCTCACACCACACATTTGCAGCAGCTGAATTTGGCGGTTACATCTATTAGCTTTCTGTAACCAACAATTTCATTTTCACACTCACTTTGTGTGGATGTGAGGAAGAGAGCAAGGTATGAACTTCTTCTGCTTTTCATCATTTAAATAACCATTTCTGTCGTTTTTGATGTGTAAAAAACAGTGCGTCACTATAAATGTCTTCCAGGAGACTTTCTGAAAGTTACTCACACATAAACCTATCGTTGTGCATCCTATTGGGGTGTTCCATCCTCTTTATAGCAAGTTGTTCTCCTCACCCTCAAATGTGGACAGCTGTTAAAACACTTTTGCCTTCTAATGTGGTTCGACAACATGTTGTTGGATCTTTTTCAGCATAACTCGACCCTTACCTCAGCAGGGATGTCCCATGACAGCCTCAGAGGACCTGGAAGGTTGGGGTGGGGCTCTCCATGGCAGTGCCCCCCCTCAGTATATCCCAACTTCATAGGGTCCATGGAAAGAACATGCTGCAAAGCAGAGGAACGTTTTAACATCTCAGCTAAATGGAGAACATGTGTGATTTGTTTTGCATTTCTGTCTTAAAAACTTTGACTAATACCATCATGCCAACATTTAAAAACATTTTTTTTAATATGTTCCTTTTTGTTTTACCTAAATATTTTTTCGTCAGGACCCAAATCTAAGGTATTAATTTCCTTATTTATTCTTTGCGATATAATATAAACATTAAATCCATTAGATAAAAACGACATGGCCGTACCTCCCACAGATGGCCAATGATGGGAGCATCTGCCCAGGAGTGCTCTGCGTTCAGTCCCATGGTGCCGTTCTTGAAAACGATCAGGTTAAAGGATTTATCAAACCACCTGAATGAGAAAAAAAACATTTTCAGTTTATCTTTATAGAACTTACCCTGCAAACTCTTAAATATCTAAAAATTAAATATAGCTAGTTGGTCTGTCCCACCTGTCGTAGCACTTTCCGTGGAGCAGGGACTTGGCGTAGCTGTCCAGAGACTTGACAGGGTTGGCTTCATCGTAGCGCTGTTCGGTGTCGTCGAGGGTAACAAAGAAAGCTGCCTTCTCGATGACGTCCAGAGCTTGCTTGTTCTTACCACGGCTGAAGTAGGTCTCACGAGCCTTGGCCCATGGGGTCCTGCAGACGGTCAAATAACAGGTTTTTAGTTTTTCACCAGGTAGATCTCAGGCAATGCCTTACAGAAGTCACACCTTCTACTCTTGTAATTATTCAATACAAGTTTCTCCGAAGTGTAAGAAAACTGTAACTTTTGGGTTGGAGGTACTTTTCGTGCATTTCTGTGCACACACATACTTCCCTAGCTTCATATATTAAGACAATACATCATCTGGATCAATATTAGGGGCTGATTTTAGCTTACCACAGACATCAACAAAATCTGTCAAGTAAATAAGTAACAGTACATTTACACTGCTGTTTGAGCTCATTTTAGTAAAATGTCATATCAAGGTGTCAAATTCAGGTAATACTTAAAAGTATGAAAAAGGTTGTCATGTCGTATATTTTGAAAAGTTGTTTGTTATCCATATTTTCTTTTAAGCAAATCTTGATATCTGTTCCAATGAATTTGATCTATGACTGTTTATATAGTCTAATAACACTGTATAACTACAGGATGCAAATCATTAACCGGCTTAATCAACCTTGAAACTTATGGTTGCAATAAAAGCCAATTTCCGCACTTTATTTCTTTACTTCCTGTCATAGTTCAATGCATAGGGTTAACTGTTTGTCTTTCTCAATATGGCTGCAGCTGCCTGTGTACTGCTCCCACCTGTCGCCTGCAGTCAGCGCCGCGAGCTGCTCCTCTCCTGGCAGCGGCTCCGATGTGTCGGCCAAGATCTTTTCCATCTGCTGCTCTATCTCCCGCGGCAACAACAGCCGTCCGTCATAAAACATCCACACCTTGAAGTAACGGCCCTTATGGTACACAGCTATGTGTTTGCTGTCGTTCATGTGCTGAAGGATGTCTGGGAGAGAGGGACCAATTGTAAGTAGAGAAAAAGAGGAGAACAGAGACAAGTGGAGTGTTGGGGGTGAGAGCAGTGAGAGCAGATGTATGTGTATGCTGATGCATTTTAAAATGTAAGTTGGATAGGATTTTATCTCAAATTGAAGGCATCAGTATAGATGGAGTGTGGATGTCACAGCATTTCAAATGGTGTGACATCCACAACATCCACATGTTTCTGTGAAGGGCAGAATATTTTTCGAGGACTCCATCGTTACATTTTTGTGAACATCCATACAAATTTGATCGGGAAGAAATGAACTGAATTCAAAATGAAACTACATGATGGGACTGCTATCCAGTTCAAAAACTAAAGCGGCTTGAAATGAGAGGTGGGGGAAGTGAGATGAAGAGGGAAAGTAATTTGGGAACAGGGTGGTGGTTTGGAATACAACAAATTGGGGCAAAGTTAGTTTGAACAGCACTGTGCATGACACAGAGAAACCAATTAAAAAAACACCAGCTGCATCTTTGATTCACAGTTATTATGATGATATGGTCATGCTCATGGTGTTCAAACAAACGTTGCCCTTATTACAGGCAAGACAAGGGAGGGGATACATAAGCTAGGACCAACCCCATTACCAACAAACACCTCACACCCAGGTTAAAAAGGCCTGCACCTCAAGCAATGTCAAAACTGTGATCCCATTATATATCCAAACTGGCTTTAAAAACACAAGTTATATTTAACTAAAAAAAAGCTTCCATATTCCTAGGATTAGTAATGTAGATTTTTCTGTCTCTTCACTAACCTATAATAGTTTGAACAAATCTTTACATTTGATTTTATTAAAACTTTTAACATAAAACGACTAATTCTTTTATATTTTTCAATGCTGAATCTCCCATTTTTCTTTCACATTTCAATTAGTGTATACCTAATCATTATCCATAATCAATCCTTTACAGCCAGAGAGATAACGTAGTCTTTCAGGGCCTTACGTTTTATATTTGTTTCTCATTAACATCTTAATATGTTGTCAGACATTAGGATGACATCACAGCTCATTGTCTTAGTCCTGAGGTTCCAGCTATGGGCTATCATACTTAACTGGTCTTCATCTTGGTTATATCATGCATTGGAGGTCCTCTCCACACTGATCATGCATTATATATCATTTATAGTTCTACGAATGGAAAAAAACAGTTTCTCATTTAAGTTGCTTTAAATGCATATCATGACATTCTTGAAGGAGAATTGCTTCATACACCTCCAGATGTATTCATAGACAACAATAAATAAACACTAAAGTAGCGATGAGCACCACCCAGGAGCTAATACGATACTACGATGTTTTACATCTTTCGCAATCTTGAACGTATATACTATATGTGATGCAATACCTATAAATATTTTATATATTTGTTCACGCCAGCAGTGTTTGACATTTCCAGGTCTTACCTTAACACTATCGCTGTTTTGCCTTTGTCAAACTTTAGTCACATGCACATTAGTCCTTGGATGTGCATAGACCTTCACACATGCGTTTTTTATTCATGGTGGTCAGATTATTTCTAGTTCAAAACACACGGACCAAAGTCCCAAGGAGCAGTACAGTAGGAGTAGTGTGGAGGAGGCGGACTGCTAAGGACTCTACCTGTGTCTACACCTGGGACACGACTGCTGTTGAACATGAGCTCGTATTGGGCTGAGCACATGGGAATAGTTTGTAGGAGCATGAGCTGAAAAAAGCAAAAGGGGAGAGTCAAACACACAGAGAAGACAGACTATTTCACTAAAAATCCCCCGAGAACGGCAGCGGACAAACACCTACAGGGACAGGAGCATGGATGAGGTGGAGAGGGAGCGATGAGGATTGGTTTGATAAGCAGCCTTAAGGAGGAGGAGGGACCTGAGAAGACTGCCAGGGAAAGAGACATGAGCAGGGTCCAGAAACCAGTGGTCTGCCAACTCATTCACACCAGCATAGCCCTGATATTTGCAGAAACATTTGTACTAAGATGTAGTTGGGTTTACAGTTTATGAATATAAATACAACCCAAAGAAAACGACTACAAGCCAATAAGAAATAGGATTGTTTCAGGGCTGCGCTGTTGAGAATGAGTCTGGCAGTAAGGGTTTCCAACGGCTGGTGCCGCATGAATAGCTAAGGTCATGGGGAAGAGGTGTCGAGGGCACGGGTGGAGATCTGCCCTCCTCTTACCTGTCTCCAAACCTGGGACGCGTGTGGTGTTAAACATCGCCTCCCACTGAGCCGAACACAGAGGAATCTTGTTTGCCAGCAAGTAAATCTAACGCAGCGTCCGACACAGCGAAGGGACAAAACAGTAAAACAGAGAGAACTGAATGTGAGTGTGTAACACAGCAAGCTCATGCATTGGTTTGTATAAATGTCAATGTGTTTTTCAGGGAGATCAGTTTGTATTTCTGCGACATGTTGTTCAATGTGTGTCAGGGTTGTGCAAATGAAAACACAGAGTTTGCACTCAAGCGTCATGCAGGTTTCTAAAGGAAAAAGACTGACACAGGAGCGGGGGGGAAGATGACACTGATGTGTGTCGGTAAAATCGCACTGCATTCATCGAGCCTTAAGCCTTCACATGATGCGTGCGATTTTGCATAATCACAGCTCTTCTTGTGTCCAGACAAACAAAAAGCCCAGGGAAAGGCTATTTCTAAAGTCAGAGTTAGACAAAGTGAGCTGAGGATAATATGAAATATTTACATAATCGTTGCTGACATAATAAACGTACTGTTGAGAGTACACAAGAAGAGTGTGATAGATAAGCCGCTCTCATTGTAAACTTAAAAGACAAACTGAGATAACAGCCGTTAATCAATAAAGGACAAAGTTAAACATTTACATAGGATTGATATGGTCAAACATGTGCTCATGCTATTTATATCACAGCTTTCACAATGTCTGTGGATTACCAGAGCTTAACAAAAACATTTAAGGAATGTAACAGTGAGGAAACACAGCAGCTCTCCACTCACAGGTTTGATCTGGGCTCGGTCCAGCTTCCTCCTGTAGAGCATGATGGCGTGGATGGCGTTACCTGCCCTGGCAGCCTGGATGGAGGTGGGGAACACATACAGGAAGTCCTGGGAAAGGACATTAATAGTTAGCAATGTCCTGAAAACAAAAAGGGCATAAGACGTGACCACAAAGGCACCATGAACACAACTGTGTCACTGTGTAAGGCCGCCATAGATCCTTTGTTGTACTTTGGTCAAGGACTGTATGTGCACATACAGTAGCTATCATCACCTGCTATGTCAAGCATGCCGAGTTTTGTTCCACTGATCTATACCATGTCTACCTCCTTAGAAAGCATAAGAGATCCAATTTTCTGTTGACATTTCCATTGTTACTATTTGATAACCGCTCACAGACAAAACAGATTCTCTGTCTCTATGAAGAGTGAGTCTGCTCTCTCAAGGAAGGAACAGCCCTTTGACTCACTGCTATAGACCCTTAGTTCTGGCCGCTAGTATTTCTGTTTGGTTCACTAGGTCTACTGGGATTACAAATCTGACACAGATTTTGAGCAATCAACCAGCCCACGAGTTCAAATAAGGACGCATTGTAAGGCGGCAGTGATTTAGCAAAATGCTGTACATCCCCAGACTGTGAGGCTGATGTTGTAATGAGCTCCCCGAAGACCACGATGCATGGAATGTAAGTGTGTCCTTACATAGAAAAACATGTGCTAACCAGCTATCACACATAAGATAAGACTATCAGTATGCCATGAAATAGTTATATCTGAATACTCTTATCGCAAGCTATTATTATATATAGCTTACAATGTGGTAGAACAACAATTCTCAGGTTTGGTTACATGTTTTAACTCTTCCTGAAAAAACAGTGATGTGGGTAACAGAGCTTAAAAATGCTAAAACACACCTTCAGCAAGAGAATGAATCGCAACATACATGGATATGCTTCCTGTTTAAACTTTAAATGAAAAAGGCTGAGCCATTATTGCTAACATATACTCAGTTAGAGATGTCTTACCATGGCATAATAGTTACTGTTGACCATGATGGGCCCACGGCCTCTCAGGTAAATATACTCCTCCCACCAGTCACTGACCTGTGCAACACAAAGAGGGGGAGGGGAGAAAGGAAAACGGGAGACATCATTAGACAGACTGCTTTTCTTTGATTGTTTTAGATGAATCTGACACGGGACGGTTTCCAAATCTGTGACAAAAGGCTGAAGAAGAGATTAAGGGAAGGAATTATGTGTAACTCACGTAGTTGGAGGCCCACCAGGACTTGAGTTTGAGGTACCACTGCAATCGGGGTCCCAGGTTCTTCTCAAAGTCTTTAGCCAAGCCCTCCATTCGTTCATACTGCTCATCCTCCATCAGTGGGCGCACTGACTCCAGGTACTATTAACAATGAAACAGGGAAGTCACAAAGAGGGATGCAAAGTCTAATCACTTTTTAAACAAGGAGAGAGCAGACAAGAAGACAGAAAACGGGTCATCTCCTCTTTCTTCCCCCCTGACAGCTGGGAGACAGGAGGACTAGTGTGTTTTATGGCTAAGCCTCAGGCAAAGAGTCTTACTGAAATGTAAAGAAATGTGACTCAGCACACTTTAAAGTAGAGAAGCATTCTTTCCAAAAACGTAGTACTACTTCAGGGCACATATAGACCCCTTATCTATGTTACATGCAGTTCAGTGGTATTAAATGTATTCTTTCAAAATAGGTTATTCAAATTAAACATTTACGAATGCTGAGCCTTCTAAAAATGTGTTTCCAGTCCATTAGCTAGGATCGTTATCATCATGAAAGATGGCGCACACGAGACAGGAAGTAACACGGCAGGTGGAAATTACCCGGCTGCAGGTGTCCTTGACACCGGGCACAGGAAGCCGGGGCAGGGAGTTCTGGAAACTGTAGAGCATTGGCTTCCTGCCAGAGAACACCTTCACTAATAACTGGACAAGAACAAGAGATAAGGGAGGGGACAAGGAGGATTGAAGGTTACACGTTGTGTTTCACCTGGAATGTGTCAGGGTCTGGAGCAAAGTCCAAAAACGTAACAGGTGGGTTAATATAACAAAGACCAAAACAGCACATGGTCTGACAACGACTTTACACAAGAACTTTGTCCTGTCAGTCAAAAATAAATGGTGTCTCAGTGTAATCACTTTAATAGGACCTAATATTCTTAAGTCTTGTGGTATCTTTAAAAGATATACTTCAACGGGAAATGAATGACCTACAGCAATGCATAGTAGGCCTCGATTCATTTACATCAAATTAGATTAACAAGTGAAAAGAGAGCATAAGGGCAAAATGATTTGTTGAGCACCTTAGGTCAACACCGTACAGTTTAAACCGTTTAACCTGTCTCATAATATCCTATTCAATCAAGAACTGTTAAGCCCTCGTTAGCAGGAATTGTGTAATAAAACGCAATCAATGTTTTAACTCTTGACTCTCATATGTTTGGCTTGTCCTTCATACGAGGAAGCAAAAACGTACTTCTTTGTTATGAATAATGGCACCAGACATGTCTGTGTTTGCTCTACAGGGAATCGAACAGAGGAGGACATTGATTGTCTCACCATCCACAAACGAGTAGACAAGGGCACAGAGCCGTGGCGAGCGTGCATCCAGCCGTGCCACGACAACAGGGACTTCAGGACATTCCTCATAACCATGATTATGGTGACCCACAGGCCCGTGCCCACCAGAACCCCTCCAACTATCTTCTGGTTGTCTTCACACATGTATTGACTGTGGACAGAGAAGGGGGGACAGAGGGAGGCGTGACCAGGACAAGACACAGAGAAGGTCAATATAAGAGTAGCAAAGCAACACTTTTCTGTTCAAAGTATGGGAAATTGTTTTTAATAGGAAATATGACTTTCCTGACTAAAGGAAAAACAAGAACAATGTAAAGATATGGCATTCAAAGTAATAACACAGGCCATTACATTTTCAAGTTTGATTAACTTGTGAGTATATGAGAGTGTCCACTACAACAACACAATGGACACATTGTCCAATGATGACGCATAGCAGCATACAGACTTGGAGTTCAAAGTCACAGGAAGTCATGGTAAAAAAAGTATTACATTTCTCTTTGAAAGGATAAAAACTCTTACACATTAAGATTGAACTGTCAATGGTCAAATCCCTATCCTTACCACTTAGTGTAGCCGGTGACATTGATAATATAAGTTATAAACATACAAGGAGAGGCAAGGCTTTTATGTAATTAACAGTGTTTGAAACAAGTTAGACATTAGACACGGGAACAATAACCTTGACAACGCGGTCATGAACAATGTCCTTCACTTGAGGGAAAATCCCCAGCATTGTAGATAAAGTGAGGCTTTATATGGACAGGGAGTGTTGGCACAATATCACCAAACATGAGCAGCTTTGTTGGCAAACAATAAAGATGAGGCATGGCAGACAATTGGAACAAAAGGTCTAAAAATGAAATAACATCTATTTTACAATCTACAACTGCACCTCGTAAATACCAGAGGCATGTGCCTATCTGTATACATGTAATACAAGCTTAAAGACGCATTCCATTATGCAATTGGCCACATGATGCCTTTTCACATGATGCCTTTTCACATGTTGGATTTGTAATTCATAACTTCCTTCACGCCCATTTTCTTTTTGTTGCCAAATTCCTACTACGGAATGATCACTTTATTTGCTTAGGGACTTCCTCTTGAGCACTGAGCCAACTTGTGAACACATTAGCATGGTGGTTATGTCTAGACTTGAATACATCTCCTTGGTGATTTGTATTGTTTTAAGGCCCTGACACCAAGCCTATTAATCGGCAGACCGCCAAGTTGTGGCCGTGGGTGAGCGTCTGTCGGCCTAGTTTCTGCGGTGGGTCTTGCACCGTCCGCAGAGGGTGTCAGCTAATAATCACTCTGATTGGCTGTTAAGCTTATGGGAATCAGGGCACGGGAAAATAAACGGATGTGAGGAAAATAAACTAAAACTAAAGTCAAGAGGTCACACACATTCTCACTTTTCATTTTTTATCTTAACCTATTCTGATTAATACACGGATATCTTGTTTATTTACAGCCCTATCTTTTCCGGTTTCAAGCCCCATGCTGTTATGCAGAGTTATTTTCTCTCACAAAGATGCAGAAGGTACTGGAGATTTGGATGTTGGCTGTAGTCTTTGTGGTGTGGTTAAGTGTGAATTTTACGGCAGGACGTACGCAACATGAAGCGACAATAGTTTGCTCAATCGCAACTAGTTCTATGACTTTGGTTTGGTGTGTATAATGCAAGGTTTTTGGCTTTCTTTGTCTACTTATATAGAACAAAACATCATGTCATGCGAGGCAGATCTTACCTGATGGGTACGTGTTGACCCAGCCTGGCAATCAACCCCAGAGAGGGATCCAGCACGTTATATTTATTATAGGACATGTAGGACACAACCACCACCATGAACCCACCAGGGCTGCCAGGGTACACACCAGTCATTACCCCATTCTGTGGAGAGGTAAACCAAAACATCTATAAGGATATTGTTAATACAACAAGTGCTTTCATATCACTTTGTTTTGGATCCTGCTGACCTGTGTGAGGCATCATACATCAAAGTAAACAAAAAGGAATGTGTGAAAATGCCTGGAGGTGTTTGCGTTTGAGTGGCCCTGTATGGTGTATGGTGTAAACACACAACTAGGCCAAAGGCTATGACACTGAGAATTCCCAGGAAGGTTACGATCACTGCTAGCTAATCGTGTGTGAGTAATAAAAGACTAACAGTCAGATAAAGATCAAATGGATAAATGACTGTAAGCATTACTGCCGCCCTCAGATTATGTTTATTGCCTCAATATTTATTTATTTTTGTAAAGATATTCTTATTTAAAGCAAGAAATCCAACACAGATATCCAAAACAGGTGCCCTTCGACACCCAATCTTTCACTCTGACATTTCACAAGTCAAACACACATTACAAATGTGAAAGCATAAGTTATAATAAACATTAAATCAAGTAAATTAAATAAAAAATGTAATCTGTATTGAATAATGAATAGGCATAATATATATCTACTATCCATACATGCCTTTTTTAAGGTTTTATTTTCCAAGGACATAAATAAGTTCTATATAAACATATGCTTTGTGAGTAACCAATATTAGTCAATCACTCCAGATGGAATACATATATATGCTGAAAACATTTAAAGTGATGGTGTGTGTGTGTATATATATAATAATCATTCAACAACATTTTCAACATATGTCTGTATCTTAAGGCCCTCCAAAGAGTAAACAAAGTTCCCTTCTCGATCAGGTGATTAACACAAATAAATGGAATGTTTGCTAATAAACTTAATATGGACTTATACTTGGTAGTAACTCAGTCAAAGACCATCAACAATGTCCCCACATATTGTACAGAAACCCTCTAGACCTTATTCTCCATACGTCTAACACCTCTCACCTTGAAGCGAATGAATCTTTTCTTCCAGGAGTGGATGCCAGAGAGGTAGATCTGGCGCAGAGCCTCGTGGCACAGCTGTACGTCGATACCATCGGGGGAAACACTGAACTGGAAGGCCACCGCCTGGTGAGCTTCTGCCATGGTGGCTTCTACTGCACAGGGTCACTGAGGGCAGAAGAAGTGCAAGATAATAGAGTAAGTTAAGAGGCAGTTACAAGAAGACTTAGAGCAATCATAAAAGGTCAATCACAAAGTAAATATGGATATTACTAACTACAAGAATGAGTAGATCTCAACAATGTAAAATCACCACAGGCTGACATCGGGATAAGGCTGTGCATTACTGTCTTCAGGCCAAAATTGGAACATCATGTTCTATTCACATGCTCCTGGCTGTCACAGTTCTTTGAAATCAGTGGTTGTTATTCCTCGAAGGCACTGGAGGTTGCCTCATTTCCAAGGTTTATTCAGTTTAAGCTCTTTGTAGGAAACTAGCCAGTAGACCACGGAGGGACTGGATAAATGCAAGCTTACTTTCAGAGGCAAAACGGTTGAGTGTGATGAAGTCTTGAGTTACAGAGACAATATTGTAGTCTTGAAACCACATTTGTTATATTCTCTGTATGATATTTGCCCGCAACTTTATCTAGTTTTGATTCTGTGGTAAGCTTTTTGGAGAAGATTCATTTAGAGTCCCATTTGTATACTTTCTAAAGGCTGTCATGTGAGAAAGCAGTGGAACTAAAGGGCATGTATAAAAACATAACATCAGATACTTGGTACAAAGTAACACTGTGTTATTTAACTGCAATACAAATGCCTTGTAACAAGGATTATTGTTTATTAACATTGAATGACAAAGCAGCATCCTTTATAAGGAAGTGATGTATTTTGAAATCAGCTTGACATGCATGTTTTTGTATTTGGCTACTGTATCATCTGAACTGGATCCTGCAAGCTGACACCAGAGGAGATGCACTGGGAGGTGACTGTGTTGCATTACTGGTACTCATCACTGGACCGGTTAGGCAGGTGTATCATCACTATTATAAACCTGAAGATCATTTTATTTCAAATGGGCAAACCTCAATTAAACTATAACCTGTTTAAATAATGTTAGAAAGCATTTTTAGTTTTTATGTGAAATACAATGTTAACTGATATAAGTGATGCTTTACTTAGTAAGATTAGTTAAATAAATGACAGAGATTTTAGACTTACTATATGACCACCATTTTCTATAGTTTCACAGACTCAGAACCAATGTCTTGGCTTCAAATTACAATGGTTAAGCCTTTATTTGACCACCGTTGGTATGGGAGACCAGCAGAATGTGTGAACTAAATACCACCTGAATTACATAATGCCTGGTTCACTGTGGCGTTGTGAGGGACCTGCTGTTTCCAGCTGCCTTCAATTGCAGTAGGAAATACAATAACCACATAAGCAAAAACAAGTACCTCACGAGTGGGCAAGTTAAAACTGGCCATTGATTATATAGATCGTTAAACTGAGGTTAATGTTTTGCATCCTATGGCATGGATTTGCTGTATTATGTTTCTCTTCGCTTTTCAATAAGACTACAGCAACGTTTCCCTGCAGCCTCTTCTTAGTTTCTGAAAGCAATGTTTTTTCTTTACACAGTCAATTTTTACGTTATTCAATGAGAGCACTCTGAAAGCAGAACACGTATCTACGTTTTTAGTCCTCGGAAGGAGCACCATCCACAGTTTGAGGCTTGAGTCCCCTCCCCCAGCTACTTTCCAGCATCACATGATCCACCCTTTGCTGCAGAAACTAGGGGAAAGGTCGCAGCACTGCGCCGCTTAGAAACCGGGTAAAACTGGCAACATAGTAGTGGGTATTTCCCATTGTGGTCACAATAAAGCCAACCAAAAAAAGATCGTTCATTTTGGGTATTGTATAATAGGCGTTTGTTCATTTTCTATACTTTACAGCAGTTACACAGCCGTTGCTAGCGTTAATACATTATGTCTACTCCCCTCCCAAGTCTTCCAGCACTTGACGTTATGTCAACCTTATCTGCAATTGATTCTGACCAAAAAAACACATAAACCACTCCATAAAGCCTTAAGCCTGTTGTCATTACTATATCATTTAACATGAAACTACACACAAACGCGTACATTTGTTGCATTAGCCTATTTTAATTATCTTTCCCACGTGGTCTAGGAGAAAGGGGGTCACCAGTGTGCACCCCCCCTTGTCAATACAATATTCTATTTATGAATAAAAAATAACCAGCGTATTCAGTCACATGTAAATAAACTACGCGTAGCCTACTATCTGTACTTTTATGATGCTCTCACAAGAAGGACACCATGACGAATCTACTGACCTTCACTAGTAGGTGACATTTACACACCTTTTTAAATGTATCTTTTGCTACTACCACACATTATAACTGCAGACAAGCTATACTATAGTTATTATTAGAGTAATACAACTGTATGTAGCCTAGTGTTATAGAGCTTCCAGGTAACTGTCAATGAATGACCTTTACTTGGACTTTTGCCTACATTTATGTTATGAACAACACAGGGGTGCTAAGGGACCGTTTAACGTTCGCAATACAAAAAAGTCAGCGTAGATTTTTAATGCAGATATTCACGAGGCATTTTCAGCATTTTCCACAACCTGCTGTTAAAAACCAATAGCATGGCTGTGAGGACAATAGACAGTTACGCTCGAGGCATAGTTTCCACTTTCACAATTATCGTTGATGCTGTCAACTTAATTTCTGACTGCCACAGGCCGCCCGGTAATGTCAATGCTAATGTAGAAACCTACTGTACGCCATGTAAACACCGCGACGCGCAGCTCGAAAGCACTGCGCCGACACGGAAATGCAACAAACTGACATTAACTGCGCAGAGATAACGACAGCCTTTAAAAGGTGTTTACCTAGCTTGCCATGTTTCTTTCTTCCCTAAATACCCTGCAGCCATATTTGCACAGCTACTTCCAAAACTGCCGAGAGGGGCATACAGAGAGTCAAGAGGCTTTCAGAAAAGGGATAATTATTACTCACCAACCCTTTCAGTCAGTCAGAGGGAGCTGAGCTTTCTGTTTTGACGAGGATGTGACACGGCCTGGCTGTCGGCGGGGACTGCGTTACACTCTGCATGAATGAGAGGACAGACTTGAATACAGCCTGCCCCCTTTCTTACTCAAGTGGCCGACAGAACCATCACGTCGCGTTAGAAACAGCGCCCCCTTGAGGTATTTTGTGATAAAAAGGTATGGTTTGTCTGAGGACAGCCAGCAGGTGAGAATTGGAAATACATCTTGCTGAGAATGACGTCACATACACCATGAGTACCCAGTAGGCCTACTTCAGGTACCCATATTGTTAAATTGTGTAGATGATCGGCAAGATGTTAAGAATATCCAGACAATCAAATAGAGTCCAATAGGAGGGGCAGTATGGGTACGATTATCTATGTTAGGTCTTTAAATCTCAGTTTTATAGTAACATTTTTTGTGGAATTTAGATTTAGTGTATCGATAAAATAAGTAAATAGGAATGGGGTTTTGGTTGATGTAATATCAGAAAAATCCTATAAACATCCAACAGAGGCATAAAACAGTCTTACCCTGATTTGCAATCTTTTCTACAATGGTTTAATATATTTAGAGATAATATAAGTGCTACCACAGTGTTAACAAAATCTCTGATGGTTGACAATTGTACACACAGTTTTAAAATACATTGTCAGCCAAAACTACACTTGTCACATGCTTTGATTTGTATCCCTCAAATACAAACAACACATACAAAAGGTGATACCATGCTCAGTAACACGTCTATAAAACAGCAAGGTACTTTTATTATATGGCATTATATTAAAGCAGTGTTCATATTACATTTCGTGTAGTACTCTCCTTTATATATATATATATATATATATATATATATATATATATATATAATACTATATGATGTTGACATAATCTTACTAATAAAATAATGTCTTCTCGTGGTCTGGCAATGATTTTTACATTGTGTTTGAACTCTAAATGTAAGATGTAGATTTGTAACAATATAAATAATTTCATTACATCAAACTATACAACAATGCAGGGGGACACATTTTGGCAATTGTAATAACTTACTGTAATTGTAAGAACTAAGATGTCCGCTATCTAATAAACATTCATGTGTTTTCTCTGATGCTTCCCTCAGAACAGACTTCTTGCTACCTTCCCCTCTTTGCAAACCACTAGTGAGTAACACAGAGCGAGTCATTCATTCCAGTACTGACAAGAAATGACTAGAACCGTAATTCCTTAAGTAACCTGGAAGAATTGTGGCCCATTGCCACCCGAGCTACTGAGTTGCTTGAAAGACGTCTTTTTGAGGTTTCTGTTTTACTGCTCCTTTGAGGATGGGAAGCCTACACCCTTTTGACGTTGAATACGTTTTGTGACCACAGCCAACTCCCAGCACTGCTGTACTCAGTCTTTTCACAGTAGACTTCTTGACATGCCATAGTAGGGAAAGCAGAGACCTATTTATTCACATTGATGAAGGATGCATTCCACTAAGCTGTCACAGCTTCAGGGGTTTGGTATTACTCCTGCTGACTGTGTACATGTTTTTAGTTACATCTGGGCATTATTCCATGAAAATGCCAACTGTTTGCTGTGAAAAAGGAGCTGGTCAAGCAAGAAAGTCTGGCAACAGGCCTTATTAAAAGCATACATTTGAGCTTGACGTGCTTTTTCTACGTAGACCTGTCAAAAGTCTTCCACAAAAATACCTCATGGTAATAGGAGGTACATCTATTCAGAATCAGAGAGAAAGGCAGCACAGGGCTTGAAGTGCATCCAGACACAGGGGGCACTGTTGCACTCAGTTGCATATGGTGGGCCAATACTAAGCAAAGGCACTGATCTGTCTGAGACAATGGTTTCCACTCTTGCATTTATAAGTGGACACACAACAGAGCAGTGTTTTTAACAGGGTACATGTGCAGTGAAACAATGTAGTTTCTGTGACATGTCCTTTCCATGATTATCACTTAATCACATGCACACTATTAAATACATTATCTGTTGTGGTATAAGGGATGTGTCATAATGGGGTTAGGTTAGTCAGCTTAAAGGTGGGGTAGGTAATTTTGGAGAAACCAGCTTGAGTGCGCTAGAATTTGAAAATACACAACCGGAAAAAATCTGCCACTTCCTTACAGAGCCCCTCCTCCAACATACACGAACGCGCACATGACCAATGAGGACACGAGATAAGTTTGTGCACAGATCGAGGCTGACAGGCAGGTAGGCCATCCAGTTATTTAAGCCAGACTGGCTACAATGATTGGTCATGCTTAGTTTTTACAGTACTACGGCTTCCACAGATGGATTTTTTGTCAAAGCACTTAAGATATTCATTGCCATCGGGATGTTAAGAGCATTCCATGGAATATAACAAAAAGTGTATCTCGAGACGGTTTCTCAAACTTACCTACCCCACCTTTAAAAGATAAATATGGTGAGTAACAAGATGGGGATAAACAAAAAGAACATGTATTTGTTACACAAAAGGATAATTACTAGTTTCTGAATCGTTTGCTTTCAATAACAGTGACGCACTAAGCACATAATTTATCTTGCAGTTGGCTCAACATAACTATCAAACACGACTTGCAATAGAAGGAAGGTTCATGTTACCCAAAACGTAATCCAATATAAAACAGTAAACAGTAATATACAGAGCCATGGTCAGCTGGAATTCCAGAGTGCTTTTCAAAAGTTTGCTTAAACAACATCTCTGTATCATATATATATATATATATATATATATATATATATATATGTCTGTGGGTATGTGCAATCATGGATTGTATTATTTTATGCTGCTAAATACCAACCAACTATGTGCAATATATATATATGCCGTTAAAAATGTGCTATACCTAACCTGGCTGCTAAATCCTAAGAACTGTTAAAGGATGTGTATTTTGAAAATTTTGAAAATGATGTAACTTTTTATTTTCTTTATTTTTTTCTTATATATTTTTTCTTATATCATAACTTAGTACTTTTTAATGCATGTAACATATATGTAACATTAAGCTGTCTGTGGCTCTTTTTTCTGCTGTAACTACGTAAATGTCCCCTCTGTGGGACTAATAAAGGTATTCTGACTCTGATTATGAACAGATCTATGATCTCTTCAAGTCCCAAAGGGGGCTAGAGAGTCAGCTAAATATCTTCAGTTTATGCCCACATTAAAAGACATACCTTGTGAGGAACGTACTAACTAAACCTTTTCTTATTTTAAGAATTTGAAAAGCCAAACACACCTGGATCTAGATAACTCATGAGGCAACATCCCAGTCTCACATGTGTGTCTTGTATTTGTCCAACAGAGGTCGCAGTATCACCATTATCGTGAAAGTTTGAGTTTAAACGATAATTTGTCCTCATAAATACATATTTGAAAGTTGAAACTAGTAAGGTATTAAGCAAGTCCACAAATGACATATTACGGTATGTTAGCGTTAACGTGACAATTAGCATTGTAACGTAAGCTAACTTAATTCAACTAAAGATGACTCCTCGTGTTGGAGGAATGTATCAGCTAGCAAAACTGCAGGAGATGCAAAATGGGAGAGAAAGGTGGAACTACCTCTTGTTAAAATGTAAGTACCGTATATGTACAACAAACACAGTTAAATTATGGCTTACCGACCGTGTGTTATGTCAGTTCCTCTGTGTCAAACTTTCCTTCAGTGAGCGTCCTCCCGCCGCTGCTCGTACGCGTGCGCGGTGCTGTCACTGTGTCCGCCGCGGAGAGACAGACAGCTGCAGACCGCCGCGGCATGTGGACCAGGGCGAGGGGGTGCGTCCGTTTGACCAGCATCGATTTCAGCGAAGTGAGTCGACAGTCGGGGACAAGCCTTCAGCACAGTGGCAGTATTTAGGTGACACGGCTCCCCTTGGACAGCGAGGGGGAGAATGAGAATAGTGGATATTGTTTGTAGGCACCGCGAAGCAGAAGAAGGGGAAGTCACCCAAAAGGTAAGCAGCGACGACGGCTGATACGATAGCGTCTCCACTAAACTAGTTACTCCTCACTCACTTTACAATTATTGGCGCTGGAAATGCTCGTACGTAGGTGGCCATAAAATACATGTCGCCTGGGTCTCTTTATCTGGTAATTTTGTGTTTTTACAACTTGCCAAATCCACTACACACCAGTAAAGGAAGCACTAATTGTATCGAGTACTCATGCGTATTCATGCGTATTCATACAGCTGTGCAACGTTAGAATGTGCTCCCATGTGCACTTGATTGATAGAAATTAAGATTGATGGTGGTTTTTGTTCTGGGAACTGATACCCTTTACTGTAAGAGTAGATGGCTTGCTTAACATATCCTCACTGTGGTAAAAACAATGACCGAGCGCTTCTCTAGGGGAATTTCTGATTTGTGTCACCCTTCACGGGGTTTCCAGCTTTCTAATGCCATGTAAACCCCTTGCTAGGATGGCAAGACGTGGTATCCGTCTCTTAATGTTATGGTACCCATTCCAACAAACAGTAGCCTATCTGTTTTCTGTTGAGATATATCTTGGTATGATGATGGCAATTATCTGCTTTAGCCTTGACATCCTTAAGTTCCGCATTTATGCACAAAAACAGATATGAGGCAAGTGTAAGAATCAGGAAATATACGAATGGTCGTCGAGACATAGCTCTTGTCATTGAAGAAGTAGGATTTTACCCTAAGCAGAACACGGATGCCCCAGCTACATAAGTAGGTTACTGGTCTGTGTCATGCCATGCGTGGTCCCCTCCTGAAGGCTGACTGGACGTCTCGTTGGTTCATGCAGTGGGGGAGGTTACAGACAGTCTGAGTGAAACATCTCCAGCAGGATTTAGCTCTCATCCTCTACCTCTACCAGATGTCTGCTGCTGGTCATTGTTGTAGGCTACTGTCACTGCCCCCCTCATTGTGTTTCTGTTTACAATGTAGCTGATGTGCATGTTGCTAATGCTAATGACAAAGCTTGTTCATTTTTTGTATCCATTTTCCCCATGTAAATATGCACTGTCATTAATTGGTGTGCATCATTGTTTGGGAAGGAAACAGATTAATATGTTTTGTGTTTGCAGTTGTATGCTTAATGTGATCTAATTATCTCTATTTAATGACGAGTTATTTCCCTTTTGATTTACATGCAAACATATATGTAAGCACAGATATAGCATGGAGTGTTTTGTTATCCTAGCCTTTAGTGTTTCACATTGTGTGACACTATGCTTGTGGTTTGAGGAGGAAGCCCACACCGGAAAGGTGACCGCACAGTCAGTGTACTTTTGTGTGATGAGAGCCCCCCCCTCTGCCCTACCCTCAGCATTTATTTTCTTGTTCATTGTGTCCCTTCTTTGGCTCTGGCGTTCTGCATGCAATCATTTGATTTCTGATCATCTTTGGTCAATAGTTAACAGATTTACAATATTTGCTCCCCTAAATTCTTATTGGAGTCATGTGCTTATGAAAACACTCTTCTAGATGTATCCCTCATCGCCAAATCAAAGACGAGTCATCACTTTTAGCTTGGGAGTGGAAGTTTAGTCTTTCAACAACCTATTCCAACGGTAAAGTTTCACTTGGGTGCCAGATGAACTTTTCTGTAGAGAAGCGTTCAGGAACTTGAATGTACACTTGAACAATGATCTGACTGCCCTCTCTAATGCCAACCGGATGTGAGCCACGTGTGAGGCAGAGCTATGAGCCGTTATTTAGATGTTATGCCCGTGAATGGGCCTCAGTCAGCTGCCTTTTTTTTTTAGTACTCTTTGAGATGGTGATTAAGACTCTTAGTCATTTTTCTACTGTAAATCACCACATATCTCACTGCACGTATATGTCTTTGAATGAATGATGTGTTAACCGAATTTGGTTAAGAAAATCTATCAGAGCAACTGTAACGGTAATCTATGGTTCTCTTGTAACCCTCTTCAATCAGCAGCCTTCATTGTAGTCTATTGTGATAATATTAGTTCAGTGGAGAGGCATCAATGGCCTTTTTGTCTGCCTGAATGGCGGCTTTATAGACGTCAAAGACCCAATGCTGAGTGTCACAAAACGCACCAGAGAGGGAAGCCTTCAGCCAACCATAAAGTAGACAGAGAGGCTTCAGGCCTGCCGTGTGACTCATGAAATGTCTCTCCAGAGTGTCAGTGTTATTTTTCAAATGTCTTGGAAATACAGCCATTTCCCTGCTTATTTCGGTCAGGGTCACACGTTCCTGGAGCCTATCTCGACATACACTGGGCGATAGTCAGGGATACACCCTTGACAGGTTGTCACACTCACATTCACACCCACATTCACACCTACACGCTATTTCCAGTTAAAAAAACCTGCATGTTTGAGCACTGTGGGAGGAAAACCTCTGACAAAAAGGTGTCAGTCGGCCGCTGGATTTGAACCCATGACATTGCTCATGGTATTTCTGACCAAATATCAGTCATACGCTTTACCAAGTTAGAGTAATACTTTTTGAAAACTGCATCACATTAAAGAAATGCAATCCTTAAGGCAACAATGTTTTTGTTATATCACAAAAAGAAAAAAAGCCCAAATCCTTAATCGTACATATCTTGTTTCATATCATGACACATTAGTACAATGTATGAATTGATATGAGTTTGTTTGTGTTTGATATAAATAAGGATTATTTCCATAAAGCTGTGTGTAATGATTAGATGAATGATTGATTAGTCAATTAGCAGAACATATATTCATTATGAAAAAAAGTTAGATAATTGATTTTTCTTTTAAGTAATATAGCAAGAAAAAATACTATACTGTCAAATCAAAAGTTGGAATCCTACTTTGCTCCAAAATCCTCACCCTGCACCACCATCTGTTGGTTCATCTGATTCGCTCTGCAGATTCAGCCTCTGCCAGGAGCATGATAACATTTAGCACGAGCCGAGTTTGTCTATAAATTAGCCAAATCTATTCCCCACACTCTATCGTTAGTAAAAATGTAGGTCACACTGCTGTTGAGATTACAGATTGTCTCTGGAAAACAGACGACACCACTGAGGAGATGAGTGATGGCTCTCTGGGATAATGGTAGAGATAGTTGTTTGTCTTTTGGCATTTGTATAAAGGCTAAATTGGGCTGACTTGGAATTTCCCCCTCTATCATTGTCACTAGTTTTTTTTTTTTTTCCAAGCCTCTTCAGATTTGTTTTTGCTCCAAATGCTTAACCTCCTTGCGGCAGAATTACAGTTCCAGGCTGTAAGGCTGCTCCTCTTATGTGTACCATAATCCTCCGTTTCAGAGCTTGTAAGACACAATTACAACATGAAAACTATGATAGCCAAATCACCAGAGGAGTGCGCATCAGTGAACCTGACGTCATTTCTGCTTCGCTTTTGACTAGAGATCAGTCGCCTTTGGAAATGTTCTCTTTGGGTGACACATGTTCACCTTTTGAATAATTTAATCAGGTTGGCATTGTAAGAAACTGTGCTGTGGTGCAGTTTTGTAGTATTAATATATACAAACAAGTGTATTGCATGTTGTCGTGAGACTATTGATGGCCTGGGAATTTGCATCATGTACAGTACAAATGTTGTTTGTATTGCAGAAAGATTTGTTCCGTTTGTGATTTGAAAAACGATAGGGAAAAGATGTAATATAAAAATAACATGCCTGTCAGTGAAAGTCTCCAAAGCTTACGTAAACAATGAGTTACGATTTTTCAACCATGTATTATGTACTGTTCAACTTCATATACAAATATGACTTATCAAATCATTTTAAAAGCTGTATTTCTAGGTTTGAATGTAATAGATCTAGAGAGCTTTCCTCTGTCTTCACTTATGACATCCCTTTATGAGAATGTGGCTTTCTCAGCAGGGTCTTGTGGGTTTATGTTTATGAAAACTGTTCCCTTGACATTCCTGTCCTTCTCATACCAACCCCTGAAAAAGTGCTGCCACTGGGAAACAAGGCCTCTCTGGCTGGCCTGCGACTCCAACATCTACAACTTTGTGTGGTCATTGTTATATTTAGACACCCTCCTCCCCCCCCCAGGTAATGGGGGGAGGCCGCAGCAAGGACCAGAGATGGTTCTCAGGCCGGGTGTAATGGAGGGTGAGGCAATAGAGAGAGCCCCCCCCCCCCCCTCAGACACAGACTTGTTATTTCCTTTAAGAAAGGGGAAAGGTTGGGTAGTTTGGGATGGTGAGTGTTGTTAGTGAATCTATGTGCTTAGCTTTGGAAAAATCCGATATGTCAGAGCGACAGTGGTATTACAGAGTGGAGCAGGACAGAAAGAAGCCCCTTGGGAAAAACTAACTATTCTGAGCCGTGTGCTTTTTTCCCCAGTCCCTGTGCTCAAGATGTTTCGCCCTTGGGTCACACAGTCTCTGTGCCGCTGCTATTTTCTATGCATAAACACAAACCCTAAAGCGCACAAAGGAATCGGAGGGAGACGGAGGAAAGAGAGTATCAGACAGAAAATAAGACAAGGAATCTGTTGTTAAGGAGATGACCATCAAGGCCTCCCATGAGTTTCCTCTCATTGGCCTAATTTGGTATCATTCTTCTCTCTGTACCTACGTGAATTTGTTCTAGTTTGAAAGGTTTCAGTGGTTGGTTGCCTTAACCATGTCCAGAATAGATGAAGTTGGCTCACTATTTCTCATGCTTTTGCTGTGAGTCAATACCACTCTGTACAATTCCTGAGAGGAACCTCTAAGTGTAAACAATTGGCCATTGTCCTTGCATCATCGCACCTGCGAAACACATGTTTGGTAGCACTGGGCTTTGACATTTGCATCCTTCTTACATTACATTATGTATGTATGTATGTAGGTTAATAAAGTGTCTGGTGTTTTATTTTTCATACACTTCCTCATTAAAACTAACATGTTATGATTGGGTGTTGAGGGCAACATGCTGGAAGATGCCAAGCAAGATAAAACCTGGTGGTAGCCTACACATGTTTTTATACCAGTTACTCACAATTGTGTATGATTCACAGATACTGAATCTCTCTCTGGCTAACACTAGAGCGTTCAACCTATGGTTCTCCATTTTGAGCAGCTTCTGTAGTTTCATCTGGACTCTATACCTTTCTTTAAAGAAAGAGAAGTCTGTTGAGCATCTCGTAACCAGCCCGTTTGGATATCCTGTAAGGGTGACTTTGTGATATTCTTCGTCTCTCAGGGGCTCACTTTTTATAACAAGACTCTGTTTTCCTCTGCCAAATCGGCGTTGTTTTGAGAGGAAATTAACAAAAGATCTGTTTTAAAGTGAATGTGAATGCAGTCGGCAGCAGGATTAGGTACAGGGGGATATGAGCTACATAATCAGCACGAAGAAATCAGTACAATTATTTTTCCCAGCCCCTGTTGATGCCACCTCAATCCCTGTTTCCCACTTGCTCTCCTACTGTCTGCTTCTTTTTGAATGTGTATGTTTACAGTACATACACACACACAGTGTATCTCACACCATTAAAAACTGGAGCTCTGAAGCCATCTGGGACTTCAGACTTCTTCATGTGGAAATGAGAGCCATGTGGTCGCTTGTTCGCCTCCTTCCTTTTTCTGAGCTGGAATGATATGCTTGTTCTCCGCAATCACCACGGGCCTACAGCATTAAGCTAATGTAATGACTGGGATGATGACATGGAGTGCATTACAATTCATTCTTTGAAGTTGTTTCCCGTGAATTATATTAACCTAGTAATTACTGAAATGATTAGCCACCAGCACAGTTGCAAAAGTAATACATGTTATGATATCTTCAGAAAGGTCTTGTATACATCATAACATTGTGCAAACATATTCAGAAACATGGATGTCATGAGATTTTTAAATAATGCAGACAGGAAGAAGAAGACTTAATCACACACATGAGGCATGTAATAAAGTTTTCGGTCAGAAGTAAATAGCTCTAGAGCTCTATAGGTGTCCGGTATTGTTTAGATTCTTCAATTTAAGATGTTTAAAAGAAATGAATACGAAAACAACAGTTTTAAGGATCTTCGATCACAAAAAGGGAGGCTAATTTGTAGTTTCCTTTGGTATTTTGTGGGTGGTAATTTCAGTTAATCTAAACATATACAGGACATGAGGACAATAATGCATACCGGTAATAAATAGTATGATAGGAGAGGGGGGTATGGGAGTAGGCTCTGTGAGGTTAACCGGGTTGAATGAGTCCATGGCCAAGGCCCCGTCTGATCTCAGAGCCAGAGCGGCCCTTGGCTGACCACGCAGCATTTACGAAACATTCATTGGTGAAACGATCCAAACATCTGTCGTCTTCTGCTACGTTAGGCCATCAGGGGTTTTGGGAGTGTGGTTTGAGTGCCAGCCGCAAAGAAGAAGCTCTGTCAAAATGTGATCAGATGTTAGAATTAGATACATCTGACCCTTGGGGCCTCAATACAATAACTGTAAGTAGGACGAAACAGGATTTATTTCTGTCCTTCATTCTGTCAATATAAACTTTCCACACCCTGATGCAGTTTTCAAGATATCTGCCCACTAATACACACATACTTTACATATACAGTAAATACACCCCTGTTACTATCAGTCCAGTGAGGCTCGCTGCACTCAGAGTTTCCAGCCTCCTATACTTCGACCACTCCCAGACTCCTTCTAATCTCAGGCTGTCATTCTTATTTTGCTCTTGTATAATCCTCTGCCTAAACTCTGCTGCTGAGATTAAGATTGATTGTATGCCAAAATAGAGACGATTATGGATCAAGGAAATATAAATGTGTTATGTAAAAGAGATGGGACATTTTGGTGATAAATCAGCAAAGGAGGTTTTGTCTGCCGCTTCTCTGCTTGAAACTATGTTATTAGCTGGATGTGAATCCGAGAGATGTGTGAGCTGCTTGTGGTGACAACAGCGCAGAGGGAATTTATATAGGCATGCTAGATTTAGAGATCTATGTCATAACAGGAAATGATGTCATGCAGACTCAAAATCTTGTATCCTGTATGCATGCAGATTAACGAAATGTAGAAATACAATACAATAAATGTTTCCAAAGTATATTGAGTCACGTTGGCACAATGCTAGCCTACAGTCTGCCCACTGTCTAAACAAGCCCACATACCAGATTCTCAACACCTCTTCTCCACTCTGCTTACATTTGTAGAGACATGTGAACAAATTGCTTTTGTTTCTGTAATGTAGAATATGTGAATTCTTATTGTTGAGTCTCTTTACTTTAAATATTCAACTTGTAATTTACTTAAAAGCTGAAAATAATCGACACATTAATAAATCTCCTTTTTCTATATCTGTTCTCACTCGTAGGACGCACACCCCTGCTTACTGGAGCAATACACACTCCCACAGGTGTGATGTTAAACTGTATATGTGATCTCTCTCCCACCCAGTGACCTTCTGCTGCTTACTCACCGCTTTTCTCCAACTTGGATCTGTTTGAGACCCTAATCCCATCCACAACTAGCCACCTTTCTAGCCACCACTTGAAAAGCACATTTATTTGAACCCACTGTAAGATGTTATGCCTTCGACGTATCACCCACTGAGGAGGGCCTCAGCTGGGTTGGTGACTCACTAGCAAAATACCAGCAGGGAACTGACCACTTAAGGTATAAATCATGTCTTTTTTGCTGACTTCAAACACCAAGTCTGGATAATTTGAAGCTCTGTCACTGTAAGGGTTTTCCTCAGATGGAGTAAACCCCATTTTGTTGTTATACTGTTTTTTCAGTTCTCATTGAACCTGTTGTTGTAGGAGTGGCGGTCACTGGTTTCCTTTTCTTCCTGATCCTAACACAATACTATCAGCAGTCTGGAGACTCAACACAGGAAGTAAGCTGCTGGAACCTAAAGATGAAGCATAACCGGCTGCTTACACTAATTTACCAAGTACACAGAGATTGAAAATAGCTCACAATTACCCACGTGCAGCTTGAATAAAACACATCTCTGTATTATTCCTTCAGACTCATTTAATGCCCTTCCAGAGCCTTGACGTTATATCTAATGAGTCATGTGTTACTTGGAATATGTCTCACAACCTAAACTAATCATGTGTCGTCATGTCCTCACTTTGTAAAATTATTCATCTGTAAAAGGAGAAATTGAGACGATATAAAAAATTATTTATTTTATGTTTGTTAACGCAGCCATTATCATTAACATAGCCTAGTATCCAATTGCAAACTAAGATGTTTAAAAGGTTACGCTTCAACATTTTTATCACCACTTTTTAACATTTAAATGTGTTTATAAATAGGCTTTCATCACAACTTTTCACATCTCTGGTCATTCTGATTTAAAATGTTTCTGTAGTTCAGACATTTAAAACCTCACACCCCTCGGGAGGCCAACAACTTCCTTAAGCCTTGTCGGGTTTTCTGATAATTTAGGCAAGGTTACAGTAATGTTAGTGGCACCATCTCACAGACTGCTTACTCAGTGAGTTCAGAAAAATCTGCTGATGCCTGGAAAAACCTGGAATGGTTTGACCTGAGATGGATGAGAAAAGGGAAATTCAAAAAAGGAAAGCACTGAAGAGCAGAGGCCATCTGTTCAGTGGTCAGTTTCACTACCCACCTGTCAAATGAGACTCAGCTGTTGTTTGGATGGAGAAGACTAAATGCTGCTGGGGCTTTAGGGATTTGGTTTATATAGTTGAAGGACTTGGTACCTGATGATAAGACAGTTTTCATGCGAAAGATATTTAAAGAGGGAAATCAAAACATTCATCTTCTTTTTTTTTTAACAAACTGCATCTTTTAATTTGAAGCCCCAGTGAACTTCCCCTTTAAAAGTTGCCTGTGCCCAATGTTCTGGCATGGAGATGTAAATTATGACGGGTTAAATGTCACATGGTTTTGGATGAAATGTGTCGTGGTCAGCACTTGGCCTAAGGGTCTGTAGTGAAATGTTAAAGGGTGTTGGTGAGGGGGGGCAGGTGCCTTCACACCTGTTGCTGACAGACACACATGCCGCCATGAGGCCTCAGCTGGCTCTACATGTTGTCAAACGTCAGTGAAAGTACTCCCATGGCCTCTCCCTTAGAGTTTTTGTTATTGTTTGCGATCTTATCAGGCAAAATACTCTGAATGAATGCTCCTAAAGCACATGTGTCAAACCCAAATCAGGCCCTTGGTGGATTTAATTTCGGCCCGCAGGATAATTTCGAATTACTATTAGATCTGGCTCGCCGGTATATTGCACGCACACCTTCACTCAATCCTGAGGATTTCCTCAGCTCAGAGCCTGACCCTAAACATTGATGAACTTGCACCCAAGATGAGGTGCCAAGTATCTGTCTTCAACTAGCATTACAGAGCAGAAAAACTGAGTTTCAATGGATGTTTCAAAGGCCTTTTTGTCTACCTTGTTGCTTATAATAAACACCAGATAGTAGCAGGTGGTCCCTAACCCTCGTGCTTTAATGCCTACAGTACATCCAAATGCTCAGAACGGCCTGTCTCTTGTGTCTGTTTCTTTTATCTCCTATCATTCACTGCGCCTGCTAGGCATAACTGGCATATTATTCAAATCCAAACACCACTCTGATGCTGGTCTGGCAAATGTGAGGTGAGGCTGTTCTCTTTCTCTCTCGAGCAAATAATTCAGCCCTGACAACTGCTGAACAGCTGAGCCGGGTGCCTGTGCTCATGGGCCCTGGGAAGAGGGGCAGACCAGGGTCAGTAAAGTTGTTGTACTGTGAGGAAAAAAGGGAGGGGGTGAGGCTCCTGCAGAATCAGATTTCTGGTCTTACCAGCGGCTCTGGCCTTGCTCGTCTCCTTCTCTTTCCCTGGTGCTTTCTTGCTTCATGAGTGTTAGCACCAATGCAGCTATAGGCACACAGTTAGAGACGTGAATGACTTCCTGCATACATGTACACACATATTATAGAACGTGAAGTCCCATGACTGTCCCTCTGTGTCAGATATATGTTCTTTCCCTCTTTATATACATTTTCCAGTGGTTCAAGGTTAAAAATGAACCCGTCTGAGTTTGAAAATACACCACTGGATTGTTTGTTGGTCCAACGTTGAGGAGAGCAAACGTTTGGAAGGATTCCTTGGAACCATTTCACTGCACAGATTTTTGCAGAGGTTAAGCGGTTCAGTCCAAACCGTTCAGATCCACTCTCAGTCTGACCTGAGCTGTCCTTATCAGACACATTCTTTGTATTTAAATGTACCATGGAGAGTTGGGACAATGTTTTCTTTAAGATACAGTATACATATCAGTGTACCATTAATTTAACGTCACACTGAGAATATTTGGCCTCAAAAAATTGTCTAATCATGGCAAACCGTTTTGTCATCTGAAGCTATGGGCACACTAACAGGAAGTTGCTGATGGCCGTGTGGCTTCTATCTTCACACGTGTGTGCCTTATAGACTTCAGCATACTATATGTCTACTTTTGAAGAAAAACTATTTGTACAATTTGTCAGTTTGGTTACTGTTCCTCTTGGGTTTTGGTGATGGATAAGTAAGTAAGACAGTTTATAATATTAAGTTGATATAATGGTGAGACGTATTATTCTGTTCTATAAGTAGGCTACTCTTTTTATTATCCCAAGTGGATGATAATGATGGCTGTTCTGTGTTCCTTCCAGTTTAGCCCTGCACTTTAGTTGACCTGCATTCTGACCTCAACTCGAATGGGTCATGTGTTTTTTATGATCAAGTTAACTTAAACCTTTATTTGATTTGATTGACGCGACTCGGACTTGGACTCGTGAATTATCGCGTACGATGACTTGGACTCGTCATTTACAATAATAATAATAATAATATTAATATTAGTAATAAGCTTTATATTTGTATAGCATCTATTACAAGAATTGTAGCCAAACTTGCTTCACAGCAGTTCAATGGACAGATTAGTATAACATGAGATGATAAAAGCAATGTAGAGGAGCAGCTATATTTCAACACATTATATCCACGAAGATTAATACATGAAGGCTTGTGACTCTGACTTGACTTGGACTCTTCTTAGGTGACTCGGACTCGAAAACAGGTAATGATGACTCGGACTCGACTCGGACACTCCTTGGGTGACTCTGACTTGCACTCGAACACAGGTAATGATGACTCGGACTCGACTCGGACACTCCTTGGGTGACTCGGACTTCGACTCGGACTCGACTACGACTCTCCCTTGGTGACTCGGACTTGGACTCGGACTCGAAGAGTGGTGACTCGAGAGTGACTTGGGCTCGTGAATTGGTGACTTGACTACAACACTGCATTAATATGGGTTATGCTCATTTTGTTGATTTTTAAAAAGCAATTTTTGTCTGCTTTCTTCCAGCTTTTGACATGAAGAAAGACATAGACACATTGATAGCAGAGGAACGAGCTGAAATCATCGCTAAATATGACAAGGTAAGCGTGTGAACAGGAAAACCTCACTCTGACAATACTAAGAACATGTATGATGAACACAAATAACAGAGTTGAGGTTAATGGTTCAGTTGGAGGAAACTAAACGGCAGAGCATTTCCCTGCCGTTTCTCTGGGACACATTTTAGAAATATGTTATAGTGAACCTTTAGAATCTGTCTAGTGTTCATTGTCCTTAGCTAGCATATTACATGTATTGTACTTGTTCATCTATATCACAATGCAGCCCACAAACGCACCACCATAAGTCACTTTCTAAACTGTTTGTTTTGCACATATTTTCTAATAGGTGTTACGGTTTGTGATTGTTTCAGGGCAGGCAGGAGGGGGTCAACATTGACCCCTGGGAGGATGCTGACTACAGCATCTACAAGGTCACTGACCGCTTTGGCTTCCTGCAGTAAGTTACCTGACTTAAAGCTCTGACAGGCTCCTTGTGGCAGTTTGAATGATAGCAGAATACCTTCATTTGTATCTAGATTGTCTTTTTCCCTCTTCCCCTTTTCTCTTCCCCATATTATGACGTCTTATATTGGTGCTAAACTTAGATGATCCTCTGTGTGCCTATTACTTATACATGTTCTGCTTTTTCTACTCCAGTGAGGAGGAGCTGCCAACACCCAGTGCGCTTGAAGAGAAGGTATTATCCATTTTAAACATGCGTAGAAAGTCCAGATTTTGACTTTCAATATATGTAGTTACATCCGTTGACACAGTGGATAACATGTATGTTTATCTTTCCTCTCCCCAGCAAAAGCAGCTGGAGATAGAGCGAGTGGAGAAATGGCTCAAAATGTCGAAGAAGTGGGACAAGTACAAGAACAGTGAAAAAGTGAGTTACTCAGCAGCAGTGGTGGACAAAACCAACATCTCAATTTAGCCCTCTCTTCCCTTTTTTTCCTGCTTCGAGGATTTGATGTATCTTTTAATAATCTGTTTTCCATTCCCCTTTTAGCCTCAACTTCTTCCTTCTCCACAGCGTAGACAGTTAAAGCATAAGTGCCCGTGATGACTTCTTGTCATTTAATAGAGCTAACATCCCATAAAGCAGCATTTATAAGTGACCCTCTGCCTCTCTCTTGTAGTTGTTGTGGTGAAGACTGTCTCTTTATGTTTAGAGAGACCCCATTCATGTCTGCTCATATGTCACATGTGTTTCAGTTGGTGAAGCGTGTATATAAAGGCATCCCTCTGCAGCTGAGAGGCCAGGCCTGGGCCTTGCTTTTGGACGTAGAGAAAATCAAACAAGAAAACGTTGGAAAATACGAGGTAGGAATCTTAAAACGGATGACAGTTTCTCTCAAAATAGGGTTCCATGTTAGGATACATTCTGACATCTAGCCTCTATAACATTTTCCTCTATCTATTCTCCAGAGAATGAAGCTGCAGGCTCGTAACTTCTCCACTGAGATCAAACAGATCGACTTGGACGTCAACCGAACGTTCAGGAACCACATCATGTTCATGGACCGCTTTGGAGTCAAGTAAGTTCCTAGCTTGGCTCAGCAGAAATGTGCGTCTAGGGCCTGTATTCCATTTTATTTAGTCGCATCAGAAACCCTGTTGAATTTGTTACTGTCATAACAAATGTCTTCAAACCTTTTTTCTTCTTATTTTCTTTGTCACTCTGCATGTTCAGGTTCGCCCTTGCTAAGTGAGCAGAGTGTGACCTCTGACTTGAGGCAGCCCCACACACACTAACACACACACTCAGGCACACACACAAAACCAAAGCGGTGGTTTCCTCCTCACTGTGTTTTATTAGCCTTCCTGTCAGTGTGCAAAGCCCCACAGGAAATGACATTTATACAGAAATGTGCACCAACATCAAGTGAACAGAATGACAAAGCCCACAAAGCTCAAACATTTGAAATAGAAAGTTTGAACACAACTTAAATTATGCTCCGAACACAGTTGTGGGACAGCTGTGAGTTTGAACATCTGTAAGGTTTGTCGGTGTAAACTCTGACTCAGTGCTCTCCTCTTTGTAACGTATTTCCCCGTCAAATTCAAAGGCATGGAGTCCAAACAGACCAAAACACCGCTCCATCCTGTCTCACTGCCTACTCCTTCCCTGCAGTTCAACAGCTGTCTCACTCACACCGAGACACTGACAGCTATTTAAGGCTGCTTTTCCTGTCTCTGTCTATAAGACATGTTTTTACTATAGAGGCCTGGAGGGGAGACATCCTCTCTCTTCTGCATTTGTATTTGTTAATGCCACTTCTCCACTCGGATACACATTCACACACACAGAAGCAGCCTTGTGTTCACTGTGTGAAACAGTAGAGACTCCAGATGTAGTCAGCCATGCAGCACGCTACCCTGTGGACATAGACACTGCTGTTTTGTAGAGCTGCAACAATTAGTCAACTTATCGAGAAAAAGTCATCACCAAATATTCCGATTTCTGTTAGATGTATCATGCATTAATGGCAGAAAATGCTGCTTTTAAGCATCTAAAATATTTAATAAATTAAGCAGAATACCTTTGTTTTCTAAAGACAAACAAGACATTTAAAAAAAAATTAGGAACTGGGGTTGAGTTTTTGACAATTTTCTGACATTTTATTGACCAAATGATTTATCAATGAATGTAGAAATTAATCTTCAGATTAATTGATATTGGAAATAATCAATAGTTGCTGCCTTGGTGCTTTGAAATAAATGATTTGATGAAAGTTATTGTAGCTTTATGTTGATCCCTTAAAACCTACAATATACTCTGCAAAGACCTTGCACACACACACCCTGCATTCACACACACACACACACACACACACACACACACACACACACACACACACACACACACACAGATTGTACAAACAGTAGAATGATAAAATGGTTAGCCTCCCCATAAATATTTGCAGCTGTTTAAAGTCTGTCCGTGCTGATGGATGGAGTTAATTTGAGGATAAGGTGGTTGAGAAATCATCAGTTATGCGGCCTCTGGGAGTTTTCATGGAATGAACTCTAATTTACTGCAAACATTGTTTCAGCTTGCTCGATTGTTGCTAAGGAACCACATCCTAATTTTAACCCGTGGTTTCTCTGTTCCCTCTCTAGGCAGCAGGCCCTGTTTCACGTACTAGCAGCTTACTCTGTCTACAACACGGTAAGTGTGTTAGTGTGTAGATGTGTGCATTGAAAGGTGTGTGTGTGTTACATAATATGCGCAGCACGTCAGTGGAGCAACAGTGTGTTTCCATACAGCGAGGAACAGGCCAAGCACTCTAAACCCATCAATTCTCTTGTTTAGAGCCCTGGGTGAGATTTTGTATTTATGAGTGTGGTGCTGCTTGAATGTTCAGCAACACAGTGTGACAGTCAGACCACCAGCAAACCAATAGTCAGCAGTCACATCGTGAGACCCAGTTCCTCTTTTATTATGTGTCGTTTAACACTTGAGGAAACAAAATATAACGGTTTTCTTGATTTAAGATACTTCGCCAACACAAAAATTACACGTTTTTGTTCCACCTCAAGTACTTATTTGTCTTAACCAGGCAGTTTCATCCATTGTCTTAAGTTTTAATTGACACCATTTATATCTAATCTTACCAGTCTTTTGCTTTATAATATTGCGTTTAAAATGCATATGCGCGTACTGAGGTTAGACATAATGATGATTATGGCCCCTTTACTTTCTCCACCCAAAGCCAGAGTTTGACTCTGTAGGCAGAAATCTGGCTTTTATAACTAAGTAGGAATGTTCCGTGCCAACAAGTATTTACTGAAATACAGTACATGCATGTATCTGTATCTCAGCATATGCTTGTGGATTAATCTGTATATATTCATTTGCGTGTACTGTAAGCACAGATTGCTTCCGTTTGGTATTACCATTCAAAGAAAGCACATTACTCCCATCACACGAACACAGTCGTGTTTTTTCTGATTCAGCTCTGGAGTCACTGTGCGATAGAGGTGAGCCAGAGGAAATGGGCATGTGCTGCTCTCTTTTTGCCTCTTCACACACTGCTCAGAAGAATCTGGGTCAGTGGGAGAGAGCGAGAGAGAAAAGGGAGGGAGGGGGGAGTGTGTTTGCCCTTTTGCCTATGTGATGATAGTGAAGAATGTGGAGAATGTGGTCGTTTAACCTCAATGTTACCCTGATTATATTTACTGTATTTCCTTGAAAGGATACTTCGGAGTGTCCTTTTCTGTCTGCACCATCAATCTGCCTTAATATGGACAAATACCAAGTGTGTGTCTGCTTTTGTGTATCTGTGCTTGCCAAGGGTGATGTGTTTAGCTTAAATAATTGGATCATTGTGGAGTCAAATTGGCAGTAAGCCAAGTTAAGGACACCAAATTACTATGTATGTGTAGCTACAGTAAATATTTGAACAATCTTCGGTACAAGTGTTTATAATGTCGATGCAGCGTGTAAGGTTTTAACACACATCCACAGTCTGGCTTCAGACCGCATCAGACATTCAGGTGCTCTCATGTCTCGGCCAGTGTGTGTGTGTGTGTGTGTGTGTGTGTGTGTGTGTGGGCTCTATTAAATTATGAATTGGCCCATTCTGTTTAATTGAACCTGTCTCTGCTGTGTTCCCCCCAGGAGGTGAGCTACTGCCAGGGGATGAGTCAGATCGCTGCCATCTTGCTCATGTACCTGAATGAGGAAGAGGCCTTCTGGGCTCTGTCGCAGCTCCTCACCAACAGCAAACATGCCATGCACGGTGAGAGAGGGAGGAATGAGGACAGGGAGGAAAACAGCAGGGCTGATTAATGTTGAGACATATCAACTAACATAAGTCAAAGTCAACTTTATTGTCAATCTTTCAGTTTGTGTGTACAGACAGAGGGATCGAAATGTCCCGTTTCCCACAATCCCAAATACAAAAACAAATGTATATAAAAATATGTATGCAAATATGTATGTACCTATATATCCACAATCAAAAGACACATTTATACATATGAACACATTAAGACCTAAATAAAAGCACAACAATCAATATATACAAAATAACAGTCACTTCAATACCTTTGAGAATGTACATCAGTGCAAGACTGTCCATAGCAGCGACAACACCTATTGATAAGGACAAAAGTGTGTGTCCGTTTTGAAACTGTAACTCAATCCATACTCAGATGTGTTAACATGTACACTCATCTCTATGTGCGCATAACATTAGTAAGTGTGCATTCAACAGTGTATTGTAAGCAGTCGTTTTAAAAGGAGTGAAATATTACGTTTTAGGAGCTGAGAAAAATGAAAGTTCCCCTTTTTTATATAAGCTTCTCAATTAATTAATTTATTCTAGATATGATATTGTAAACTCTCCACACATTTTCACATAATATTGCTAAATATTAGCCTCCTAGGAATAGTTTACCAAATTTCCATAAACCAAAGCTTAATGTAAGTCAAAGAAAATTAACCAAGTGTTCCAAATAATCAAAGGACCTAAATCATTTTGTCACGCTTTCCCAGTGCCCTTGAAACAATCTTTGAAAGAGGGGAAAATAGTAAATATCAAGAATCTACTATTACCATGCACCAGTATGGCCTGCTGATTTGTGTTTTTCTCACCTTGCTAGGGTTTTTTATCCCGGGATTTCCTAAGCTGCACCGTTTCCAGGCCCACCATGAGCTGATCCTCTCCAAAATGCTCCCGAAGCTGAAGAAGCACCTGGTAAGTTAAAATACGTCTGACCATGCAGGAGAAACAAGGAGCTGATGTATTGCTCAGAAGGTCTGCTTAATTTCTCATTATTTGATGAATTTACGTTGCAAAAGGCCACATGTTCAGAATGTTAGTGCAAGAGTTAGATTTATGACTCGGAACAGTTTATGAGGCGTGAGCTCCCATATTCCTCATTCATTCTCCCAAACAGGACAAGGAGCAGATGACATCAGGGATTTACACCACCAAATGGTTTCTGCAGTGCTTCATTGACAGAGTGAGTATTTGACTCAAATGCTCCTTAAATGCTCTTCCCTGTTTGTACCAGACATATTCTGCATTTTAATCATTCATCAGAATTTCATTGTGCATCCCATCTGTGTTTTTTTTAATGCATTATTTTTTTTAATCTGCTGCTGCGTGTCTTACATAACAGACCCCGTTCACCCTCACCCTGCGTTTATGGGACATCTACATACTGGAGGGAGAGAAGACACTGAGCGCCATGGCTTACACAACCCTCAAGTTACACAAGAGTGAGTAAGAAGAAAATAACAATATCTCCCGTGCAGCGTTGAACGCATCAAACCAGTTTTATGCCCAGATACAGCCCCAGCTGCTGTTGCTATACCAGTGAGCGTAGCGCCGCACGCTGCCTCGCGCTTGGCTGCCTCCTAACTGGATGGCTTACATAATGCAAGCGGCCGGTTGCTGTGGAGAAGAACGGAAAGCTGACTTTTCATTGGACGCCTGCACAAGCTTAGCCTCAGCACAGTTGTATTCCTGCAAAGCAGCTCTTTTTGATGGGGCACTTCTTGACTTAGTGTCTTAAAGTTAAGACTGGGTTGAAGCGGTGTATTTAACATCATTTATGCTCATGGTTTGTATCTCATAGGCTCACTAGTGACCTCATTGATTAGAAAGGCAAGTCGATTTTATAAAGCAAATTTCAATAACCAGGCAATTTAAAGTGCTTTACAAGAAAACATTTAGACATAAGAAAAATAAAAACAGAACAACATGTATAGAAAAATAGGTTTAAAAAGTCATTAACAAGCCATGAGAAGACAAAATAATACAAGCTGAACTAGAATACAAGAATAACAAACAACAGTGTAAGATATGAATAGTTATTTGGTTTTATAAAAGGCAGCGACAAAAAGAATAGGGTCACCTTTTTTTCTGACTGTATTGTGTGTGTGACCAATCAGAGCGCCTGCAGAAGCTTCCGATGGAGGACCTGAGGGAGTTCATCCAGGAGCAGCTGGAGGTTTCTTTCTTCCTGCATGATGATGTTGTGGTTGAACAGCTTCAGGCTTCTATGTCTGAACTTCGCAGTAAAAAGCTGGACCAACCTCCTCCAGGTGCAGTTTTTATTCTTATTCCCTCTCCATGTAAAGCTGTCTAAGATATCCTAAGGTATATTTATTTTGTTGATATATTTCATTCTTTTCTTATTTTAGCCAAATCAGAGGAGGTGCCAAAGAAACCTCTGGGTCAGGAGAGACCGGTCGCCCTCCTGCCTAAGCAGCCTGACTCTCCTCTGGAGGTCAAAGTAAGCCTGCAGCCTCACAGCCCCCCCACCACAGAGGGCCCTCAGGTGGACGGCATCACCCGCCAGCAGACCCCGTCTCCTGCAGACATGAGAACCCCTCCTCTGGCTTCCCCTGACCCCGTTGTAGTCCACACACAACGAACACCTTCTCCCATAAGGCCTTGCAGGAAACCTCCGCTACCTCCAAAAGCAGAGAAACCCTGTGCTGAGGCCGGGCCGGACCGAGAGGGGAAGGGGACGCTTCCTGAGGTGAGACACACCGAAAATGTTCTTCAGAGCCAGCCTGGAGACCCCCAGACCCAGGAGGAGCCCGTTGATTGGCCCCCGCCCTATGAGCCCCCTGCCTTTGAAGCTGTGCAGACTGATGCAGAGATCATGGACCTCCCAGATCTGCCGCCTCCACCTTTCTTCTACACCGAGCCGGTTGACGGCGCATCTCCCTGCCCGGCTGTCTCAGAGACCCCGCGGCACCCTCCATCCCCCCGCTCAGCCCCACCACTGGTCACCCAAACAAAGCCAAAACCATGCCTGAAGCCACCCACGTCTCTTGACCTCACACAGAGAAAACCCCCTCCCTCGAAGCCTACCCCTCCCCGTGCCCTCACCACATCCTCCACTTCCTCCCCCAGACCTCCCCCAAAGCCGACCAAGTTCCCCGTCTCTCTCTACGTCCCGGTGCCAGCGGGCGACAGACGGCCCTCCAACACCTCGCAGTACGACAACCTATCGGAGGCCGAGGAGGACGAGCGCTGCCTGGAGAGGCTGCTGGGCTCCACGCCCGAGGAAACTCACGGCATCCCCCCCCACACCACAGACAGAGACTATGACCCCACTCTCTACACTCCACCTCCTGCGTTCATCCCTCCCTCGCCTTCTCTCGGTCCTCCTCCGCTGTGCGCCCTCCCCAGTCTGCCTCAGGAGCCAGAGTACGAGGGGGAGGACAGCTGGGTGGAGGACTCCATCATCCCCCCTCCTCCCGCCAGTTTTGCTGACCGGCTCACTCCCTTCCAGTGTGGCGCTGCCAGCTGCTCGGACACACAGGGAGTCGCCTCACCCAGAGTCTCACCCAGAGCCGCCTCACCCAGTTACTCTAAGCCTTTCTCTCGGGGCCCCAGGGACCATTCTGCTTTCCCAGCACCACTGTTGTACACGGGGTCCCCACCAGGCCACCCCAGGCCCTCAGGACAGTCCTCCGTCGGGGGGGCCCTGGTCCGATCCAGCCCAGACTTTTGCAGGATGCCTCCAGGTGGACAGCCACTGCCCAAATCAGTGACCTTTTGAAGTCTCGTTCAAGTGTTTCTGATGTATGCCGATATGCTTCATACTTCCTGTCAATGCTTGATTAGTTTTCAAAGCGGTTAAAAGGCCAGTAGCTATTCAGTGTGTCAACGATTTGTGTGTGTTTGTTTGAAAGGACATTTTTTTCATCGATTTGTACAGATTTATGTAATACCGTCACCTTTCTTTGTAAGGGCAGGTACATTTTTCTATTTAAAACTGCTGTCCGTGTTACATTTTGCTGCACAGAAAGTGAGTGTATTATCTCGCCTGCTTGTTAGTGTGTGAGACCAGATTCAGTCTTTAATATGGGGTGATTATAAGAAATGTACACAGATATAAGGGGATCTACTGTAATACCAGCTTTGAAATACAACCGGTGCTTCATCTGCAGTTAGTTTCATTTTGTTCCAACAGAAGTGTCTTAACCTGACTGCAGATCAACAATAGGGCTTTTGAGGCTGCAGAGTGAGCTCATCTTTGCTGAAGCACCCAAAGCCTATACATTTATACTGTGTTTGTTGGTCAACTGTGAGCAGGCTCACAACTGAAATTAACAATTATTAATATACCCGTTTCTGCATAGCTTAAGATCAATACTTGATAATAAAGGACTTCTTGCATCTAAGTTAAGCTTCAGATAAAGTTGTAACCACCAGCAACAGGGAATACAAGGTGCAATATGTCACTGGTGTAAATATAGAAGGTAGTTCAATTCTCATGAAACATTGTTTTCCCCATACAGGATGCAGTGGGTTCTTCGCTGCTTTTTTAAATTCTAAAATCGACCCAGTAGGATGACCAATTTAAAGAAGTGGTTTCAGTGCTATTTCTGTTTGTCTGATTTCACAGCAACAATGTACTGTTTCACGTGAATGTACGACATATTATCATCAACAGCCACAGTAAAAATCCATATCACAATATGTATTTAGAGTAGCTCCATCTAGTGGTTGGAAGTGTTACAGTAACTGACTTCAAGCTTTAAAATGAAGTCCTTGCTAGTGACAGGACGTTTTTACGAAAAATAATTCTGACATAAAATGCTACCTATAATGCTTATTTATGAATGTGCACATAGTAAGCTAGACTTAAGAATAAAAGGACAGAGCCCATGTTACTGTTCTATTCTGTCAAGGACCAGGGAAAGTAACAAACGAATCAAAGCTGATTTCTTTCATATGCATAGCCATATTTGTAGAAACTGTGGTGTCAATTTGTTTTCTGAGAAAGAAAAGAGTTTGAGGAATGGAAGTTGAGCCATATCATACTTTACAAGGACCTACTATTCCAAATGTTTATATAGTTTCATGCAGTTATATATTACATTATATTCTATGTCTAAACATCTGTTGTGTTTTTTGCACTGACCTTTGTCTTTACCGAGAGGTTTCGTAATCCTCTGTAAGTATTGCGTTGATTTCTAATGGAGTTCCAGGTTACTGCTAAAAAAAAATCATTTCCATCTTGTGATGTTACCAGATGTTTTATGGTTTGTTCATTAGCTTTGGTCTTGCTTCTACGTTTCTCAGGCTTCTTTAGTCATGTGACCTGACCTCCATTTGCATAATCACTGCTCCTTTTATAGACCTGGTTAACATCAGTAAGGGCTCAGACCAAAGCTTATGTACATTTATGCAACTTCTTATTTGAGTTTTATAAAGAGATAAACCTTAGTTGTCTGTCTTCTCTTCCTCTACAGAAAATACACATTTGGTTTAAGACATTTATTGCACACCCACAAAATTGTGTAGTCTTCCTGTACATGTTTTAGATTCAAAGTGTTTCACACAAAGGAAACAACAGAAAAAAGATTTAAATATAACATCACTTGAGCTTATTGCATTAAATACAGAAAGAGCAAAAAGACCGCTAATAAGTCTATTAAAATATGAGCTGCAGTGTAATTATCTGCCGACACCCTGATTTTCAAAGTAATTATTTAATGAATGGCTGAGAACAAAAATAAGCATAATCTCCAAATCTTTGGTAAACAAGCCGCAGAATTCAACAAAAATATAGTTGTTAAAAACTAAAAGCATCACTCTACTTTTAATGCTTTCACATAGAATTTCATGGCTTTCCAAACATATAACATATAGTGTATTCATTTGGAGTGTTATTGCAAACTTTGAGACACAATGAGTAACCTCTGGAGTGAATTTAAATACAAAATCTGTACATTGATATTAACCCACCTTAAATACACAGACATTATGACATATACATATTTGAGCAGTTTTGTCATTAACTTCAAAATCCTAGTAATAGTTAGCCGTCTCCCAAACTGGGACTAGGATCACATCCTTCATATCCTCAGCTGGCTGATGAGGTTAGAAAGCGAGGTGACACTTTCCCTCAGTTTGGAGTCTTCCTCCTGTCCCAGAGACACCCCGGCCAGGCGCATGGAACCGTTTGTTCCCATGATGCACGGCAAGCTGAGAAACACCTCTGCACCTATTCCACCCCAGCCCTAAAGCAAACAATCAGATTTCACTCAACACATCAAAGGCACATTTCATTTAATGCTGATGCTGTGTCAAGTGAAGAACACATGAAATAAGAATGATGCTTTCGCTTTGATAGGGAATGCACAGTGTTTTACCTGAGCCAGCGTGGAGACAGAGTGTGTCTTCATTTTATTTGTCAGGATACTGTTAGTGATGTCAGCGATGGACAGACCGACAGACCATGAGCGCTGACCGCGATTCTTCATCATCTCAAACGCTCTAAAAGACAGGAAGAAATTGTACTTTTAAAAAAAAAATCCCGGAGAATCGCAACCACTTTGAATCCCTTCTTATTCTCTACATCAGTGTTTCTCAAACTTTTTCATACCAAGGACCACTTAACCAATAAAAAAACACTCGCGGACCACCTAACTCCACAAATATCAAAAATCACATCGTTTTTCTAGAACAGATTAGAAATTGCCTGAAAATGGTACAAACAAGTGGCAACATGTGTGATGAAGGTGTAGCGCTGGGCTATATCATCCAATCGAAAATTAAGCTCGCTCCATTGCGGAGATATTCCCGCGAGAGTGCAGAAAACTTAAATGTATTTATTTATTTCAAATGTGAAATGTTACCAATATACTCACGGACCACACTTTGAGAAGCACTGCTCTACATCCATAGAACCTCGTTTAACTGTGTCAACAAATTCCAACTACATTGAGTCATCTATAGATTGTAACTACTTTACTCAAGGGTATGTTAATTCATGCCAGTACCTGTCTAGCAGTGGTTTGGTTGAGCTGGATCCTGCTGCGATCTCCGGCTGCACATTGGAGCTATGCCCAGTTTTACTCATCACGGCAACTGCAAGACAAACATTGACAAGATTGTTCATGTGCTCCGATTATTAAAGGGCCCTTACACACATTCAAGTTTAAAGTTCAAGGCTTTATTGTCATGTGCAAATCAGCTAGAGTGTAGACATGACAATGAAAAATTAAGTCAGAGGCTCCTGCAACAGGGCAACATGAATATATATAGGACATAAAACAAATATCAAGAATGGGAGAAATGTCTCCTTTCTGGCTCACCTTTGTTGTCTGAAAGTTCTCCGATGACCCAGGCTGGTTTGTGGGTGTTCAGGTTAATGTCCAGGATGTGACTGAGACGCTCTGAGTCCAGGTTACACCCCGCTCCGATCACATGTGTCGGAGGCAGGCAACTCTGTCTCCAGGCAACATGGGACATGATGTCCACTGGAATTGGACGAAAAAGAAAACAGAGGTGAAAATATTTAAAAACGGGTTGATGAAAAGAGTGCTTTACTCCTTTAAGAGGGACTTTTTCTCTGACACTCACCTGGCTGTGAGGCGATAAGCATTACTGCGTTGGGGCTGAGCTGTGCTACAGTTGGAATGATCCCTCTGTACATGTCCACATTATTCTGGACCACGCTCGCATACGACTGCTCGCTGCTCCATGAGTTTGCGGTCACCACGACGACCCTGGAGCCCGCAGAGGCTGACAAATCTGAAAAAGGAGCGTCATCAGTGTGTGATAGGTCGGCTAAGAGACTCAACTTTCCTTTCTTTTAAACTGTGGGATCTGAGATGATGGTACATGGTTCCCACAGTCCAGGTACAATCATCACACCTTCTGTATTATTCTGAATACTAATTATTACATTTTAGTATAACTTACAAAGCTAACAAATGCTATAATGACAGCTTCAAGCATCCTTTCCCCCAATGTCTTTATCACTACTGATGTAGCCAAGGAGGAAATATTGCAATATGTTTTTTCTACGATTGCTCTCTTCATTTGTATAATTACTATGCATTTATATGTTGAATCTTGCAAGGCATGTGCAATATTAAACATATATGTGTTACTGTTTTTGGTGCACCTCTGTACTGCCTTGTTTGCTGCGTATGGTTTTAGTTAATTGCAGCTGTGTGTAGCATTACTGCCAAAGAACATTTTTAAATGTTATCATTAGTCAACCCATGCACACATCTATCAGAAAACCTTGAGATAAATAGCCAAAACTGAAAGGCAAAGTCTCTCAAGTAATCACAAATGGATACATTGTTTTCTGTTATCGCTCTGAAAGGTCTAAGGTAATGGAGGTTGGGTGACTGTGTCAGAGGCAAGTCATCAGGGATAGCTTTCCTAAGCAAACGTCACCTTTGAAACAACCTGACATCAGTGATGACTCAGCCAAAAAGCACTTCGAACATTAGAGTGTGACAGTGCCGAAAGTGACGTACCTTTGGATACCTCCACCTTCGGCAGACTGAACATCTCTAGATCTGTGCTGCCGCCCTTTGTGGAGCTCTCAGCGACGTCAATGAAAACAAGTTTGTCCACTTTACACTGGGGAAACATTAGAATAAGAACAAATGTGTCAGCATTTACATTTGAGATTGTGACTTTGCAACATGGTAACAATTCTGACATATACCTTTGATAAAATACTCATCACCGATGACATTCCTAAATCTCCTCCCCCGATAACAGACACTTTGATATTCTGTTGATCATGTGTTCTCCCACCTGAAATAGACACAAGTTAGGCTAAAAGTTCACAATCATCTGGTTTGTTTGATATGCTGCATGTCAAATTAAGTACCATCATTGATCTGGAGATTAGAAACAAATGCCAGGAGCTCATGGGGGTCTTTATTGTCTACTGTCGTCTTTGAGGATAGGGGAGGGTCCTCCTCAAACTTGGAAATCATCTCAGTCAGAAGACCTACCACGGTGGACTTGGGCTGTTACAGAGAAATAAAACAAACAGCAAGAGTGATGCAAAAGTCAGTTTTATCCCACAGGCCATAAGACTGCTAAACACCTGAGCTCTGTTAAGTGCCTCGATAAACATTCATCTGTTTGTCATCTTGCAATCTACTTATTTATATAAATAGTTATCACCACAATAAACCGTATTTAATTTCTTCATAATGTACATTATTTAATTTCATATTCCATTCTTGTACACATCATAATCTATTTACATGTGACTTCTTGCACTATTTTTTATTATATATGTTGCATTGTTGGAGGAGCTCGGGTCAGAAGAATTTCATTGCCATTTCTACACTGTAGCTTATGTGCATATGACAATAAAACCTTTGAATCTTGAATGCAATTTCAAACTTCACCAAGAAAGTATTAAATCTTACATAATCCCAGTTGTGCAGGCCGGGCAGGTGGAGCCGCCCCTCCTTGTCGACATGTTTGCCCTCTCTGATGACCATGTTGGAGGTGGGTCTCAAGAGGCATATGGGAGGGGTGAAGGGGAAGGAGTCCATCAACCACAGCTGAATGGGAATGTTGTAGGAGTGGCCTTAAAATAGAGACAACATAATGACTTCATGATACGTCACAGTTTTCCCTAACGGAGTCTGTTGGCTCTTATAGGTCAGCCTTACCGCCATAATTCACAGGGACGTTGCCAATTAATTTCAGGAGATCTTTTTGGGTGTTGTCACTGAATGCTGGAATTGACAAAAGGGGCACACACAGTATCAGCAACCAACATATTTGATGTGCGTTGTAGAGGGCTACAAATAGATGAATATAGTGGTAAAAAACATACTGTATGTCCCTGTGGATGGCATCATCTCAGGGTAGATTCGATAAATCTTCTGCAGCTCCTCAACAGCAACATCGTGGAATTTGTACTAAAATACGGTAGTCAAAAAAAAGAGACTTATTTGTTGTGTTTTGATGAAGGCTTGCATGTATAGAGTGAGTGAATGAATGAATGACGAAGTGTGTATATTAATTAAATAACCTTAGTTATAACTGATGGGATGGTAACATGTTTGTAATTATGAACAGGGGAGGAGGAATAACCTACAGTAAGCCTATTTATTTTTGTTATCGTTGTCAATATGCTGTTTTTTCATTTTTCAAATTTTATTTTAACATCAGAATGAAGAAATGTCAATGTACTCTCAATAATGTTAAAAACACACTAGAAGGGCTAATGGATCATTCATTTGTATGTTGCTTGTTATAAACACATTCAAGTGCTTAGTTGTTTACCTCATTTATAATAGCAGTTTATAAAGAGATAGGAAGACACTGGGTAAGAATTAGCCTTCAATGGCATCCTTTTGACAATTCTGTAACTTCCTCTGACTTTATGAAGCACTGCGTGTCAGGGCTGTGGTTTTATATTCATCATGACTGCTCAACACTGGATTTGTTATGAACAATGTTAACTAGAAGTTCGTATTCGTCTCACATTGTGCCATATTCCGGTATCGTCTCTTCAGGCTTTGGTAAGTTACAGAGCTGGTTCAGCCAGTTGGAGAAGGCTGACAACAGTTTTGATGGACTGGCCTGCTATGCTAACCGGCATTGGTAGGTAAACATTCTACTTACAAAACATTTTTCAAAGCTGGTTCACTGGTAAACAACTAACCTTGGAGAGGATCCGCTGTATTTTCTCTGAACGGAGGTCCATCTATTGAAGTGCAACACAAACAATCACGTGTTTCTCTGATTTTAGCCTCCTGACGGGGAACTTCCACTTAGCACGTTAGCTGTAAAAACTAAACTTCCGCAAACTTTGAGCAGTATCCAAGCGAGACGACAGGCCCCGCCCACTCTCTGCGTCATGAACGGCGATTAAAAGGGAAGGAAAGGCACTTGCATATTTAAACATTTTGAATAAAATATACCATATTTGCTATTTTTCAAGGCAACTATTCTTTGGTTATGGAATATTGCACACATTTTGAAAAGATCTGAACCCTCACTTTTTGTAAACTACTTATTAGTTGTTATACCTTAAATGTATTATACATGAATCTAAATGAAAATCATAGCACTCTTGAATATCTGATTAATGTCACTATTCTTTAAGCGGTTTCTTTATTCAAACTGAAATTGTAAATATTATTCTAAATCAGTTCCTAATGTACACCTTTTCTCCTAGAGCTGCATTATCTACTCTAATGTCTTAGCCTTTGAAAAAAGATTGAACCATTTCCATTGAAACCTCCAGAAAGAATATAATAATCTTTAAACTAAAAAGAAAAATAAGACATTTCATTTAACAAATTTCATATATTAAAAAAACAAATTTCCACACAATAAATGGCAAAATAATATTTCATTGCTTTAACCTAAATTCATACCATTTTCTATAAATGACACTTGTAGTGGTACCCAAGTTCTGTATATATTACTAGGATTGTCGAGAAAACATTAACATAAAGCTAGACATTTAAATAAAACCCTTTAAGCAATCATTTCTCCAAACTCCCTTTAAAAGAGAAACACACAACACATCAAGTGGTAAAGTGTGTTTCTGCATATTGTAATTACTTTACAATCATTTGTTTTGGAAAAATATGCAACAATTTCTGCTGAAAATAGCATTTTATCAACACCTGTATGTCATTGTTTGTCTGCAAAATATCACTCTTCCATATTTTTATAGTTCTCAGTTCCTTTTAAGAAATGTGAGACTGTTGACCATGTAAACCCGTCACTCAGTGGGGGCAATAAATAATAAAACAGGGAAAATATGAGATCTTTGTCACAGGGTAATGCCTGAATGATTTGTGCATATGTTGTCTTTGACTAAGAGTCTTCTCTTTTTCTCTGGGCCAATGCCACGTGTCGTTCCACAGTTTTTGTCCCACAGAGGCCGAGGTGGGCACAGTCACTGGGCCTCATGGCAGACCTCTCACGGGACACAGATTTTTTGTTTTTCATTAATCTCAACGAAAATAGGGGCTTCAGTTTTTTTTCCTCTTGGCAGTTTGCCTTTTCAGCTCTTGTAGTTCTCTTTCCTCCTCCTCCTGATCTTCCCTCACGGCCATTCGCAGGCTAAAGTAGCAGAGGGACACAGAAGAAAAATCACATTATATAAAAGATGGTAAATACTACATCTGCATATTTGAGGACTGGGAGTTTTATTTTCGTCTTACGTCCTGGCCTCCTCTTTCTGCATATCTTTCCAGCTGCTTTCCATGAATTTAAGTGCATAGTCACTCTCGTCCGCCTTGTATCTGATGAGGTAAAAAGCAAAGAAGTGATGTCATAAAGAACTTACTATACATGGAAAGTACTTGTAAACTGTGTATATTAAGTCAACACTTACTTGTTTTTATCATATCCAAAGATTTCCCTAATATGCCTGGAAATGTCTTGTTCGGCTTCTCCCTCGTCAATAAAATCCTCCATTTCTGAGTCATACTCGTCCTCGTCATCCTCGTATTTCCTCTTGTATGCAGAGGTGATTGGCGGTAACCTTGGGACTGGAGAAAACATACAGAAAATAACTTTCAATATTGGCACTTGGAAAGTTGCTGAACGTGAAAATCCACAAGGGGAGATTTGGCCATGCTCGGGAGGTAGGAAATGCCTAAACTACCCAGCTTGTGATTGGATTATAACTAAGGTTACAAAAGTCAATATTATGGTACAAGGTTGAGGACATTGAAATGAGATTTTGTTTATCTGTGTTGGAAAGATAGCTGCTCTGTGACCCCGGAATAACAACAAAGGCTGCTGATTGTTGCTGACACACTTAATTCAGTTTGGCAAACAAACCCCTTGCCCTGTCAAACTGACCGCCGGACTTCAGGCTGCAAAATGTCAGAGGTTGTTTGTAATTTATTTTTATTTAACCTTTATTACCGTTACTCTCCGATCGATCGGTCACCGATCGAGATCGGCCGATACTCACTCTCTACCGATCGATCGGTGCTCTCTAAACATGCCCATCGCGAGAGCCGATCGCATGACGTAAAATACATGACACTTTTCTCTGTGCGCAACAAAACAAGCTCGCCAAAATGGCTTCACCGGTCTGGCATTATTTTAAGGTGTCAGAAAAAGACAGTAAAATAGCGGAATGCAACGTGTGTGTGAAGCAGAAATCCTGCAGCTCCGGAGCATCCCTAATAAAAAGCATTGAGATAAAATCTCATTTACAATGCTGACCTGGCCAAGAAGGCAGCAACGTTACACATTTTTACACATAACACAGACGTATAAAATACAGAGAACACAACTAAGTAAAAAAAAACCGAAAAGCAGTCACTACATTGTGCACATTTGGGACAGTAAGAAAGGTACTACTTATTACTGCAAGAGCAGCTGGTGGTAAGGACCTCAGACAACTTCAATTTAAAACAGGCTATAGGGACAAGTGCTGTCAGTTTAAGGCGTGATTGAAGGTCATTCCAAGACCAAGGACCATAATGAAAAAGACTCCTTTTCCCAGCCTCAGTCCGCACAGCAGGTACCTGGAACCGTATCCAGGCACTGGATCTGAGGTTGTAAGAGTCACAAACTGGAGCAAATATGGCACATATGTACAGTGGAAGCTTACCTAAAATGGCTTTATACATTAATAAAAACCAATGCTGCATCCTACGCACACTAAGTGACGACCATCCATTTAGGCTATACAGTTTTAATGATGAGTCCTATAGGGTGCATTTGATATATATCGCAGTGCAGCATGGTAGAGTGGGTCAAGTTTGGCCAACACAGTGGGACAGGCAAATCTATAGATTGTATCACCGTAGTCAAGCTGGGACAGGAATAAGCCAGAGACCAACCTTTTACAGGAAGACAACAACAACATTTAAGTCTATAAAGGAAGCCAAGAGTGGCTCAACGGACAAACTCAACGGAGACGCCATCAAGGGTGTCAATGGAAAGGCAAGGGGACGCTGACCTGGGGGCAAAAAGCATTGCTTTGGTTTTCTTACTGTTCAATAGCAGTTTTGAATCAATAAGCGCATGCTGTAGCGTGATAAAATTAGGGCTGTGCCCGAATATTCGACTATTCGTTCGTTGACCAACTATTCGGGTTTAAATTTCATTATTCGGATATTCGTTTTTTTTTTTTTTTTTAAAAAAAGGAAAAAATACTGCGGTGTGGGTGGATTGGGATGAGGGGCGCTTGTTTTTCACTCGGCTCCTCCCGTTTGCCAGTACTGTGGTATTAGTGGTTTAGGAAGAGGGGAGTTTTTCACAAATCCAGCGCTCCCTAACTCATGCCTGGCTGTGACGTAAATGGTGTGCAGCCGTGAAACCAGGACAGTAAACAAACATGTCGTCGGTAGAATGGGACTATTTCAACGTTTCAGAGTTAGATAGTTCGCTTGCTATTTGTATTAACAAATGCAATGCACACTCCTTCATACTCTGATCGATAACGATATACGGGACATAAGTTTCACCACGGACATATGGACCAGTGATGTTAGCCCCGTTAGCATGCTAGGTCTGACGGCGCAGTGGCTGGACAAAGACTACAAACATTGACTGATTGACTCAATTATGTTTATTTGGGAAAATAAATATGGTCACTTTGAAGAGTCAAAACTGTTCTTGGCTTTGTTTTGTTCATAGTAGTAATGCTCATGTCATTTGCTCACTACTAGTCTACCACCAGGTGTGCAAAAACTACAGGTACATTTAATATATATATATATAATATTATTATCGGTTATCGGTATCGGTCTTGAGAAGCAGGAAGTTATCGGTATCGGTTTCAAAAAACCAATATCGTGCATCCCTAGTTATAACAGAAATATGTGTTTTGTATCTTTGTTTGACTCTTCAGGTTGTAAAACGTTATAGACGGAATTTGGAACCAGATTTACTGCGGCTGGGTTAAATGCAGAGGACACATTTAGTTTTAATGTATGCGAGTACTGAGACAATAAATAAATATAAATCGTAATAGTATGCTCTTTCTGCGCTTCTGCTTAACAGCGTGTTGTCAGGTGTCTCGGATTCGGAGCGTGTTATGAAACCTTTTGAAAAAAAAAAAATTATAAAAAAAAAAAAAGTTTATCAAAAAAAAAAAAATCTCTCCGCACCGAATATTCGAATATTCGCTGCTGATTACTACCGAATATCCGGAGCCCGAAAAATGGTATTCGGGACAGCCCTAGATAAAATACATTTTTAAATTGGAAACGGCCATATCCAGAGAAGGAGCACATGAGTATACAATAGTGTCATCAGAATACATATGACAGGTAGAAAATTGCATCTGATTACAAATATTGTTTACATATAATAAAAAGAGCAAGGGCCCCAAAATAGAGCCCTGTGGAACTCCCTTTTCCAAGGTGATAGGGTCAGAGACAGTACTACCCAACCTGACGCATTGAGTATGGTCGGTTAGATAACTTTGAAACCAGCAAATGGCGTTATGACCTAAACGAGACATCAACATAACATTAGACAGAATGTGGTGATCTACAGTGTCAAATGCTTTGGCCAAGTCAATAAACAATGCAACACAAACATATTGTTTATCCAAAGCAGCCTTAATATCGTCTAAGACTTTCAGACTGGCAGTCACAGTACTGTGCTTTGATCTGAATCCAGATTGCATAGGGTTAAGGATGTTGTGTGAATTTAAAAAAAGTTTTAGCTGAGTAGAAACTAGGGACTCAAGAATCTTTGATAACACAGAAAGATTTGAGATGGGTCAATAGTTATTCAAATCAGTGGGATCACCAGCTTTCAAGAGCGGCGATACAAGAGCGTGCTTCCACACAGCTGGCAGTGTGCGAGTGGACAGGGAGAGATTACAAATATCAGTAACTGGTTGAGCTATAATCTGAGCTGCAATTTTTACAAAGAAAGGATCTAGGCCGTCAGGCCCGGCAGACTTTTTAGGATCAATTGAGTGCAAACCGTGTAAGACTTCAGAGACCGAGAAAGAAGCGAAATCAAAAACAGGGGAGTTCATCTCTTGACTAGGGCTGTGAGTATGACCATGCAGAGTCATGACTTTCCTCATCAAAAATGTGACCAGCCTTTTTGAAGGGAGCATTAAAGGCATTAGACATATCATTTGTATCTGAAATAAAAGAATTACTGACCTTCAGTTTTTGAGGGAAACTCGAAACCTTCTTGCTCTGAAGTGATTTAATTGTTTTCCAGAACTTAGAATGGTCATTAAAACAATCAGTGGTTAAGCTTAGATAGTAATCAGCTTTAGCTTTTTTAATAAGGGCTGAACATTTGTTTCTGAGGACACGAAAAAGAAGCCAGTCATCACTAGTGTTAGACTTTCTAGCTAAAGACCATTGCTTATTGCAATCATGAATGAAATCAGACAATTCTCTAGTAAACCATGGAGTGTTCCTATTCTTAACTCTGAATTTTCTAAGGGGGGCATGTCTATTAATAATCGATAAAAAGTGATCAATAAAGAATTGGACCGCAACATCGACAGATGGAATTAATGCTATGAAGTGCCATTTAACCTCCGCCAGATCGTGTAGGAAAGCCTGCTCAGAGAAGTGTTTGAAGCAGCGCCTGAGCACAATAAGACCCTTGGCTTTGGGCAACTTAGTGCTCCTAACGCAAGCAATAGTGCAATGGTCGCTGATATCATTAGGAAAAACACCAACAGACACATACTTATGAGCTGCATTTGTTAGAATGACATCTATAAGGGTATCGTTATTGTAAATGAAAACATGCATCGTTTTGCAATGTTCATCGTAGTGTATGGCTAACTGGGTTAGTGTGTTATGAGCTATTACGTGCTTAAGGTTGATTTGTATTGTGTATATAGTACAAGGACATTTGTGTTGATATCAACATGAGCACAATCAATCATTTCAAATTATGAGTGACAATCGAAATATTTTGTATGTACGCAGAGCGCGAAGTGATGGTTTTATTTTCTGATTGTATCAAGCCATTTCCTTAAAACTAAAAGCTGTGCCCAACAACAGGCTGGAGATGGATATGTTGCTCTTAACCAGAGCTTGAATAGACTGGCATGTAGAAGGGGTTTACTTTGATAAAAAAAAGCCTGTTCTCAAGAAGTCAAGTGCAGTGTTTACCCAACCTGTACCACTGCTGTGATTTTAACACATTTGACCAAGCACTTTTGCCAGAGTCCACCATTGTCTTTAATTACATATTATGATTCCTGCAGTAACCTAAAAGGAACTTTAGTTTCAGCAATAGGCGCTTTCACACCGCAGTACTTTTCCCACAAAGGTTCATCAGAACTTAGTTCATGAGAACTAGTTGTGAGGATAATAAAATACGGGGCGTGGTTTGCATTCCGCCCAGCCAATCAGACATAGGAACCTTTTTCTCCCACGAAAGAAAAGGGGGTAAAAAGGTTCTCATGAACTAATTTTTGTTCCGGCTCTTTTTGGTGTGAACGCGACATTTCGGAACTATATCGGAACTAAAGTGGGGAAAGTACTGTGGTGTGAACGCGCCTAATACTACTGTTAATATCTTTATCCGTTGATAGTACCTTTTTCTCTGCACATTTTTATACTGTTGTATATTCCTTAAGTGACAAGTCCAGTTTTTGGCTAATTTTATATATTTTCACTATTTTTTTCAATCTTGCATTTTGTTTAATTAGCATTGATTGTTTCTTATACACAAATGTTGCACTGCTTGGAAGTTTGAAGCATCCACATTGTACTACGCATGTGTGACACGTGACAAATGAAATCTCTTGAATCTTGAACACCATTATCTTCCCTCAGATTATTACCTGGTGGTCTGTTCATCCCGGGTCTCTGTTGCATGCCTGGTCTCTGTTGCATCCCGGGTCCCTGTTGCATCCCTGGTCTCTGCTGGATGCCTGGTCTCTGCTGGATGCCTGGTCTCTGCTG